>CM046662.1:7751286-8048786 GCA_025594165.1 Tamias sibiricus | reverse complement strand
GGTGGCCGGGACCCAGTGAGTGGCACGGGGTGGGGGTGGTGGCAGGAGGGGAGTCACCCGGGGCCAGTGGCCAGGGTCAGGAGTGTGGCTCTTACGGTCAGATGTGAAGGGACTCCTGAGTCTGGAGGAATGGCCCTGGGGAGGGTGGGGAGGGCACGCTGGGCCCGGCGAGCCCGGGAGGAGGCTGAGCCACAGCAGGGTGTTGGGGCCGGCGCAGAGTCAGGGTGCTGCCCGGCCCCCTCTGTCCCTCTGCCTCGTTCCCACGTCTGTGTCCCTGGGCCACATGGCAGAAACTCCTGCCCCGAGACGGGCACCTCTGCTGCAGAGACCAGCCCAGCACGAGCCGCCTCTCAGCTCCAACTCCAAGTTCCTGATGCGCACGGTGGGGTCCCCCGGCCACCTGGCCAGGCAGGGCAGCCGTCTCCTAGGCTGGAACTACAGCCAGGCCAGACACCACAGGCTCCCCGAGGGACTGGCCTGGCGGCTACGCTGCTGCCCTGCGTCCCTGGCTGTCCCTGCCCAGCCTTCCTCTGGGTGGCAGGGCGGGCGGCAGGGGAGCACAGCACCAGGGGTCTTCCAGCAGGAGGGGAAGCGGCGGGTGGGCCTGGAGAGTGGCCCTGCCTGGAACCTCTCAGCCACGCAGCCCGAGGGCGGCTGTCGGGGACACCCGGACCACAAGAAATGGCCCACGGGTGGCTGTTCACAGAGGTCTTGCGCCTTTAAAAGTGCAGTCCCTCTGCCACAGGGAAGTCCCCAGGGGCCTGAACTGGCTTCTCTGCATCCAGGGCCTGAGGTCAGGGCCAGGGAGGGTCCCCAGGCTCAGCGCCTCTCCTTGTCCCGCGGCTCCGTGGCTGCGCCCTGCTCTCCCGTGCCCTGCAGCTCCCTCACGCGCAGGCCGGCTCTGCCAGCAGGGGTGCTGGGGCTTCCCATGTGGAGGGGCTTAGAGACCGCCCCGCTGTGGCCCCTCACGGACCTGGACGCAGCAGAGCCTCTTGGCCAGTGTTTGTCCGTCAAACCTGCTCATGATCTGATGTGTCCTCGTGGGCAGAGGCCCGGCGGGTCTGCAGGACAGGCCTGCGTCACGCAGCTGATAGGAACCGGCTGGTGGTGGGTCATGCATCTACCACCCTGTGGCCTGGGCCAGTCCTGCATTCCACGGGGACAATGACTTACTTTCTGCTTTCCCTTAAATTGGCTCCTTTTTTTCTTTTTTTTTTTTAAACTTAGAAAATTTATTCTAGCAGGAAACTTTATACCGTGACCACGCATGAAATCCAGTATCCCTTCCCATAAATAGAAGGTGATCGTGAAATGAAATCCCAAACTCTTAAATAGAAAGCATATGTCCACTGCCCCCCGCATCATCCCCAGGGCTTCAATAAAACGCGCGTTGCACTCCGGGGACTCTGATCTGCATGGGGCAGGCGAGGTGAGCTCAGGAAACCGTCGTCTCTGGCAAGGTCTGGGGTCCCGGGTGGAGGTGGGAGCCAGGGGCTGCCCCTGGCCATGGACTGCAGTGAGGGGCGTGTGGGCCGGCAGCCAGAGGCCGGAGGAGGCTGGGCCTGGTCCTCAGCCCCCACCTCCTCTCAGACCCCCCCCCCTCGCTGCTCATCCTGAGAACAGCTGCAGAGTGGGGGAGGGGGGCTGGGGGACAAAGGCCAGCCAAGGAGCAGAGCAGAGGCAGGCCAGGGAGAGGGGCTGCGGGGCTGAGGGCCAGTGGGGTTGTCAGAGACCGAAGGGGCAGAGTGTACTTGCTCTTGAGCCTTGAGGTGCTGGCTGGGCGCAGTTTACTCTTAGACTGCGATGGCGGCTGCCCTCCACCAGGAAGGGTTTTAGGAGCAGAAGGAAGGTGCACATGATTAATTTTAAGGCAGAGTCTCTTTCCCTCCCTTCCTCCCCCCCTCCCCTTTCCCTCTTTTGGCTAAGTTTGGACTTGGCTTAATTACCAGTTTGGATTTTAGCAGGTTAGGGGATCAAATGACACAGCAGGTCATCAATAAACCTCCAAATTCCCAATCTGTTGTGTCACGGCTCAGTGTAGATGGAGTGTCGCAGGGCCAGCTGTGAACCACTGTTCCAATCCATTTTCTGTCCTTATAACAAAATACCTGAGTCTAGGAAGTTTATAAAGGAAGAAGGTTTATTGAGGTCTCAGTTCTGGAGATGCAAGAGCATGGTGTGGCATCTGCTTGGCTCTGGTGACCTCACTGTGACTGGATGGCAACATGGAGGGAGCAGGGAGTGGGCAGGAGGGAGGGAGGTTGCGGTCACAGTCAGGAAGCCAGCGAGACGCCCTTTTGGTGACAACTCTCCCCACGGGCGCTACCTGGGCTCCCTTGAGAAGTACGCGAGCCCCTTCAAGCGCAGGCCCCGGTGACCACGTGCCTTTCGCTGGGACCCACCTCCTACAGGTCCCACTCTCCACACCACCACCCTGGGGCTGCTTCCAGCGGGTGAGCCCTCAGGGACACACTCAGACCAGACTCCCCGCAGCCCGCTGGCTGGCTGCTCCTAGCAGTGTCCCTGCGTCCCCAGCACCTGGACTCAGACCTGGTGGAGAGCCTTGACGGCAGGAGCTTCTCAGGGCCCAGGGCATGCCTCTGGCTGCTGTCCCTTGCGGCTATGACCCTTGCCCTCGCGACTCCAGGCTCCTGCAGACGCATCATCCTGAGTAGGGGCCAGAGTGCCCGGAGCGCAAGCCCCTGCCCCGGGGCCAGCGCGGGGTGAGCCAGCTGCCCTCAGAGCCTCAGGCCCGTGTTTGAGCCTGCGTCCAGCCCCTCGCTCGGGGAGTCTGGACGTCACCTGACCCCCACGCCTGCGGGACTCTCGGGCTTGAATTCCAGCTCTTCCCCTAGGCAGCCTTGGGCAAGCTGATGGCCTCTGCTCTGCGGATGCTCTGTCTGTTAGATGGTCACGACTGGAGTCCCATCTCTCAGGGTGGCTGTGTGATGAGGGCTGGGCGTCACTAGCGCGTGCGGTGCCCACAGTGCACAGCAGCGCCAGTTCCCGCCCCCGGGGCTGCCGACCCCTGGGTGACGGCCGAGGTGGAGAGCACCGGCAGCAGCGCCCGCGCCCCTGCAACCACGGCCACACTGACCCCGGGGCTCAGCGGGAGCCTGGGTCTCCTGCGTCCTGGTCCCCTGGGCCATCTAACTTGCACATACCTCTTCTGTCCCTTTAAATGTTTAATTCAGAACTTTACAAAAACCGGCTGACATCGTGGTTGTACTCATCTGCGGGCCATGCGTGGCGTTCCGGTGCGTGTGGACGCTATCTGGGAGCACGCCAGGGTGGCTGGCAGGTCCCTGGCCTCACGACCCTTGGTGATGGGGACGTCCCTGACCCTCTCACCCAGCCGGGGGCACTGGGCCGAGCTCGTCCCTGGCTGCACCCGCGCCCTGCCAGGCCGTCACCCGGTGCTGCTCTCCTGTGCGGTGAGGTCGCCTTCCGAGTGTGGGGACAGGTGGCATCCGCCCCGTGCCTGCCTTACCTCACTTCACGGAGCTCCTCTGGCTCCGGCCACTTAAGCTGGGGGCGGGGGAACACGCTGCTCCTTTCAGAGCCCCTCCCCCACCCCCCACCCCCACACTGGCTTCGTCCTGTGACCTGTGTGACCTGTGTCCCGGGCTCCCACCCTCTTGTGGCTCTGCCCACTGCTGTCGCCGGCCCCGCCAGGGACCCTGCCTGCTCAGGACTTCCCGCTTCTTCCTCCAGGCCTGTCGGCGACCCCGTGCCGCGACCCTGATGTCCCCCCCGCTGCCCGTGTCTAGGGACCGCCCTCTTGTCTGCGTCACATCACCCACCCTGTCCTGGGGCCCCTGCAAGCAGCCTCGGGGCCCAGGGGCCGACTCCACCTCTCCGCCGCGCCCTGGCCCCAACAGAGGCAGCAGCTGGGGCTGGCTCACCCCCCCCGGTGGGCTCACCTCGGGCCTCGCTCTGGCCTCTCCTCTTCAGCCTCTTGTTGGAGCCTCGGTCAGTTACCAAGGCACCTGGGTCCCCCGTCACTGGCTCTCACAGCGTCTGCCTGGTCTCCACCTCTGCTCTGAGTCCGCCAGTGTCCCCAGAGGTGTCAGGTCAGTGTTCCCGCAGAGCCTGGAGGACCTGACTCCTCCTCTCTGCCTCCTCCTCCAACTGCCTCCCATCTGTCCCCAGCATGCTCCTCCCAGCCTCTGTCCTCCTGTCCTGGTCCCTCCCCTAGGCCTGTCCTCCAGGCCTCTCCTCCCAGCCTCTGTCCTTCTGGTCCTCCCCTAGGCCTCTCCTCCAGCCTCTGTCCTCCAGGCCTCTCTTCCCAGCCTCTGTCCTCCAGGCCTCCCTCCCAGCCTCTGCCCTCCAGGCCTCCCTCCCAGCCTCTGTCCTCCAGGCCTCCCTCCCAGCCTCTGCCCTCCAGGCCTCCCTCCCAGCCTCTGCCCTCCAGGCCTCCCTCCCAGTCTCTGTCCTCCTGTCCTGGTCCCTCCCCTAGGCCTCCCTTGTAGGAGCCCTGTTTGGGGAGATGGTTTAAATTGCGGTTGACTATGGGCCATGGAGATTTGGGCATTGTCGCCTTCCGTAGTCTCACTGGACTTGGCCTGGGATCTTGCGGGAGTTGGCCCGGGATCTCGAGAGGACTTGGCCGAGATTGCTGATCGGGTCAGCGCCATTTTGGTGGTGTGTGTGGCGCGTGTTAGTTGTTGTTAGAGCCAGAGAGAAAAGTTATCAGAATAAAAAGCTGTTTGTCTCCAGTTTGCCTCTGAACTTCTTCCCGCGGCTTCGTTGCTTCAGGTGGCAACACTCCCTCCCAGCCTCTGCCCTCAAGGCCTGTCCTCCAGGCCTTTCCTCCCAGCCTCTGTCCTCCAGGCCTCTCCTCCCAGCCTCTGCCCTCAAGGCCTGTCCTCCAGGCCTCTCCTCCCAGCCTCTGTCCTCCAGGCCTCTCCTCCCAGCCTCTGCCCTCCAGGCCTCTCCTCCCAGCCTCTGCCCTCCAGGCCTCTCCTCCCAGCCTCTGCCCTCCAGGCCTCTCCTCCAGGCCTCTCCTCCCAGCCTCTGCCCTCCAGGCCTCCCACAGCCCTTTCCCTTCTGCTTGGCCGCTCTCCCCTCCCCAGCCTGGCTCTGGTCCTCCCTCAGGCTCTTGCAGCTGCTTTCTCACTGCCCTGTTCTTTCCAGTCTGTCCTGAGACTCCTGCCAGATTGTGGCCTCGCCCATCCCATCCTGTGGGAAACCCTCACCGACTCCCGGAGGCAGCTCCACCGCAGAGCTCTTCCCAGGGAGGCCAGAGCCTCCCGCACTGACTCCCGCGCAGCAGGCCCTGCCTGTGGCCTGGTCCCCAGTGTTGCTTCCTGCACTGGACCTGTCCTGCCCTGGGGCCCGGCCAGCACCCCTCTGGCTCCCCTGTTCCTGCCGCGCTCAGCCTGTGGTCAGCGCAGCTGGTTGTTTGCCGGCTGGTCACTCGCTGACCCAGGGTCGCCGTGAAGGGACTCCACAGACGTGTGGACGTCGCAGTTAGTTGGCCCTGAGTGCAGGTGGTGGTCCTGGAGGCGGGGTCCCGTCCACTGGCTGGAGGCCTGCAGAGCAGGGCTGAGGAGAGTCAGCTGTGTCCGGCCTGCTGCCCAGCCCTGCGCGTGCGCGCTCGCCAGCCCCCGAGGCGCAGCCAGTTCCTTACGAGACTCTCTCCTGTGCCACGGACCCCAGCCCCGCAGGTCTCAGGCTGAAGGAGAACCGTGTCTGCACACTGGGACCCTTCACTGTCCCCGGAGAGCACACGTGGCAGCTCCTTCCACGCACGGCCACGGGGGGGGCGGTGGCAGTGAGGTGACCTGGGCGAGGCAGAGCTACCGGAGGGCGTGCTGGGTCCTCTACCAGCTGTGCCGTTTATGGAGGGGACTTGGATGTCTGTCCAGAGTCCAGTGTCCAGACAGGTTCCAGGATCAAGTGCCCTGGGTAGAGGGACAACTGCGCACACACACACACACACACACATGCATGCATGCACACACATGCACAATGCACACGTGTGTACACACACGTGCACGCACACACACACACACACACACGCATGCACATGCATGCACACCCCTCTGGAAAACCTACCTCCTCCCCTCCCCAGAGGCCTGTCCCAGTGTCCCTGTGGGGAAGGCTCCTCTGCACGGCCAGCCTCCAGCACTGGGCTTCAGCCCTGTCCCCGGCGCAGGTGGTCCCGGAGCCTCCTCTCAGCCCCCCTGCACGCCTGTGGCGGGTGGCAGAGGGACGGCACTCTCTGGATCTGTTTGCTCTTCTTAAGCTCCCGGAGGCCTGAGCATGGCCAGGGACTCCAATACCTGCTGAAGGGATGCTGCTGTGGCCTGGTGGTAGACTGAGGGTGGTGGCTCCAAGCGGATCAGAGACACTTTCCTGGGAGCGTCAAGGGCGGGTAACCCAAGGTCAGAGGTTACCTGCCTCTTGGCACCTGGGGTCCGAGGCTCTCGCAGAGGCCTTCGCTATTCCTTCCCCTGTCATCTCTCTCCCCACCTCCACACACAGGGTGTAAAATAAAAGTTCAGAGGTCTCTGGGACATTGCTGTGGCTTGAGTGCATGGGTGGGGGCTGGGGATGTTGCTCAGTGGTAAAACCCTTGCCAAGCATGCGTGATGTCCTAGGTTCAGTCCCCAGCACACACACACACACACACACACACACACACACACACTTCTCAGGTTGGAACTCAACCCCCAAGGTGGTGATATTAAGAGGAAAGCCTCTTGTGGATGGGATCAGTGACCTCACCAAAGGGCTGGGGGAGCGAGTTCACCCTTCTGCCTTTCCGTCTCTGCCCGTGGATGGACAGTGCTCTTCTCTTTGCCCTTCTGCCTTCTGCCATGTGAGGACATGGCCACAGGCACCATCTGGGAAGTAGAGAGCAGCCCTCACCAGACACCAGATCCACCGGCCTTGGTCTTCCCCCCTCTAGAACTGTAAGAAACAAATTTGTTTTTCAAGGTGTTTTGTTATAGCAGCAGGAATGGACTGAGACATAGTGCTCCAGAGCTTTCTGACGTTTTCGATGGGTAGCAACTGCTTTACAGCTGCCGTGCCAAGATCCTCATCTTGTTCTTGGTGGGACATCATCCTGGCTTCCCAAGGGGCCATCCCGTGGGTACGTCCAAGTGGAAAACCAGACAGGCCTGTATAAATCCACTCAGCTGAGCAGACAGTCCAGGACGGGGAGGCCGCCCCCACAGTGCCAGCTGACCCCTTCTGAGTCCCTGGTGACATTTCATGACGGCCTGGTGACCACAGTGAAAATTCAGAAGTCTCTGCCTTGGGAGAGCTAGGCCACTTTTCAGTTTTAACAAAGGCCAAGGCCTTCCTGGAATTTTCTTTTAAAGACCCAGCGCATAACCCTGCTTTACCTCTGCCGGGAGGTTTTGGAACCCACAACCCTCATGCTTTCTCTTTTAACCAAAAACACCACCCTGGCTGGTGGGCGAGGCAGCATTAACGAGCACAGGAGGGTATTGTAAAGGGCTTTTGAAATGGCAAGAAAATTCCTTTTATTTTGTCGTTTTTTTATGGAAAGGTCAAATAATTGAAAAAACATCTTCGATGAGGAGTTATACTTAGGGTTTACAAAAAAGCACACTTTGTTGATAAAATATGAACTGTTTGAAAGATTTATAAGTCTAAAATCCTGCATAGCCTTTCAGAATTCGAAGCAGCAGGAAGCCACTGCGATATTTTTAAAACAAGTATTTATAAAAGTAATTGGGTCCCTCTTGATGTGGAATAAGGAGGGGAAAAAAACTGCTAAGGAAGCTATATTGGACTTGACATAAAAGCGAGGTATGTAATTTGGGAGCAGAATGAAGGAGAGGGTGCGTCCACAGTACCTGGGAGCCTCTCTGCTTCTGAGGGCTGGAGGTAGGTCAGAGGCCCGGGCAGCAGCCTCAGGGGCCCGGGCAGCACCCAGGTATCACAGCTCCGTCCTGAAACCCCTGTTTCAAACACTGAGGCCTCTCACCCTGATTACATGCAAACGGGACAGAAAACACATGTTTCTGAGAACATTTTGGTTAAAATTAAAAATGTGGCAGGGACCGTGCCAATAATTTACTTGAGAATATCCGAACCAGATGCTGCTAGCCCGTAATTCCGAGTAATTTGCCAAAATTATGTATTTACTTTAATCCCGGAGATGAAGTTAAAATATGCATGGTTTTTGTTATTTGTGATGGAAAACAAAACAAAACAAAAAAAAAAAAGGAAGAAAAAAAAAACCAATGCGTCTTGAAGTAGGAGAGAAAGGAGAGAGAAATGGCCAGGAGTCCATTAACTAGTCTGTTGACTAGTACCCGAGCATGCACAGAGTTCACCAGGAGCAGGCCAGCGTCAGGGCCTTAAGAAGTAAAGCAGCCCGGGCGGGGAGCGGGCACTGCTGGCCGGGTGAGCTCGCAGTCGACAGCCCTGAATGGAGGCCGTGGCAGCCCCCAGGCCTGATGGCTCCCTCTCACGGGCTCAGTGTCTCGTGTACGTGATGCCACACATCTGGGGGCAAAGGAGGACGCACCGCACTTCGTCACAATTTGGGTCTTCCTCTGTTGGGCCTGGTCGTCCAGCCGCGGGTCTAGCAGGCCAGCGGGCAGCGACGTCTTAATTCTTTTGAGCGGCTTGGCATCCTCCGGGTAGAGGCCGTGGTCGGGTGGGCTGCCGCTCAGGTCTCGGCTCTGCTGTGTGCCCCTGGGATGGGCATGTAGGTGGTTAGTTCGGTCCCTCTGCTTGGCTTTCTGGCCTGCAACGTGGGCCTGATGCGTGTCCACCTTGGGGTATGTGGGGGCAGCTGTGGGATGCCGTCCTCAGGACGGTGCTGAGCCCAAAGGCCTCCCTTTCGCCGCCCTCTATCCTCTTGGTAGACAAGCGTGTAACTGGAGGAGGGGACACTGTATTTTTTCTCTGTCGTGGTAAAATATGCATAACCTAAAATGTGACCTCTGGACCACTTTCGCAGGGTTCAGAAGCATTAGACACATTCGCCTTGTCATCGCTGTTCTAAAATGGAAACACCTCTGCAATCCTGGCTGGCTGTCCTGCCGCAGCCTGGCCCTGGTCCCTCTCACCTGCATGGCCACCGAGGCCTGTGGCTGGCTTTTCTGCCCCGTCTGGTCCTATGTAGCTCTTGGTCAGTCCTTTGAGCCCGTCCTTCACAGGCAGGCCTGGCCGCTCTTAGCCCTGGAGTCTCCCGTGGCCCCGGTGCCACCGCCAGGCTGAAGCCTCAAACCTCCGTGTTTGGCACAGAGCCCTGGAGGAGGGTTCGGGGTCCCTGAATGTGCACGCAGGGGTTGGGGAACTGTACCCATTTTGCAGACGTGAGGTGGTGTCCCCTCCAGCCTGGGATGCCACCCCACATAATGGGGTGCTTCTTTGGGGTCACCCTGACTGGGTGCAGTTGGAGGACTGCCAGGCTCTGGGCAGTTCCCCGTTTCCTGACACCTGCTTGGGGTGGTCTCTGTGTGGGAGGTGTGTCACCAGGGAGAGGGGCTGTTGGAGGTCGGGGCTCTCCTGCCTCTGCCCTCGTCTGACCGGCCCCTGGAGCTCTGACCCTGTCTGTGGAGTGCGAGGCAAGGCCCAGAGGCTGAGGTGCTGCTTCCCTCAGAAGGGCGTGGGGAGCCGGTGAGAGGAGAGGGGTCTGTGGTCACTGCTTGGGCGGGGAGCTAACTGGCTCCTATTACCTGTTCTGTTTTAGGGAACATGTAGCCCAAGGCCTGGTCAGAGGGGACCCCAGCAAGACGTCTGGCGGGAGGGATGGCTGGTCCTCAGGACACTTTCACGGCCGTTCACTTGAGCAAGGAGCCTCCTGGCTAGGGCTCTGAAGGGCAAAAATCACACCGGGGACGGCCATGCAGCCAAGGGATTTACTACCTGGACTTTATGGCTAGTTAAGCGTAGAAAAGGAATGGGGAGAGAGGTCAGGGAGAGGGAAGTGTGCAAGCTCTGGTGGAAGAGTGTGCAAGCTCTGAATGGAAGGTGGGAGTCTGGTCGCACCAGCTGCGGTCTCTGGAGCTATTGGCTGGGGCAGCTGCTGTCGGGCTGGAGACGGTGCCTCTCTCTTGCCTCTCTCTTCTCATCGTCTGGCTCTTCGTCTCTCTCGCTCGTCGTCTCGCTGGCTCTCTGTTGTGTGGCTCTCTTTGGCATCTGGCTTGCTGGCTCACTCGTCTTCTGGCTCTCTGTCTGGCTCGCTCGGCATCTGGCTCTCATACTTCGAATGAACGGGAGTTTATATAAGGCTTACTGGTGGGGGGTGTACCAGAGTGAACTTTAAGCCTATTGGCTCCTTTTCGTGGTGTGAGGGCAGCCTTCAAGCCTATTGGCTCTTGCCCAGGGATGATGAAACATCCTGCCCAGAGAACAGAGTGAACTTTTGACCCTCTGCCTGTGGAACAGGGTGAACTTTTGATGACCTAAAGCCTATTGGCTCCTGCCCATGGGGTGAGGGCAGCCTTGAAGCCTATTGGCTCCTGCCTGGGGATGATGAAACCTCCTGCCCAGAGAGCAGAGCAACCGTTTAGCCCTCTGCCTGTGGAACAGGGTGAACTTTTGACCCTTTACTGTGGAACAGGGCGAACTTTTGGCGACCTTTAAGCCTATTGGTTCCTGCCCATCTATCAGGCTCCAGCAACCGGCACCCACGGCCACGTCCCTCCATGGCCCTGGCCATCACTGCACAGCCTGCCTTGCTCTGCAGCAGACCTTCCTGGGGCGTGGATGTCTTCTTGGTAACGAATGCTCCTGTGATCTGCTGCCTGTTGCTCATGCTAGGCCTCATTGCTTTGGAAAGACGCCAACGCACAAACCCTGGAGGACTGTGTCTCTCCTGCCACACCCTCCCCGTCTGTGTGGGGAGCTGCTTCCCAGGGCGCCTCCCTCTGACCTGTTTCCTGGGTGGTCCCCCCTCACGTGGGGGTGCAGCCTCCCAGAGCTGCCTCTCAGAGAGCTTTGCCTGTGGCCTTGAGCGCCTGGACTGCCTGCAGTGCTCTCCGAGCCATGGAGGATATTGGGTTACCCAGGGAAAAGCCCTGCCTCTGAAGAAGTCTCTGTGAGGGTTCACTCTTCTGAGGTTTTCCTGGTTCCAAGAAAACCTTGAGAAGAGGGGTGCTCCTCCAGGGTCATGATCGGTGCCCCTGAGGGACAGACTTGAGCATGCCGCATCATTGTAGTGGGGAGAAGCCAGCCCAAGGCTGTGTGGGCTGTCTTTCTGTGCCAGGCTTATTTTGATCAATAGAATGCTCTCCAGGTTCATCCACCACGCCACCCGTGACAGGACCACTTCATTCTTCTTAATGGCTCAGTAATATTCCATTGTGGGTGCATACCACATTTTTTAAATTTACCTATTCGTCTGCTGATGGACACTTTGTGTGATCCACATCGTGGCTATCGCAGGCGGTGCTATAATAAACCCGGCAGTGCACATGCCTGCTTGCTCAAGTGGAAGCTAAACCGGTGGTCTTGGAAGTGAAGAGCAGAGCTGAGGTTACTAGAGGCTGGGAGAGGAAAAGGGGAGGGAAGGCAGAGGGAAGATGGTCCACAGAGACGGAATCACACCATAGGAGCAGGAGTAAGTTCCAGCTCGACTGTGCAGCGGGGGGCTGCAGTGAACGATGATTTATTATGTTTTTCAAAATAGCGACAGATGGCCAGGACTGGTGGTGCACACCTGTAATCCCAGCAGCTGGGGAGGCTGAGGGAGGAGGATCGCAAGTTCAAAGCCAGCCTCATCAATTTAGTGAGGCTCTAAGCAACTCAGTGCAACCCTGTCTCTAAATAAAATACAAAAAAGGGCTGGGGATGTGGCTCAGTGGTTAAGCACCCTGGGTTCAGTCCTCAGTGCCAAAAAAAAAAAAAAAAAAAGTGAAGACAGATGTTCCCAACCCAAAGAAGTAATAGATCTTTGCGATCACAGATATGCTAATGACCCTGATTTGACGGTGTCGCAGTACCACCCTGTGCTTCCTCCCTCGCCCCTTCCTGTGTTGGCAGTGGCAGGGTTGAGCCAGGCCTCTCACATGCTGGGCAAATGCTCCACCACTGCGCCACCCACCCCAGCCCCGGTACAAGACCAACAGCGGTCACGAGGCAGGGTGGAGATGCGCCTCCCTGGGTGCTGGCTGCTGGGTGCGGGGCCCTTGCTGCTGGGGAGGGTGGTGTCCGCACAGGGGAGTGGGAACGCGCCAGCTCTCTTCTGAGTCTCCGAGGAGGTGTGAAGGGAGAGCTGCTGACCAGCAGAGTGGCCACTGACCAGGCCTCAGGCGATGGCGTCAGCTGCCCGACTACAGTAGACTGAGCCCCTCTGTCCACGGGCCCTGAGGGCAGGGCGCACGGGGGACAGACTTCCAGGTGGCTGCGGGCGGCTGATTTCCACTGAGGGGTTTTGCTGCTGACGTGCGTCACCCCCCCCCGGGCGGGCGCGAGGGAGTGCACTGGGGCTGTTGGGGACAGCCGGCTTCTTATGGGCGTGGCCACCCATGCTGCTTGCACACCTGCAGTCACGCACTCCCACACCCCGTGTACACACGCAGGTGCACACACGGACATCCGCACTGGCCACGCGGCTCCTCTGTGAGCCCAGAACAGAACCCGCAAGCAGCCCACTTCATGGAACAGATGCGACCCAGCTCCGGACTTGCTTCTCTCCCCGCCCGTCAACCCTCGTGTTCCGTCTCCTCCGGACAGTCTGCGTTAAGAAGGGCCCATGGGAAGCCCCCTCGGCTGTGATGTGGGAAACTGCCCTGCGTCTTGTTCCCACCTCGACCTGAGTGACAGCCGTCGGTCACCCTCCCTGGGGCCTGTCATTTAGCGGGTAAGATGAGGCACTGGTTCAGGCTGAGCTCGAGGTCAGCTCCTCACTGGCTAGGGCTGTGACCTGGAGCAAGTCGCCTGACTCCGAGCCTCACCTTCCTGTCTGTAGAATGGGGACGACCGCAGTGGTGTCTGTCCAGGAGTTGTGAGACGGACGCGGTCGGGTGGATACCCGTGCCCAGCAGTGATGGTTTCTCCCTGGCCTGGCCACTCTGGGGAGAGGCTCTCCTGCGCTTGCTCCCTCCCTCCCTGGAGTTTGTGCTGGGAAGAGTCACCTTTCATTTTCCCGTGATCTGGGACAGCGCGGCCGGCAGGACTGGACGCGGCCCCACGGTTCTTTCTCCCGGCTGCAGGCGTCTGCCTGCCTGGCCGCCGTTTCCCCCTTTGCAGCGAGGGCTGGGCTCATTCCTGATTCACGCCACATGGTTCCTTAGCAACCCTCACGAACATAGGATCAGGCATGAAAATACTTTTGGTTAGGATCTCAGACATCTTCATTCATTATAGATCAGTGCTTTTTAGACAAGTTCTCTCATTTCCCCTCCTCATTTCAAAAGTAAGGCACATTCACGGCCAAATATCGAGGCTACGCAGAGGGTCCGGGAGAGTGGGCAGCCCCTGTCAGCGTCTCGGTGCGCCTTCCTGCAGCTTTGAGCTCACGTCTACATGCGTCCTGGTGCAGGCTGGGCCCTGTCCTCCACGTCCCTCTTGTAAATGGCGTCCCCCATTTCCTGATGCCCATCTGTCCAGGATGGTTTAAAACCACTTTTAAAAGGACACAATGTCTCGAATCTGACAACATGGGACTGCTCAGGGAGAGCTTGCCTGGCTCAAAGCGTGGGCACTCAGTGATGGCTGCGTGGAGGGGAGAGGTCAGGAGGCAGCTCGCTGGGCACCATTGCGGGGGTACCCCACAGATGTGCTCCTGTGGCCCCAGGGCCCCTGCTTGGGCCGTGGGTGTGGGAGCTGGGGGGGGACACAGATAGCACATGGATGGAAAAGCCTCTTCCCAGGTCCACTTGGAACCACAGATGGCTTCAGGCCCCCGTGCAAAGGGGATGGATGGACGGCCTGCTGCCGTGGTATTTACTGGTCACAGTCACAGTGAAATGTGGACCCCTGGAAGCCTGGGCATGGAGTAGGGGATGGACGGCTCATGGCCCAGGGAGGCAGGCAGTGGTCAGACACACACGCTAGAGCCACACCATCTGGGTTTAAGTTCCACAACGCATGCGTGTAGCTTTGTGACTAATACGGAGTGTCTCCTTGTGGTAGTCAGATTTACATTGCTGTAACAAAATGCCTGAGATAGTAAAATCATAAAGACAGAAGGTTTGCTTTGGCTCATGGTTTCCAAGGCCTCAGTGTGTGGTTGGTTGGCTCCATTGCTGTTGGCCTGTGGTGAGGCGGCTCATCATGGTGGGAGGACATGGCTGCTCACCTTGTGGACGGGCAGTGAAGGGGAGGAAGAGGAAGAGGCAGGGCCCCCATATTTCCTTCAAGGACACACCCTCCAGGATTGCCAGTCTCCCACTAGGCCGCACCTCCATGAGCACCAAGCTGGGGGCCAAACCTTGAATGCAGGGGCCTTGGGAGGCCTTCCAGATTCAAACCGTAGCACCCCTGGAGTTTGCACGCTGGAAACCTAGTCCCCAAGTTCACGTGCTGATAGCTGTGGAGGAGGGGCCTTTGAGAGGGAGTCAGGGTTAGGTGAGGTCACAGGGCGGGCCCACCAGGATGGCCTTAGTGGCTTTTCTAGAGACCAGAATGAGCCTGCTGTCTCACCTCACTGTGTGACGTCCTCCTGTTGTTGTCCCAAGCAACTGCTGCTTGGAGCAACAAACTCGCGGGAAGAAGTTCAGAGGCAAACTGGAAACAAACAGGCTTTTTTATTCTGATAACTTCTCTCTCTGGCTCTAACAACGACTTCAACACGCACCACCAAAAAACCCACACACCAAATGGCGCCGACCCGATCAGCAATCTCGGCTTAAGTCTCTTGAGATCCCGGGCCAAGTCCCGCGAGATCCCAGGCCAAGTCCCATGAGACTACGGAAGGCGGCAATGCCCAAACATCTCCATGGCCCGCAGCCAACCGCAATCTCAGCCATCTCCCAAACAGGGCTCCTGCATTTCCCCCCTTTTGTTTTAAAAGAGGGGATGCTCTAGGACGTCCATGTGCAACCAACATTCTTACCCGTCATCGGATAATCAAGGCTGTGCCCTTGACTCCTGTCTTAGGTTGATATGTCGGCCACATGAGACTGTCCCGTGCGACTGTGCCTGTCTTAGGTTGTCTCCCTCTGGGGATCTTACCCGTCATTGGCTAACCAGCCATCCAGGCTCCTGCATCCTCCCAGGTGTCAGGGTGCGGCAAGAAGGCCCCGCCAGAGCCCGCACCTCGATGCTGGACCTTCATCCTCCAGCATGGTGAGGAATGAATCCCTCTTCTTAATAAATCACCCAGCCTCAGGTATTCTGTTTCAGCAACACTTAACAGACTCAATCGGTGATGTCAGCCATGTGACGTGCACTCTGTCTGTTGTGAGAGAGGGATTGTGATCACGTCTCTCTCATAACGGAGTTTAAATTAACATCCACTTGCAGAGCGCTTAGAGACAGATCTGGAGAGCACAGCACAGGCGTCCAAGGAGTCACAGCTGTTTTAGGTCAGCCCTGGTTACACATTAACATCTCCGCGGGGAGCTCCCAATACTTCTGGTGCTTGGGCCCACCCA
Organism: Tamias sibiricus; assembly: GCA_025594165.1. NCBI lineage: Eukaryota > Metazoa > Chordata > Mammalia > Rodentia > Sciuridae > Tamias > Tamias sibiricus. The sequence goes on along the minus strand of CM046662.1, from coordinate 8,033,250 downwards.
GACCCCTGGATCAGAGCCTCTGCCCTCCGGGGCCCCAGGATGAAGGGCCTTTTGTTTTCTCAAAGCTCCTCCAGGCGATTCTAACGTGTGGCCAAGTCTGAGAATCATTTATTTGAACCTAGCAGAGGAGGAGCCCACCTCCCCAGCCCAGCCTCGATTGGCAACAGCACCTCACCGTGTTGTAGTGGCACCCCTCCTCCACAGAAAATCTTCACTCAGCTCCTCCAGGAATCTTCCCCATGCTGATTTGAGGACTGTCAGCAAAAGAGTCTCTACAGAAGAGTCCAATGTAGATAAACTTCCTATTTTCCTGTTGCTCTATTACTTGGCCACTGGCCTGGAAAATGAAGGGCAAAAATCACACTGGAGGCAACCGTGCAGCCAAGAGATTTATTCACCAGCCTTTATGGCTGGTCAGAGGTAGAAGAAGTACAGGGAGAGAGGAGTCAGGGAGAGGAGAGTGTGCGAGCTCTGGACGGAGGGTGGGTGCCTGGTGGTGCCGGCTGTGGTCTCTGGAGCTGTTGGCTGGGGCAGCTACCATTGGGCTGGAGATGGTGGGTCTGGAGCTGTTGCAGTGGCTGCCTCCTCTCAGCAGGGAGGAGCTGTTGTGTCTGAGCTCCAAGCAGGCAGGAGCTTTAAATAGGGATTTCTGGTGGGGGGGGGGGGGTGTGCCAGAGTGACCTTTAACGCTATTGGCTCTTTTCCCAGGGAATAGGGTGACTTTTTAGCTGATTGGCTCCTGCCCGGGAACAGAGCAACCTTTAAGCTGATTGGCTCCTGCCTGGGGAAAATGAAACCAGGTTGCTCCTCATGGAAATTCCCATGGGGGAGGTGGCCCATGGGCCCAAGCTTATCTATCAGAAGAAATCAGCACTCCAGGTGCTGGAAGCCCCTTTACTTGTTGTTCACAAACATGTATCCAGTATAGCAGTTTGTAGAAGTGTGTTTGCAAATACAAAGTGTGATAAAAAGGACAAACTCTTTAACAAGGCCTCTGGCCTTGAGCTGGAGCTCACAGAGATGTCTACATTTCTAAGAGAAGAGAAGTTACCAGGTGGGCTCCATGGAAGCAGCTGGCAGGGGGAGGAAAGAAAGGGGAGAAGGAGCCCCCCCTCCTCAGGTGCTGTCCTTGAAGGGTTAACTTGCCCAGAACAGTGAAAGAAAAAGCTGCTTTTACGTGAACTTCTGCAGATGGTGAACTTCTGAGCCCTCCCCTTACATGCTGGGTATAAAGTTCTGGAACTACCTGAACTCGGGGTTCAGGGGATTGATTGACACAGCGAGAGCTGTACCCTCTGAACCCGGCTACAGCCAAATAGAGCTGTCTCCTGCTGTCTTTGGTGCCTTGCTCGTCTGTCCCTGCAACAGTGTTAGTGGGAGGGGAGTGTCACCTGGGAGCCACCCCTGGAGGAGTGAGCATTTACCCTGGCAGTTCAAAGCTACTCTGCGCTTGACCACGTGGCTGCCTGGCTGCTGGGTGACCTGGGGAGCTCAGCAACATGACGGGTCCTTGCATCGGAGGCCTGGAGATTTTACTCAGGGTGTCTGCTGTAATGGAATTCAGGAATTGAGATTTTTATTTTTTTAATTTTGAAAAAAAAATTTAATTGACACAGTAACTGTACATATTGATGGGGAATGGTGTGACAGTTCAGTGAGCGTCCCCTGTCCCCAGTGTGTAAGGATCAGGTGAGGGCACCTGGCGTGTCCTTCACCTCCAACATGTACCTGTGTTGGAACCCTCCAAGTCCTCTCTACTACCTATTTTGAAATATTCGATTAATTTCTGTCAATTGATTTCTGTCACCTGCCATCTGCAGCCGAGCATGGGAGTGACTCCTGGCCAACTGCACCCTGTGCCCGGCGGCCGCCTCTCTCCACGCCCTGCCCACCCTGCCAGGCCCGGCGACCACAATTCTATTCTCTTCTACTATGAGATCAGCTTTTTTTTAGCTTCCACAGAGGAGTGAGGTCATGCGGTATTTCCCTTTCTGGGCCTGACTTACCTCACTCAGCATAATGTCCCCTAGTTCCCCGAACGTTGCCGCAAATGACAGGATCTCAGGAGTCTGGTGTTTTGAGGCGCTCCCAGCACAGCGGAGAGAGGGTCTCGCACCACTGTGAGCCTCAGCTTCCTCAGCTGTCCCGCAGGGCCTGCGGAGGACCGTGCCTGGGGGGGGAGTTGATGGATTCCAGGGCTCAGCCTGGATTCAGGCCTGTGGGGGCTGCCTGGCAGGCAGGGTGGGCATGGGAACAGAGGTGGCCGGCAGTGAGTGGGCCTCACACCTGCGGCCTCAGATGGGCAGGAGGGCTCGGCTGAGCTGAAGGGACAGAGTCTCGCCCAGGCGTGGGCTGCCTCCCGGCGGCCAGAGCCTGACCACTGCGTCTGCCGTCCCAGCAGGAGCAGGCCCCTCTTGTTGAGCTCCCAGGACTTTTGCTGTCCTGCATGGGGGACACTCCTGTGGGGTGTTAGTATCCTGTGCTGCTATAACAAATTACTAAAGATGTAGTGCTTAGAACAACAAGAACTTCTCTTACAGTTCTCACAGAATCCATCATGGATTTTACATTTCCAGCTTCTAGGAGCGCCTGCGTTTCTTGGCCTTCCTCTGTCTCCACGGCCAGCCTGGGTGGACTGAGCCCTCAGGTGGGGTCACTCTGAACTCTTCCACCTCCCTCTCTACTTTTTTTTTTTTTTTTTTTGGTACCGGGGATTGAACTCAGGGGCACTCGACCACTGGGCCACATCCCCAGCCTTTTTTTGTATTTTATTAGAGACAGGGTCTCACTGAGTTGCTAAGTGCCTCGCCATTGCTGAGGCTGGCTTTGAACTCGCGATCCTCCTGCCTCAGCCTCCCAAAGTGCTGGGATTACAGGTGTGCGCCACCGCGCCCGGCTTCTCCCTCTCTACTTTTAAGGCCCTCCTGGTTCCTCAGGGCCTGCCGTGTGACCAGGACACTCTCCCCATTTTAAGCTCTGCGGCTTAGTGACCTTATCTGCATCACAGCCGTGGCTCTCCTTTGCCAGGTGAGGGGACAGGCCACAGGCTCTGAGAACCAGGATGTGCATGTCTTTGGGGGACTAGTCTTATGCCCATCAGATCTACTGTCTTGACCAACTCTTCAGATCTTTTACTGTTATCAGTCTCAGTGACGTGCTAGTAGCCCACGGCCCCCACCCAGGTGTCAACTCCTGCAAGACTGAAACTGTTTCTTCTTCTGACCTGAATTGCCCATGACTTGACCTTTAAATTTGGGCTACTGATGTCTTTGGAAACCTGGGAGAGCTTTCTGAGAGTTAAAGGTAATTTCAGAGGAATCCATTTCTGTCTTTTTCCTTTCTTTTTTTTTTTTTTTTTTTGCAATGCCAGGAATCACCCCCAGGTCCTCAGGCATGCCAGGCAAGTGCCGCTGAGCTGCATGAGAGAGGGCCCACGTAGAAGCCGGTCCTCTTTCCCTCTTGCCAGAGGTTTTGTTAAGGAAGACCCAACTCTCTTCCCTTGAAGAGCTGGATAGTGACATTCAGATACATCCAGGCCTTCCCTTGTCCTGATCAAAACACACATTCTCAACAAACTGAAAAAAAACACATTTAACACTTCGGTATCAAAATTTGTAATATATTTCTGTTGCCTTGATCAAATATATATAAATAAGAATTGGGATGATAGCTCAATCCAGAAGAAAAATTTTAACATTCTCAGAATCTGCTGGTGCCAGGAAATAAACAGTAAGTTAGAACTTCAGCTGGATGTGGTGGTGCGCACCTATGATCCCAGTGGCTTGGGAGACTGAGGCATGAGGATCACAAGTTCAAAGCCAGCCTCTGCAACACAGAGAGGCCCTAAGCAACTTAGCAAGACCCTGTCTCAAACTAAAAAACAAAAAGGGCTGGGGTTGTGGCTCAGTGGTTAAGTGCCTCTGGGTTCAATCCCTGGTACCAAAAAAGTATTAATTTTTAATTTTTGTAATTTTTATTGCATGGAATTATGATACTGAGATTTACGCATAAAGTTGTGATTATAAAAAGATTTCTAGGGGCTGGGATTGTGGCTCAGTGGTAGAGTGCTTGCCTAGCACATGTGAGGCATGGGGTTCAGCACCACATGAAAATAAATAAAAAAGTATAAAAAAAGATTTCTAGCATAAAATTATATCATGATAAACAAATTTGATTTCAATGAGGAAAAAGGAAAAATGTAAAATTGTCTGACTCATAGCTGTTCACACACTCTTTTTAAAATAGTTGATGGTAGGTATCAAATTGCTATGGTATTTAGATTCCATAGGAAACATTGAAAAGAGTGATGTAACCATTCTATTTAGACGATGTCAATATTTACAATACAGTGGGATTACATCCTTTGTACAATTTAAATTTATGATGAAAAATTTGGACATCAACCAAAAATGTGCAAGGGCTACATAGCGTGTCAGAGTTCTTTGAGAGGGGATCATGTGAGGTAAGAGTTGAAAGACGCCCTGCCCTGTGGTGCCTGGTGCCCAGTAGGTGCTTAGCAAAGCGTGAAGAGGAAAGTTGCATGAGTGATCACACAAAAGCTTACAGTGAAGCTTTAATATGTGGAACGCGTGGGACCCTCTGATGGGTGCCTTCCTGGTGTTCCTCCCCACAGCTCCTGTGCCTCCCTGGGGACTCTGCAATTCTAAGAAATCACTAACCTCCTTTTTCAGACTAGGAAGTTGGGAGTTGGCTTAAGGCAGCAGGGACAGATGTGACATTATGGGCTTTGCCAACTGTATGAAGAGTAGTGCTTAGGAAGGGAATGAAGCAAGCAAGCAACTAGTCAACCAGCGAAACATGCAACCACCCAGCCAACCACGCAGCCAACCACGCATCTACCCATCCATCCAAACACCCATCCAACCACCCTGCTAACCAGTGAAACATCCAACCACCCATTCAGTCATCCATTCAACCACCCATCCACCCAACCACCCATTTAACCACCCATTTAACCACCCATCCACCCACCCACCCATCCACACATCCAACTACCCATTTAACCACCCATCTACCCATCCACACATCCAACTACCTATCTAACCATCCATCCAAACACCCATCCAACCACCCTGCTAACCAGTGAAACATCCAACCACCCATTCAATCATCCATTCAACCACCCTTCCACCCATCCACCCAGGCAACCACCCATTTAACCATCCATCCATCCATCCATTTACCCGTCAACTACCCATATAACCGTCCATCCAAACACCCACCCAGCTACCCCACTAAGCAGTGAAACATCCAACCACCCATTTAATCTTCCATTCAACCACCCATCCGCCCATCCACCCAGCCAACCACCCATTTAACCACACATCCACCCATCTACCCATCCAACTATCCATCCCACCTCCCAGCCAATCATCCATCTACCCATACATCCAAATACCCGTCCAACCACCCTGCTAACCAGTGATACATTCAACCACCATCCACCCATCTAACCACCCATCCACCCATCCACCCATCCACCCAACCAACTAATCAACCACCCACCCACCCAACCAACCAGCTTCAAGGAGCCCTAGATCCCAGGCTAGGAGCCCGGAGTCACAGGTCAGAAGAGTGTGAGGGGCAGTGTGGTTCCTTCCCTGAACTGCAGTAGTGAACTACGTAGCCTCTTGGTCTTTCCTGGCTCCTCCTGGAGGCCCCCAACTCTGCTTTTGGAGTGGTGTCTGCTTGGTAGGATGTGTCCTGGGGGAGGGAGTCTCCCGCTGCAGGGCCCCTTGCCCCCCCCACCTGTGCTCCTGGCTGTCTTGGACTGTTGATTCCTCATTAGCAGGAGTGAGTCCATTTTTAGGAGTGATGAGTGGATGGAAAAATGTCACTGATCACTCATGGCAGATGCCTCCGGAGCTTAATTAAGGCCAGATGGTTGCAGCTCAGTGACTTTGTAGACAGTGCAGGAAGGAACAGTGCCAGCCACAGAGCGAGGCTCAGGGCCCTGGGCAAACTTTCTAACTTTTTGGTAGTGGGGATTGAACCCAGGGCTGCTTTACCACGGAGCTACATTCCTAGCCCTTTTAAAAAATTTTAAATTTTGAGATGGGTCTTGCTAAGTTGCCCAGGCTGGCTTCAAACTTGTAATCCTCCTGCCTCAGCCTCCAGAGTTGTGGGGATTACAGGCGCGCGCCACTGCTCCTGACCTCAGGAAAACTTGTATTATCAGTTTGTAATAATAAAACAGAGGGGCCTGTTCTCTGACGTTGAGGATGTAAAAATGGACAAGATGTAGTTTTGCTCTCATGGAAATAATAATAAAATTTAAAAAATTTGTGGGTGAAGAGAAACGACGAGGCTTCACATTGTGCTTGTGATTCTGCCCCGTCCCTCACCTCCTGGTGGTGGAGGGAGTGGGGGCACAGGGAGGCGGGGTCCTTGTCCTTGGCCTCTCCCTGAGGGGCCAGGGCCCCCAGGCCCCAGGTGCTGAGGGATGATCCCTGGTGGGAGGTGAGGGTGCTTGGGAGGTCGCCACCACTGGAGAGAAAGCAGAATAGATCTGGGAAATCTTCAGGACAAATGTTAATTGAATCGACTCTCCTTGTGCTTAGCGCCCTTGGCCTGTTCCCGTGCCCTTGAAGTTACATCCTGGCTCCTTCTGGTGGTTTCCAAGTGGCTGTGGGGGTAGAGGTGTCAGGAACCACCCTCCAGGGTTTGGGGAGCGGTGACGGGAGTTGCCCAAGGCTGAGGCAGGAGGACAGGGGCTGCAGAGGCTTCTGTGGGTTGAAAGGCAGGTGCAGGAGAGCCCTGGGTGATGGTCGATTAGGTGTTGGTGTGGGGTGTGAGTCAGGCCCCTCTCCTGGCTCTGGGAGAGATGCTGGTAAGGACTGGAATTGCCTTTGGGCTGCCATAAGAAAGTGAGTCATGGACTGACAATTCCAAAACTCTGAGCTGAGATAAACCTTTCTGCTTTATAAGTTGATTGGCTCAGGTATTTTGCCACAGTGATGGACAAGCACTCTACCACTGAGCCCCAGCCCCACCCTGCTCCTCTCTTCTTTATGGAAAGAGAGGGGTTCCACTCCCCTTGTTCCTTGTCCACATGACCCCAGGCCCAGGTTGGTGGCAGCCTGGCAGGAAGGACAGAGGAATAGTGCAGGAGGCCCAGGCATGTTAGGTTCATCAAGACTCAGCGCCAAAGAAAACACATTCTCTGAAGAGGAGGGCCACTGCTAAAGGCTTAGGCAGGGGTGGGCTGTGTGAACTGGTTGGTACTCACGATCGTACATGGCTCAGTGAAAGGGTGTAATTCTACTGTGGGATTCCAGTGAGCTCAGAAACCACAGAGCGCAGTGTGTCAGCAGATCGCAGGGTCGTGTTACCTCGCAGCTCACAACCAGGCCCACTGTGGTCCCGCCTGAGGAGGGAGCAGCTCAGGGCGCCTCTGAACTGTGCCTCAGGAAGGAGGGCTGAAATACTCAGATAAGTTCAGTCAGCGCACACATGGGTGTGCACCATGTGTGTACGCTGCACCCAGGGGGTGTAGCTGGGAGCCCAGTGGGACAGCGGCACGACGTGGTGTCTGTTAATAAAATGTCTATACATAGTATCTCTCCGGATGGGCCATAAATAGGTGGGGCTTCCTGAGAACTCTGTGAAGCAGCTTTTACTGTTTCCTGGAATCATGACAGTAAATGTGAAGAATGGCATGGTGTGAGACAATAGGGCACAGTGGGGCCTGTGGCTATTTAGAAAGTACATAACATGATTAGATCCTGAGTTGGCCAACGTGAAGATTGTCACTACAAATATGTCTGCAGTCTGTGTGAAATTTTGGTATATGTGCTTATCTTTCTACCAGACCATGGATTTATAAACTACAGTCAAGATCCAGTCAGCTACCTGTTTTTGTAAAGTTTTATGGGAGCACTGCTCTATGCTCATTTCTTTAAGTATTGTCTGTGGCTGCTTTTGAACTACAATGGCAGTTGTACTGGTCTGCTTTCCATTCCTGAAGGGCGAAAATCACACTGGGGCCAGCCGTGCAGCCAAGGGATTTATTCACCAGCCTTTATGGCTGGTTAAGGGTAGAAAAGTAATGGGGAGAGGGGAGTCAGGTAGAAAAGGAATGGGGAGAGGGGAGTCATGGAGTTAAGGGTAGGAAAGGAATGGGGAGAGGGGAGTCAGCTTCCTGTGCAAGCTCAGGAAGTGTGCAAGCTCAGTAAGTGTGCAAGCTCAGGAAGTGTGCAAGCTCAGGAACGGAAGGTGGGAGTCTGGTCACGCCGGCTGCGGTCTCTGGAGCTATCAGCTAGGGCAGCTGCCATCGGGCTGGAGACGGTGGGTAAGTGTGCAGTGACTGCCTCTTCTCCGTCTCCGTCGTCTCTCTTCTTGTCGTCTCTCTTCTTGTTGCCTCTCTGGCTCGTCGCCTCTCTTCTTGTTGGCTCTTCGTCTCACTGGCTCTCTGTCGTGTTGCTCTCTTCGGTGTCTGGCTCGCTGGCTGGATTTCAGCTCCTGTCTGGCTCTCTAACTTCGAATGGATGGGAGTTTATATAAGGCTTACTGGTGGGGGGGGTACCAGAGCAAACTTTAAGCCTATTGGCTCCTTTTCGTGGTGTGAGGGCAGGCTTCAAGCCTATTGGTTCCTGTCCGGGGATGATGAAACATCCTGCCCAGAGAACAGAGTGAACTTTTGACCCTCTGTCTGTGGAACAGTGTGAACTTTTGATGACCTGAAAGCCTATTGGCTCCTGCCCACAGGGTGAGGGCAGCCTTGAAGCCTATTGGCTCCTGCCTGGGGATGATGAAAACCTCCTGCCCAGAGAGCAGAGCAACCGTTTAGCCCTCTGCCTGTGGAACAGGGTGAACTTTTGACCCTTTACTGTGGAACAGGGCGAACTTTTGGCGACCTTTAAGCCTATTGGTTCCTGCCAATCTATCAATTCCTATAACAAAACTGACGGGCGAAAATCACACTGGGGACAGCCATGCAGCCAAGAGATTTATTCAACAGCCTTTGTGGCTGGTTGGAGGTCGAAGAGGTGCTCTGGTTGAAGGTTGAAGAGGTGCTGGGATAGGGGAGTCAGGGAGAGGGGAGTGTGCAAGTTCTGGTGGGAGAGAGGAGTCAGGGAGAGGGGAGTGTGCAAGCTCTGAATGGAAAGTGGGTGCCTGGTTGTGCTGGCTGGGATCTCTGGAGCTGTCGGCTGGGGCAGCTGCTATGTGGCTGGAGGCTGGAGCTGTTGGCTGGGGCAGCTGCTGTCGGGCTGGAGGCGATGGGTCTGAGGCTGGTGCAGTGGCTTCCTCCTCTCTGCAGGGATGAGCTGTTGTGTTCTTGGCTTCGTCCTCTCAGCAGCGACGAGCTATTGTGTTCTGAGTCTCTCAAACGGGACCGTATATAGGGATTTCTGGTGGGGGGTGCACCAGAGCAACCCCAACACCATTGGCTCTTTGCCCATGGAACAGGGCGACCTTTAAGCCTATTGGCTCCTGTCGGGGAAGCAACATCCTGTCTGGGAAGAAACATCCTGCCCGGAAAATGAAACAAGGTTGCTTTGCTCAGGATAGGGAAACCTCTAGCGGGGAGGGTAGCCCATCCATCAGAAACACCTGAGTGAATCAACTTATAAAGACAAAAGGTTTATTTTGGATAAGAATTTTGAAGGTCTCAGCCCCATACAGCACCCACATTGCCTTTGGGTGTGCAGTGATATAGCGCAGCATGGTGGGAAAAACCCGCTCACCTCATGGCCAGGGAGGAAGAGAGAGAGGAAGAGGCTGCGTCCCACAACCCCAGTGACCTCAGGGCTTCCCAGGCCCCGCCTCTTACAGTCCCCACCACCTTCCATGGCACCACGCGGGGAACAAGCCTTCAACATGGGGGCCTTTGCGGACATTTAAAATCCAAGCCACAGCAGCAGCGATGAGTAGCTTTGGGAGGGAACATGAGGCCTCCAAAGAGCCTGGCCTCTGCCCTGACTTGGGAAGCGGTTGCTGACTTGCCCTAGACGGGAGCTTCTGGGGACAGCTTGGTGCAGGGATTTTGCACCACGCTTGGGAGGAACTGTGTGCTGCTAGCCCAGCCGCCACTCTTTTGCTGACAGGGTCCCAGAGGAGGGGTCTTCTTCCTTCTAGCCAATCCTGATGGTTCTAGTGCTTCCCCAGTTTTGTGGTTTGGGCACAGGCTTGTGACAGCCTTGTGGCCAATGAGAGGCGAAGCGATGTCTACTGGAGGTTCCCGAGAGGGGAGGTCCGTGGGGCAGCTCCACGCGTAGGAAGGAACTCCAGGAACCGACTTTCCTTCTTTTGCTTCTGGACATTGTTGAGCGAGGACACGGTCTTGGCAGCAGTAATGGCATCTTGGGACAAGTCCAAGGCCAACAGCCAAGAGCTGGGGATGGCAGAGGGCAGGATGGTCCTAGCTGACCCAGTGAAAACCAAGCTAATCAATGCAGATTTGTCCTTTCACTATTTTCTGTTGGATAATTGTTTATTGTTCATTTGCTTTTGATTGACCTGGACATGAAAATGCCCCGGGCTGTGTCCACTCTTTCCTTGGGGTTTCTGACTTTCATGTCTGTTTAGTAGGGTGATTTCCCACAGACTCATGAAATTGTTCTCTGTGTTCTTCTTACATTATTGTCTTTATTCCACTTAGAATTTGACTCCATCAGAAATTAACTTTTTTGTATGGTGCGAGGCCATAACTTTGTATTGTTTTCTTCTTTTCCAGATGTAGAAATAACTTTTTGAATGCACGATGGTGAACGGAATCCATTGTACATAAAGAATTTTCATAAAGACAATCTATTCTATTCTGTGTTGGAGACTAACAGGGTAAGATCATTTCTGGTTGATGTCTTCTTAGGAAACACCAGGCTAGATGAGGACTTTTTAAAAAAATATTTATTTATTGACTTTAGTTGTACACAATGCAATGCATTAATGTTTACGTGGTGCTGAGGATCGAACCCGGGCCGCGCACGTGCGAGGCGAGCGCTCTGCCGCTGAGCCACAGCCCCAGCCCTAAGTGCCATGGTCATGCCACTAGAGTGTCTTCCAATTTCCTACTCAGAGGAACGTGAAGGTCTTAAACAAAGGCCTCGATTTTAAGACACACTACTCAGTGTGAGGGAAGCCCTGTCCCTGTCCAGTACAGCTGAAACCCGAGTTTTGAGATGAGACTGGACTCTCCACTTTGCCAATTTCTTTCTGGGTTCTTGTGTCACAAATTTGAAGAATAAAATCCACAGACAATAATGGAAGGGAAGATAAACAGAGTAGGATTTATTTAAATGAGAAGGGAGTGAACCCCCAAGATGCAGGAGGGGCCCACTTTGGTGTGCCAGCTTAGGGGCTCATGTGGTTTTGGGGTGTGAGCATGGCTTGACATTTCTGTTAAACAGGCAGTGAGAAAGTTCAAGGCTGCTGGCTGTGTCCTTTAGCCGAGTTTTAATCCTTCCTGTAACTCCCATCTGGGTTCACCCCCACCTTCTGTTTTCTGACTCTCTGGGAGGAAGGGGCTGCCGGGAGTGTTCCCACAGTGAGCCTCATAAGGCCTTGATGTTGCCCATTGATATTCTTTTTTTTTTGGTACTGGGGATTGAACTCAGGGGCACTCGACCACTGGGCCACACCCCCAGCCCTTTTTTTGTATTAGAGACAGGGTCTCACTGAGTTGCTAAGTGCCTTGCCATTGCTGAGGCTGGCTTTAAACTTGCGATCCTCCTGCCTCAGCCTCCCAAGTGCTGGGCCATTGATATTCTTTAGCCTCCTGGCTGGTCTCACCTTTGAACAAGGCCTTTATTGGGGCTCAGTGCCTGACCATCATCTATTCTTATTCACAGTCTGGCATCACTGATGGAGGAGACCTTCTGGAAAACGTGTTCTTAGTGGTTTCATTGCTGTATGAACATCATAACATCGTACCTATACAAAACCTGGTGGTGTCGCCTACCTCAGCCACACAGTACAGCCACTGCCCCCGTCTGCAAAGCTGTACAGCAGGTGACTGTGCTCAGTGCTGCAGGCTGTGGTAACACAGTGGTAAATATGTGTGTCTAACCTTGTCTAAACGTAGAAAGGGTACAGCAAGAATACTAGGCGACAGGGATTTTCCATCTTTGTCACAAGCTTGGGGCGCCACTTTCACAAGTGTGGTCCCTTGCTAACCAGAAAGCTGCTGTCCAGTGCATGACTGTGTCGTCTCATCGGGCCACCCCAAGTCAAGGTCATGCATTATTTCCTGGTGGTGGTTAGGAATGTTGACAGAAAAAGCCAAGTAAAAACTTATCAGTGTCTTGCATTGTGTTGATTTTGAACTCCAAAAGTTCCTAGCTACCTGAAGCTCATTGATACAAGGAACCCTAAGTAAATCCTCTCAAAATTATGGAGTAACATTCCTTTCTAATCACATCTAAAACAAACATGCAAATAAACAGGAAAAACCCTGGCTGGTCCTATGGTAATTAAAATCTACTTTCAATAAATTAAAAGGATAACATACTTAGAAGATATTTGTAATACAACAAAAGGGGACTATCAGGAATATGAAAAGAACCCTACAAATCAATTAAAAAAAAAAAAAAAGGGGAACATGGCCCAAAGACACGAATAGATATTTCTCAGAAGAGGAAGCATAAAAAGCCAGTTTCTGAATTCTTGCCCAGCATCTTTAAGGTCTCAGACCAAGACCTCAATGAGCTTGCCTTTCACTTCTATACAGTTGGAGAAAATCTACCTCAAATGTAACCAAAGGTAGGTTACAATTGTAACTGTGTACTATTTTTTGGCACATAGAAAGTCTGAATCAAATGTTGATTTTGTGTGTGTGTGTGTGTGAGTGTAATTTTCCTATTCCACTCTCTCCCTCTTTCCTTTTAACCAATCATAATATAACACTACCCACTGTCATAAATACGATCAACGTTGAAATAAAATTTGATGTTTAAGGACTTCGAATTCTGATGCTCAAGTAATTCTTTTAAATACTTTTTTAGTTGTCAGTGGATCTTTATTTTACTTATTTATATGTGGTGCTGAAGATCGAATCCAGAGACTCCCACATGCTAGGCAAGTGCTCTACCACTGAGCTACAACGCCAGCCTGAGTAATTCTGTTTTGAAACCCTTGTGAGAGAATCCCCGTAGACTTCTGCTTCGCATGGTGAGCTAACTGAGGGATGAGCCAGACCCTCCTCTGCAAAGCCCTGTACTTGGCTTGAGTGGCTCTCCAGTCCCTCTGCTGGGACTCCTGCAGCCTTAGGAAGACCTCTAGCCTCACTGTGCTTTAAGATGACACAGCATTCTATCGCATTTGTAGCTTCCCAGTGAGTTTGCTTCTGTCTCTTTAGCAAGTAAGTTCTCCTTCTTGGTAACAGCACCCTAATTTTTACAGAGAGAGCCACTAGCCCCCAACTCTCAGTTCATGTGGTTTGAGGCTACTCCCACCTCCAACTCAAGGGATGGGCATGGGTCCCTGGCCTGCCAATCAGAGCAGTGGCCACAGTGATAAAATACATCCTTGAGTACCGAAGACCCTTGATTTTTTTAAAAAAAAAAAATTAGATGCATCCCTAACAGGAATGGACAGTAGCGTTGATTTCCTATGACTCTCCAACAAATCGCCTTAAGCAATGGCTTAACACAGCAGAAATTTTCTTGCATTTCTGAAGGTTAGAAATCCTACGTGAGTCTCACAGGCTGAATTCAAGGGGTTGGCACAGTTGTGTTCCTTCTTGAGGCTCTGGGGAGAATTTGTCTCCTTGCATTTTCCAGCTTCTAGAGGCGTCTGTATTCCTTGGCTCATGGCCCCTTCTCCATCTTCAAAACCAGCATGGATGGGCTAATTCCAGCACCCTGGCCTCCTCTTCTGTCAGCCCCTTCCATTTTTTTGGAACTTTTATGATAACAACAGACTCCCTCACCCCAGATAATCCATGAAAAGATTTCTATTTTAACACCAGCTGATTATCAATGTTAATTCCATTTTCCCTGTGAAGTTACACATTCCCAGGTTTGGGGAATTAAGACAGGGATGTCTTTAGGGGAGATGGTCATTTTCTGCTTATCACAGCAGTTTTCAGTTATCTTAACTTGATATGGTGATTTAAAACCATCTATTTCCTTTGCTTTAATGTTGTGCTGATTGAGACAACTTCTGCATCGGAGGAGGCAACATTTATCACACCTTGGAGTCTGTTCATCTGTGATGAGCAGTCATTGACTGTTTGGCCCCACCCTGCTTGTTCTTTGAGCTTCCATAATTTGGAATGAATTAGGAGTGAAGAGACTTTCCTGGGTAGATAACTGACCCTGGTCTTTGATTTCTCATGTCATTTATGATAAATCCATTAATTGGAATTAAGGCTAATGCTAAACCTTTCATCATGTTGGTTGATCCACATTGATTCTCTTGAGCCTGCTAACTCCCCTTTTGATAACAGCACCCTCATTTTCTTGGGAACCATCTTTTCTCCGACTCCCACGCTGTTTAACTGAGCTGGCTCCCACCTCCAGCTCCAAGGGTGGGCATGGGCCAGGCCTGGCCAATCAGAGCACTTGCCTTTCCTTGACCACAGGGATTGGTTCAGGGGTGGGCATGTGACTGAAACCGGGCCAATGAAATCATATCCTGTGGCTTTTGATGGAGCTGGAAGAGGAGATCTCCTTTGCTCCTGGGGCTGCCCAGTGGCTGAATGTAAGCCGTCCTTTTGGTGGTCACCTTTGCTGCCACTAGGGGAACAGCAGATCTGAGCACAGAGCCAACACAGAAGGAGCATTGTGATGTCATAGATGGGGATAGTTTTTTCTTGACAATGTTTTGAGAATTTCTTTTTAAAGAAAAAATTTGAGAGGTTTTAGTTTTCGAGGCCTGTGGAAGCCGTGTGGGTTGGATGTCTTTCACTTGCGCTCAAAGGAGGCCCGTGAACTAATTGGGGACACAGTGGAGCTCAGAGCCTGCACTTCTTGGACTGAGTTCATTTCGTTCTTCACTACACATGGGCCCTTCCCCAATTTAATGTCCATCTGTTTCCGGATTTGTGGTCTAGTGAGAGGTGCTGTTATCACACCACCTACGGGGGAGGCTGGGTTGTGGCTCAGGGGTAGAGTGCTTGCCTCGCGTGTGTGAGGCACTGGGTTCAATTCTCAGCACCATACATAAATAAATAAAAATAAAGGTCCATCGACAACTAAAAAAATATTGAAAAAAAAAATCACCACCTGTGCTGAGAGCTCTCTGGTCACATCAGCCAAGCAGGTTATTTGGGAAAACATTCATTTCATGAATCCAATCTTGCTCACCTTTGGCAGACTTGTATAATACTTTCAAAATGAAATTTTATAGCAAAAGGGCACTGGGAACCAGAGCTGGCATGAGAAGTGTGGGCCTTTGAAGGGGATTAGAAGAATTACTATGTGGGTCTCGCTTAGTGACTGAGATGCAGCTAGTAAGAAGCCAGGAGACATGGCTAGGCTGTCTCTTTTTTTTTTTCTACCATAGTCTAAGTCATTGAATATGACCAAAAATGGTACAACAATGCTAGTATAGTTAGTTGTAGATTTGGGCAGGAAAACTTCATTTTATTAAGAAAGTCTTATGTTCTTTTTTTTTTTTGGTTACCGGGGATTGAACTCAGGGGCACTCGACCACTGGGTCACATCCCCAGCCCTTTTTTGTATTTTATTTAGAGACAGGGTCTCACTGAGTTGCTAAGTGCCTCGCCATTGCTGAGGCTGGCTTTGAACTCGCGATCCTCCTGCCTCAGCCTCCCAAAGTGCTGGGATTACAGGCGTGCGCCACCGCGCCCGGCTGATTAAGAAAGTCTTATGTTCTTAAGTGACACTTATTGGGGGCTTCTAACATGCAAAGTACTGCAGAGAAAAGTGGGTGAAATTAGAACATATGTATCAGTCAGGTTAGGCTAGATTTCACTGCAGTAACAAATAGTCCCTAAATCTTGGAGGCTTTTGATCACAAAGATTTGTTTCCAACTCATTCCCCCTGTTCACTGCAGGTAAGCAAGGGATTGGTACCCAGGCTGATAGAGTAGCCAGTATCTTCAGTGTGGTCGGTCAGCCTCCTAGAGAGGATAAGAGCAACTGAATGATAGATGTCATATTTATTCATAACTCATGGGCCAGAGCTAGGCTACACCCAACCATAGCATGGCGGGGACCAGAAGGTACAAAGCTACCATGTATTGCAAGGAGGAGTCAGGAGACATTTGGTGAGCATCATTCATGAGATCCATGACAGGTAAGTTAGGACTTTGACAGAGAGTGGAAAAAATGTAAAGGGGGCAAAAGGGCACCAATCATATGGAGTAGGAAGAGAGGTGGGGTAGAAAGAACAGGCCCCAGTGTCCTATGAATGTGTCACTCCATCTGCTGTAATAGAGCTGCCATGTGTATTATGTACCAGGTGAGCTCTTGTGCTAAGCTCTCGGATCAGTTATTTAGGAGGTTAAGGACAGAAATGTATTCTGATCAACAAGCGAAGATGGGTGGTTGCGGAGGCTAAAGGGGAACTCACAGACCTGGAAGGAAAGCAGAGGAACCTGGCTTCCCAGTGGAAATCAGATGGGTTAGGGCTCTCAACAGCAGGACCAAACCATACCTCTAGCCGTATCTCCTGTCTTAATGCCACACAGTTTCAGATTCGCTGCAGAGGCTACAGCAAGGCTTGGATTTTGGTGCACCTTTGGCAAGAGGAGGCCAGGGTTCCTCACTAAGATCGAATGCCTATGGCATTGATTTCCCAGTCAGTGGTGCTTCTAGGAAAATGGTGGTGAATGATGATTGCTCAGCCAAAGATGTTCGTAACCGCACTTTAACCCAGGTGGACTCTCACGACAGCACTTTAAACCCAAAGCCATTCTCACACCAAGGGATTCTCATGCAGGCATCACTACTTCCATGTTGTCCAGTGAGGAAGTCGAGCCTTAGAACCTAAGGAACATCCCACCTTTGCCCTGCCAGTGTCTCAGTCTGTGCAGGCTGCTATAACAAAACACCTTTGATAAACGAGGTATCTTACAAGCAACAGACATTTATTTTTCATGGTTGTGGAGTCTGGGAAGTTCAGGATCAAGGTGCTGGCAGATTGAAAAGTGAGGACCCACTTTCTGGTTCACAGATGCTCCTTCTAGTTGTGTCCTCACCTGCTGGAAGGGGCGAGCCAGCTCTGTGGAGTCTCTTTCCTCAGGACTCTCATCCTAGTCCTGAGGGATGTTTCCTCATGACCTTGTCACCTCCCAGAGGCCCCACTTCCTTATTTAACACTCAGGGTGATGGCATGAGTCGGCCAGAAGCTGACTGTGGGACTGAAGAGACAGTACTTTGGTCATTGTCATCTGCTGTCTCATGTGATTATGGTGGCCTTTTTATTGCCTGTTTTCATTGGCATTAAAATGAGAAGGGATTTGAAGTTGCTGCTAATCACTAATCACATGCGCGCTGTGGCGGGAGAGCACGTTTTAGTCGTGTGTGTGACTCCCTTGGTCTCTCACTCATTGCAGTTACCTGATGAAGGCATTGCTGGGCGCTGGTAGAGGTGGGCCCAGGATACCCGCGGTCCTATTTTCTGTAGTGACATCGGAGGTGACGACCTGGCTGGGGCTGCCCTGTCAGGTGTAGGACTCAGGCTGCTGCTCTGAAGCGTGGGGTTGGCAGACTGTGGTCAGCTTAGAGCTGGAGGGAGGGATAGTGGATGGAAATGAGCAGGTGCATGGGATGTGTGGGGACTCTGCTGCAGTGAGGGCTTTGCTAGCCTCACCTGGTGGCTCTCAGAGAGAGCTCTCTCTTCTTGTGTCCGAGCCGAAGGGGATGCAGGTGTGTCTAGGGCTTGTGGTGTTCACAGAACTGGGGAAGTGCAACCACAAGAAAGCAAGCCCAGCTTCCTGCCAGTCCTGACCGAGAAGGCCTTACCAAAACTTCATTTGTAAAATGGAAATCTGAAAACACGTTTCCATGGCTTTGGGTGTGTATGTGGAGGTGAGTTAAAAATAAAAGATTGGAGGGGCCTTGGGTATTGAAGCTTGGGCTGCCCCTACTACTTTCTGCCTGGACGCGGCCAGCTGCCCCTACTTCTCCAAAGTTTGGGAGGCATGGTATGGCCTGGTGGTTGGGGTTGACCAGATGTCTCTGGCATCTCATCATTGGGCTCAAACCCCAGCTCCACCACTTGGGGTTCTGTGACTCTGGGTGAGTTATTTACTTCTCTGAGGCTGATTCCCCACCAGTAAAACTAAGTGAGCATCAAAACTGTGCCTGGCACGTAGGAGACATTCAGAGAAGACAGTGAATATAGGTACAAAGCTAGGGAGCAGAGCAGCCGGAAGCAGACCCGAAGTAGAGCCCAGGTTCTGAATGAGACTCCCCGCCAGCCTGCCGCCTCTTCGAGGTGCAGAAGGCAGTGGTGATGGTGGTCCACCCACCTCCCCCGGGAGCGCTCCTGCCCCACCATCCCACCTTCAGCGGACTGCTTCTTTTCAGCGAGGAGAAAGCAGGATCCACAGTCCGGAGCTGTTCCTGAACCCCGCCTGGCCTTGCAGTTGCCCCTCTGCCCCACCCTCAAAGGGCGCTCTGCAGGCTTTAGAGCAGCGCGGGAGGGAGCGGGGGTTTCTGCATCACGCATGCGTACTTACGCGGAGCGCGTCCCCCGAGGCCGGCCGTCCGCTGGATCCTGGTGCACACTGCCTGGAATCAGAAGGCGCACCCTCTCCCGCGACAGGAGTCCCGAGGAGGCGTGGCCTTGCCAGTGTGCTACCATGGCGCTGTCTGACCTCCTCTGTGGCTCTCCGGGTGTGTCCTGCCCGGTGTGTCAACTCCATGCCAGGCCGCCTCCCTTCATTGTGACCTACGGCAGCCTGTAGCAAACAGGCTTGTCAGCAGGTGACCAGTGAAAGAGGAGGCTCCTCATCCCAGCGGGGCCAGCTCAGCCCCTCAGCGGCCAGAGACCTAGGAACTGTTGCTGGGCGACGCTATGTGCTGATTGGCTCAAGTCCACACGCCTGGACCAATCACAAGCGTCTCTTAGGCCAGTCGGACCCCTGGCTGGGGTGGGGTGAGTGCGGATTCTGAGAGATGCTGGCTTCTCAGGGGAGGGCTGGAGGGGGCGGCGTGGAGGCTGGGCACTTAGACACAGTGCCCTCTGTGGCATATGAGGATTGGCAAGGCAGGGCTGCACAGAGAGAAAATGCCATATTAACCTATAGGAATCAGAAAAAAAAAATCTTAAAATCTCATCTCTGATAACTCTAAGATCTCTAATAACCATCGCGAGGCCATCACAATTGAAGAACAAAGTGCCACAGCAGGTGCGGCAACTCGGTGCTTTCCCTGCATCGCGTAAGTAGCCATTCAGTCCTCGCTGTCGCGGTTGGACTCACGTCCCTGCTCATAGATAAGCAGGCTCCGGCTGGCGGTGGACTTGCTCAAGGTGGCACAGCCGAGAAGCTTCTGGTGGGAGAAGCCCCAGGGCACCCCGCCTGCGGACTCAGGAAGCCCCTGTCTCTTGTGGGCCAGCCCCAGGGGGAGCCTGGCCGAGGAGTGCCCCCCACATCACTGTTGGCTGTGGGGGCTCGGTTTTAGTTTGATGAGCTTTAAAGGAGAATTCCCAGCGTGGACCACAGCGGGCACTTAGCGCCTGGGAAGTGAGGGATAGGTGGGTGGTTGAGGTTCCTCGTGCTTAGTAGGCCTGATATTTCCAAATAGTCACGTGTCCATCAACCACGGGGGTGTGTGCCGGGAAATGTGCCTGCAGGCGGTTTCATGGAGTGTATTACACAAATATAGTGGCACAGGTTGGTCACCTGACAGGGCCTCACTGCCAGTGCCATCAAGGGACTTGATTGGTAGATGTGAGATGCCTGAGGCCACTGCTGGCCGACACAGCGTACTGTTTTATGGCTGACGTTTTTTTCCCCTCTTTTAAAAGTAGGATTACACTCTAAAATAATGATAAATAGTACAGAAACCCCACAGCTGTTTATTATTATCATTATCAAGTTTTGCACTGTGCCTAATTGTATGTGCTGTGCTTTCCTGCTCCTGGCATCTGCCCAAGCACACGAGCAGTGTGCTGTGCTGTGATGTCACAAGGGCTGTGATGTCACCAGGCCCCAGGAACCTCAGCTCCATCACCACGGCATGGGACCCTCTTCTCTCTGGTCTGGCGTTGCTGACACGCCCCTCAGCATGGAACAGCTGTTACTGCCCTGCTCAGGCTCCAGGTGTGACCATATTGTCCCCCCTGCCTGATGACGGCAGGAGGCTGGTGACAGGTGGCTCTGCGGGATGACAGGGAGCTGGGTGAGAGACAAGCGTCTGGCCAGAGTGTGTGTGTGTGTGTGTGGGGGGGGATTGGAAGATGGGAACTTTCCCAGGGGTGGAATTCCCAAGTTTCAGGCATTCATGTAAAATTTCTTATAATTCATGCCATATGCATGTCTTCCTTGTACTATTATTTAATATTTAAATTTACTATCAGGGAAATAAATTATTGCATCTCATGTCACTTCCATAAGAGAAAAAGTAACATCACTTACTTTAGAAAGAATAAATAAAACCAATACTCATTAAAATAAAACGCCCTTAGACCACCTAAGATATTCCCATTTACTCTGTGTATCAGAACTTCTTTTAGACTTTAATGTGCATGCAAATATCCCGAGAATCTTGTTAAAATACAGATTCTAATTCAGTCCTGTTTGGGATGGAGTATAAACATTTTCACTTTCAAGCAACAAATGGGCCCTTTAGATTCAGCAGACAGAATCCTGTGCTGGTAGGATGCCAAGACCTGTGTCCCTAACCCCACCTATACTCCCACCTGCATATCATTGGTGCTTTTTTTATTCCTCCATCAAAGGCAAGGCCAGAACTTGCCTACCATGGGTCTCCTGAGTGCTGCTCACCAAGTGCTTCCAGGCCCCTGCCTGTTTCTTCAAACAATTGGTAGTATCATACTTTGTGATCCCCTTAGAATTATGGAGTGAAGGTGACAAGTGTCATTTAATTGCTCAGTCAGATTGCTGACTGACCACCTTGGAGATGGTGGCTGCTCTGTCAGTCTGGGTACCAGTCCCTTGCCCACTAACTATAGGCATGTGATGTGAGCAAGCAATAAAATTTTTTTTTAAATTTTATTTTTAATAAAATTTTATTGTTAAAAGCCACATGGATTTATGGATTGTTTGTTACTGCAGCAGAACCTAGTCTAAGCTGACTGATACACCTTACTTTTGCCACTTTTCCCTGAAGCACTTCACGTGTTGGAAGCCTATAAAAAGCGTTAGTCAAATTGCTCATTTTTTTCCTCCCCAAATCTTCGGTCACTGTGCTAGCATTCTTATACCATATCTGGCCATGTTCAATGTCATGAAATGGAAGAGGAAGACAGCCCAGCGTGGCTCCTGGCTTCTTACTGAGTGGCACTCCGACCGCGAGGATGCACTTCATGCTGCGGGAGGCATTGCAGTGGCGTTGAGGAAGATGGGGTTCTTGGGTGTGGATGGACGCCTGTCATTCCAGTGGGGACTCGTTCAGTGCTGGGTGCTGGGCTAGTTTTAGTGACTCGAGTGTCCTCCAGGGCCCCCATCTGGTGGGCAGTGCGTGGATGGGAGAGGTAGCAGCCTCAACTCAGCACTGCTAAGGGTGTGAGCCGAGAGCCAGGAGCAGAGTTGGCCGCTAAGCATGGTTTGGGGGTCACTGTGGTTTTTGTGTCCCCTCCACACTCACGTGGAAATCTAGTTGTACTGTGATGGTGCTGAGGGGCGGTGGACAGCCTCATCACAGGAGTGGCCAGTTGCTGCAGGAGTGAATCCTGACAGAAGGGCCCCGGTCCCATGCTCTCCGCTTCCCACACTGGCTTGTCCTCCCGGCTTCCTGTGAAGGACGACACAGCACGGAAGCTCCGCCAGAGCCAATGCCACACTCTCGACTCCCAGCCTCCAGATGGCTAAGAAACAGACCTCTGCATGAGAAATCACCCACGCTGTGGCATTCTGGGGTAGCATCAGGAAATGAGCTGGGGCAGGTGACACTGGGCCAAGTGCATAAAGAGAGAAGGCCTTTATGGGCCTAAGCCAGCTTGAGAGCCACGCGGGGGCACTGGGTGTGTTGGTGGGGAGGACTCTGGGCGGCCAGCTGCTCAGGTGTGCTGGACGGCAGGCCTGGAGCCAGGGCGTGCAGCAGATTTGTGAGTGCTTGACAGGTGTCCCCTGCCGGCACTGCTGAGGGACAAGGACACAGGAGGTGGAGAAAACACGCTTTCATCAAATACGTAGAGAGATCAGAAGCCTGATCTGCTATGATGCTGGAGGCCACGGGAGGAACACATGCCGGGCTTTCTCCTGGGGTGACCAGCAGCCCCAGGAGCTAGGTGGCCACCAGGCTGGGGCTTGAGGGTTCAGAACCAGAGAGAGAGAGGCAGAGGCCGGGCAAAGCCATGGTTCCAGGAGGTTGGGTGTGGCACCCCAGAGTCACTGCCGAGTGGCAGACCCCAGGAGGGGAGGCGTGGGCTGCATGGGGAGGTATGTCTCATTCTGACAGTCTGGGAACACCCCTTGCGGTAAATCAGTTTGCTTGGAAGAAATCACACCCTCCTGCCACCGCGCACAGTGAACAAGAAGTCTTTTGAATCAGATGGAGGTAGCACTCTTCAATGCTATCAGTGCCAATAAACACAGGAAAGAAAGCATGCCCGGTAGAGACAGAAACGACAGACAGCACATCTGGTGCTGTGGTGGCCAGACTGAATTCCTGAATTTGTGCAGGGCCTGCTGTGTTCCTTCCTACTGGACTCAAACCCGGGAGGATGCAGACCTACATCATCGCAGCCATCTTGCCACCATGAGGGGGCAGCTTGTCTGTGAATGGAACCACGTCAGAGTGAGCGCTGAGAGAGAGACCAGCCTGGGGACACCACTGGAGCCCCTGTGTCAAGCTGTACCTCGGCTGGTGCTCCCCTGGGCTTTTTGGTTACAAGTTTGAGTCAGATTTCCTATCACGGATGCGGGTTCTAGCCAACGGGCGCATGCTGATGGAGGAGAAACTCATGAGAGCTCTCGCACATCCGGGGTCTAGCACGTGCTGTTCTACGCTCCTATGTGCAATACTTCACCAAATCCTCCCAAAGCCCGTGAGGCAGGGCACTCTTCTTCTTGTTTATAGACAAGGAAACTGGGGTATATACAGTTCACAAAAGTCGCTGAGGATTCTGCAGCCAGGAGTGAGCCTGGGCCGTCTGGCCGCAGAGCCTGTGCCCGCAGCCACGGCCTCTGAAGCATCTTTAGTACAGGATGTGCCGCGGTGGTGCTTCCCCTGCAGCGGGTCAAGTCTGGCTTTGCAAGTGGGATTTTGGACATTCCCTGTATGAGGAAAACCCACAGGCTGCTCCCAAATCCACTGTTTTCCTGCAGTTAGAAGGAGACGATTTCCCACCGTGCAGTGCAAGGACATGGGATTAATTTAATTGCCAAAATTAAACGTTGGTTGCTGGGAAGGAGTCAATGGTTCTCCATCACTGGGGGATTTTGCCAAGTCACCCTGAAGCTGGAGGAACAAGACGCCTGCTTGTGTGTGTGTGGCATTCGCGTCCAGCGTGCAGCTTCGTGTAGCAGATGCCGACCGTGTTTCCCCACCTGTGCTGTCTGGGAGGGGACCAGGCGTCCCTTAGAGAGCCACATGCTAAGGTAGGAGTGCTGAGAGGAGACCGAGGAGCAGAGGGATCTGCAGGAAAGGCAGAGCAGCGGCCTGGACAAGGGGAGCCTGGAAGGCAGGGAGGGGAGATGCGGGTGTCAGGAAGGAGGGGTCCTCACACAAACGCTTAAGCTATTGCTCACTTCTATTATATCATGAAGAACGGCTGCCTGGATTAGGAAAAAAAGGTGTAATTCCATCTTGGGGCTTCTGGTGAGCTGAGCTTGTGGTTCTGTGGTTTATGATGTCACCAGAACCCCTGGTGGAGTCACAGCTTGTAATTTACAGCTTGGTAAGTGGGGAGCCCGGGGTCCTTCACGCCTCCTCTCCAGACGCGGCAGGGGCCCAGGGGTCGAGGTTGGGCCGGGAGGTCACGTTCTGGCGGCTGACTCCTTTCCCCTCTGCAGGTCAGGGACCTGGGTGAAGCCATTTTCCTCATCTGACTCTGCGACCTCTTCCCCTGTCTCCCCGCCTCCCTCCTCATTCCTATGATTTAGTTTATAAAAAGCCCAAGTTAACCAGACCCCTCTGGTCTTCATGCTCATCTAGCTCATTGTTGAAGCCTTTCCATCTCAAAACCCACCCAAGAGATGCTCAGACGACAGAGGTATGACTTTGGAAGGGAGATCCTTCCGTGGCTGGGAGGCTCATGCCATCTTCTGTTCTGTCCCCACCTTCCCCTTCCCTACTGGCCAAGATGAGGAAGTGAAGAAGCTGGAGGCATGGCTGATAGATAGGCTTGGGCTGACGGGCCACCTCCCCCATGGAAATTTCCAGGAGGAGCAACCTGGTTTCATTTTTCCCAGGCAGGAGCCAATCGGCTTAAAGGTAGCTCTGTTCCCCAGGCAGGAGCCAATCAGCTTAAAGGTCGCTCTGTTCCCCAGGCAGAAGCCAATCGGCTTAAAGGTTGCTCTGTTCCCCAGGCAGGAGCCAATCAGCTTAAAGGTTGCTCTGTTCCCCAGGCAGGAGCCAATCAGCTTAAAGGTCGCTCTGTTCTGTAGGAGCCCTGTTTGGGGAGATGGCTAAGATTGCGGTTGACTAGGGGCTTTGGACATGTTTGGGCATTGGCGCCTTCCATAGTCTCACGGGACTTGTCCCGGGATCTTGCGAGACTTGGCCGGAGATCTCGAGGGACTTGAGCGAGATTGCGGATGAGGTCTGCGCCATTTTTGGAGGTTAGAGAAGCGTGGACGGCGTGTCGGGGTGTAGTTAGAGCCAGAGAGAAAAGTTATCAGAATAAAGAGCTGTTTGTTTCCAGTTCGTCTCTAAACTTCTTCCCGCGGCTTCTTTGCTCCAAGCGGCCATCGCTTCAGGCGACTACACTGTTCCCCAGGCGGAAGCCAATCGGCTTAAAGGTTGCTCTGTTCCCTGGGCAAAGAGCCAATAGTGTTAAAGGTCGCTCTGGTACACCCCCCATAATCCCAACTTAAAGCTCCTGCCTGCCCGGAGCTCAGACACAACAGCTCGTCCCTGCTGAGAGGAGGCAGCCACTGCAACAGCTCCAGACCCACCGTCTCCAGCCTGACAGCAGCTGCCCCAGCCAGCAACTCCAGAGACCACGGCCAGCACGACCAGGCACCCACCCTCCGTTCAGAGCTTGTACATTCCCCTCTCCCTGACTCCTCTCTCCCACCAGAGCTTGCACACTCCCCTCTCCCTGACTCCTCTCTCCCCATACGTCTTCTACCTCCAACCAGCCATAAAGGCTGGTGAATAAATCTCTTGGCGGCACGGTTGCCTGCGGTGTGATTTTTGCCCTTCAGTGGCCACTCTGGTAGCCCAGCCCCAGTTCAGCCTCTGATCCAGGCCTCCTCTAACGCGGCGGAGCATCCACACCCCTGCACTCTTGGTTATGTTGGTTCCCCAGCCTCTGTTTGTACGTCACCAACATCTAAAAATGTTTCCTGAACATTTAGTGTGTGCCAGAGGCTGGAAGCATGAGGCCAGCCACCGGCGAGGCTGTTCAGGCGAAGGCTGTCCTCCTGACTGGCAGCTGCCTCCTCAGGCCTTGTGCCCACATGGTGGAAGAGGGACAGAGAGCTCTTGGGGTCCCTTTGCAAAGGCACAAATCCCATTATTGGGGACTTCCCTCTCACGACAAGAGCACCACCTGAGGGTCCCGCTCCTGACGCCGCCATGGGGGGTCAGGACTCCAACCAGGTGCTCGGCCCACCGTGGGACGGAAGCTGCCGTGGCTGCCCGTGGCCTGTCTCCATCACTTTCTCATGCAAGAGGCCGGGAGCAGCTGGAGGGCGGGGCTGCCCTGCATCTGTGCTGGTTCAGGTGGAGGTGGGGGCTGCTCTGACCGCGCCTTCCCACCGTGCCAGGGCCCGGCTTTGGTGGTGGCTGGGGGACAGTGAGAGGGCCATCTGGTATGCCTAGGGGTGAGCTCTGCCCCTGAGTCACAGGGAACAGGACACCGTGAGTCTGAAAAGCAAGCTGGACCTACTTACCGACATCCCCACCAATGGCATGACGGTGGGTGAAGCCAAAGCAAGAGAGAAACCCAGGGTCCTGCTGGAGCCGTGTCCCCCTCGCCAGGAGACGCCAAGCCATTATTTTGCGGCACTTCTCGGGTGCTGGCTTCTCTCCCACCTGGTCCTCAGTGACAGGGCACCCAGGGTTTCCTGGGACCTGCGTGTGGTGCTGCCCACCCTTTGCTTGGTGGGGCAGGGCCGTTTCTCCCCCCGGGGCCCGGCAGGTCGGGGAGCTGGTGACCGTGTCCGGAGCTGCACTCCCCAGCCCTTCAGTGCCTCCACCCTGTGCCACCTCTGCCCACCCAGGAGACAGAAACCACCTCTAGGGACAGGAGCATCTGTCAGCTTGGACTGCGTTCTCTACGGGGACCCGTTAGGTCCTGGCTTTGCCCCTGGCCATCTGCCTGGGCACGGCACGCAGCAGCATTTCCCACCTTGGAGTGTTAGTTCTGCCCCTCGGGTTATGCCGCAGAGTGTGTAAGCACAGCCACCCTCCGCGCCTACGGGGATCGGCTCCCGGACCCCCACAGGAAAATCCGCAGATGCTCAGTCACTTACACGCGATGGCAACCACGCGCACGTAACCCGTGTGGCTTTTCAGACCACGTCTGGGTTCCTTACGGCCTCTGCTACCACGTGCCTGCCGTGTAAGTGCTGCGTTCCTAGGGAATCACGACCAGAGAACGTCTCTGCATGGTTAGTGAATTAACTAAATTAAAAACTACTCGAGATCCACAGTTGGTCGAACCCTCAGAGGCAGAACCCGCGGGCACAGACGGCTGCCAGTCTCTGTATTGTTGATTCCTATATTTCTTTGGATTTTTTTACTGTTCAGTATCAATAAACTCTAAGTGGGATTCTGTGTCGTGATCTCAAATAGAAGACAGTGCCGATTTCTACTCACCCATAATGATAAGTGCAACAAGGGCAAGTCCCTCTGTCCTTTTGGCTAAATCCTCCTGCCTGCTGGAGCTGGGCCCAGCCTCCTCCTCTGTGTTCCCGGGCTGTCTGTCAGATTAGCCTTCCGCTGTGATTCTTCCCAGGAAAAGCAGTTTGAAAGAGAATCAAGAACAAATCAATTTGATTTGATATTTTTGAGGACTATGTCTGGCCACAACCTAAACCACCCTCATGTCAGGCGCCAGGTGCTTTAGCCAGGCCCACCCTTACAGCCTGTGCTTCGTCCCCACTTCTCCGACTGGGACATGGAGGCACCCAGAGGTCAACCTGCCCACGTTCACGCAGCTCGCGAGCAGGGGCAGCATCGCGCCCAGCTATCTCTGCATGCCTCGACCTTGATCTTGATCTTGAACGCTCCTCTCTACAGCCTTTTTTGTTTGCTTAATTAAAAAACATTTGATTGGCACAATATTGTAACTATTTATGGGCACAACGTGATCTGTTGGCACATGTAGACACCGTGTGGTGGTCATCGTGTGGTCTGCGGGGTAACGACCCGTCCCTCACCTTGCACGTCTATCATTTCTTTGTGATCAGAAGGCTAAAAATCTCTCTTCCAGCGACTTTGAAACATACGATTGTATTGACTCTACTCACCCCGCCACGTAAGAGAGGGCAGAAGTCACCTGCTGCCTCAGGGGCCAGACTCTCCCCGTAGCCGGCCCCCTCCTCCCTCGGGGCTCCCCTACCCCTTCTTCTCTGGGGTCAGCTTCCGTGGTTCTAATGGAGGGGCAGGTGCTGTGCTGAGCTCACTCAGCAGGTGCGTCCACGCTGCCGAGAGCAGCAGGGGCCGCCCTCAGGGCTGCGCGGTCTCCGTGGTGGCTGGGTGACCTTGATGGACACCTGCGTGGACTCTGTCTTGGCTGTCGTGGGCCGTGCTGCAGTGAACCTGGGCTTGCACAGGTCCTGACCCGTGTCCTCGGGCGGCCACCCGGGGCGTGGCTCTGTTTCCGGTCCCACAGCCTCTTGAGAGGCTGCTCATCTCGCCCTGGGCAACGGCGGCCCCTGAAAGGAGGTGGAGAGTGGGGTCAGGCCACCTCTTCTCTGGGCACAGCGAGCCTGGCGGGGCCCAGCTGGGTGGCCTGTGGCTGTCGTGCCACGCCGCGTCTCCTGTGGGCGTGGTGCTGTTGGCCCTGGGGCCCAGTGATGAGCACACCCAGGTGGACCTGGCCCTCAGGAGCTCGTGGTCACCAGTGGCCAAGCAGGACTTGGAGGTGGCACTGAACGTGCCACACGAGGAGGTTCTATTATGAGAGGAGCAGCCGGGATGGGGGCGGGGTGGGCTGGGGACGGTCTGTGAGCCCCTCCCTCGCGGGTTTGAGGGAGGTGGGTTTGGAGAACGCGTCTGGAAAGGAGGAGGGACCCCGCCAGGCCCAGCGCAGCTGGGAAGTGTCGGAGGCGCAGGGCCTGGGCTGGGAGGCCGGCTGCCACTCAGCACCCGAGGGCAGGGCCGCCTGCTTCCTTCCGGCCCTGGCCGCCCTGGGGCAGGCCTGCAGCCCACTGCTCACCAACTCTCTGCACACTGTGGCTGCAGAATGCGTGCTCAGGGACCAGGGTGGCCTTGGCTCAGCAGGGGGAAGCGGGCGCTCCGGTCCCCGCTGTTCCCTGAAGAACCAAGGACGGCCTTGGTCTCGGCAGCTGGGACGCAGGGGTGCCAGTGTGGGCAGCCTGCTGGTGGCGCTGCACGTGCTCAGACACCTCTCTCCAGAATAAGCTCACCTGCAGTCGAAAGGACACACGCGATGGACGCACTCACAACAGAGCTCCCTGGCTGGGTGCAGGGACCCCTGGTGAGCTGCTGACAAGGTCCCTGCGGTGGGGACCGCCACTCTCCATATAAGAGGAGCTCCCGACCTTCAGAGCAGAGCTGGGGCCTTGCATGAGGCTCGGGGTGTGACTAAATAGCCGCTGAGATATCTAAAGGATGCACACACTCCTGGGCAGCTTTGGATGGTGGTGGTCCCATTTGGGCCTGGGCGGGAGGAGAGGGTCCCAATGCCAGCCTTCCTCCCAGGCCAGTGCAGGCACTAGCTATGTGGAAAATGGGGGTTTGGGCATCTGCTCAGTGAGCACAGGCGGGTGGGAAATCTGACCATCACTGGTTCACTAGGGGACCTTGGCTGTGCCGCCCGACCTTGCCAGGTGTCACCGTGCTTTTTCTGCCCGCTGCCCCAAGTAAGGAGGTTAGGTCACTAGAGATGCGTTAAAGTCACTTTCAGATTTTTTATGTTTTATTTTAACCGATATGTAAAAATTGTATAGGTTTACGGGGTGCCTTGTGGTGTTTCCATACTTGTGCACATTGCATGATGTTGAAATCAGGGTAAATCTATCTCCTCAAACACTTAGCATTTCTTCGTGGTTAAAACATTCAAAATTCTCTCATCTGGCTTTAAAAATAGTAAGTGGCACATCATCTTTCTCTGGAGCTTTGTACCACCTGACCCCAAAACATACTACAAAGTCACAGTAATTAAAACAGCATGGCTTTGGGATGAAAACAGACACACAGACCAGGGGAACGAGTGGAGAGCCTAGAATGAACCCACACACCTGCTGCAGCCTGATCTCCAACAAATGTGGCAAGATTGTGCTTTGGAGAAGAGGCAGCCTCTTCAATAACTGGTGCAGGGAAAACTGGAAATTCCTGTACAAATGGGTGTAATAGGACCTCTGTCTTTCACCACTTACAGAAGCAGACTCAAAATGGATTGAAGATTGAATGTAAGACCTGGAACTCTGACACTACTAGAAGAAAACAGGAGGAAATCTCCAGCATACTGAAACGGGTGAGGTTTTGGACCAAGAGCCCCAACAGGTAGGGAACGAAAGTAAAGATAGACAAATTGGATCACATCAAAACACAGTTTGTAGCTGCCTGATGCTGTTGCTTGCAGCTACGACGCTGTGGGAGAAAATTCGGAGGCAGGATGAAAAAAGGTCTTTTATTCTTTTTCTCTCTCCGGCTTCAGCAACCTCTCGAACTCTAACCGCTCTGACTCCAACCACCAGCAGCCTTCTTCTTCCTCCTCCACCAAACCAACCTCACCTGGTTATATACATTTAGCTTTAACAAGGACAAGTGCTTACAGCTCGAGCTTACAGGTGCGTCACACAGTGTTCACGGGCATACAGAGATTCTTCGAATAATGTATTACTATCAGGTGGAAACTAGAACATCTTTTATGGCTCTCAGCTAACCGCAATCTTTAGCTATCTCCTTGATTAGGGCTCCTTCAACAGTTCTTCTATACTTTCAGATTTTAAGTTCCATGATTCTCTTGGGAAATGAAGTAGAAATTTGCTGAAGTTGTTTGCTGCACGTGGTGGGCCAGGTCCTCAGGTGGTTAGCAACAGGAACTCTGTGGGAATCTACTGGGCAGAATGTAAGGCCCCCTCATAGGAGCCAAAGTGCCTGAGTCTGAGGATGGGGAGCTGAGGCCCAGGCTCCCGGGGTCCCACAGCCCAGGAATAGTGCCATCCTGTTTAGCTGTGGACCGCGCCACCGGGCAAGGCTCCTGTGTGGAGAGGGTCTAGCTGGCCTGGGCTGGATGCGAGGAGCCCAGGGTGCCTGGACAGACAGGCTGCTGGGGGAGAGGACAGCGGGGGGAGGGCAGAGGCAATGCCCACGGACAAGCATCCTGTTGCTTAAAAAAAAAGATGAGCTAAATTGATATTTAATTTTAATTAATTTTTAATTGACCACGTG
The DNA here is from genome assembly GCA_025594165.1 of Tamias sibiricus. Classification (NCBI taxonomy): domain Eukaryota; kingdom Metazoa; phylum Chordata; class Mammalia; order Rodentia; family Sciuridae; genus Tamias; species Tamias sibiricus. Next base: position 8,002,438 of record CM046662.1, on the reverse strand, counting down.
ATCCGGAGGTGGCAGGTGCAGAGGGGACAAGGTGGACCAGCTGCCGTCTTCTCAGCCTGGTCCTGTGAGATTGTTCTCCCCTCAAGGCTGGAGCTGAGGCTGGGCCTCAGGCGGGGCTGGCATGGGGACGTGGGAGCTTACCACTTCTGTTTCCATGTCATAAGTTTTGGACATGATGTTTTTGCTTTTATTTATTTATTTATTTATTGGCATGTGTTCCTTGGACCAGGCAGCAAAGGAAGAAGTCTATTCTGACAGTGGAGAAATAGCTTCCAGCAGCATTTAGTTGTACGCAATGCCTTTATTTTTACGTGGTGCTGAGGATCGAACCCGGGCCTCGCACATGCCAGGCAAGCGCTCTACCTCTGAGCCCCAGCCCCAGCCCCCAGCAGCATTTAAAAAAGTAATTTTGTATGGGTCTAGGCCCTCACTAAAAGGAATGTGTGAATGTGTGTGTGTGTGTGTGTGTGTGTGTGTGTGTGTGTGTGTGTGTGGTTATAGTCAAATAAGCTTAGAATCTATCACAAATCACAGCCCAGTGGTCATTCATCATGTGCGTCACACCATTAAAGGCCCTGGTCGTTCTTGCAGTGAAGCAGTCGGCCTTCTTGCATCTCATCTGGGATTTCCTGAACATTCTTGGCCACCAAACAGTTCCACGTAACCCCTGTCCCTGCATGCAGTTATCTCCCGTCTTCCTTGGGCACGTGGGTCACGGTCACCTTTTCATGTCCTCGGCACCCACGCTTTTCCACACAGTGACTTCAGAGCCTTATGTTTACCATCTTTGCCGATTTGAAGCCATCGGGGCCTCACGGCACACTGCCACCTCGCTCCGGGTTCCCTGTGACTAGATTCATTCTCTCTGCCAGCAGACCTGTGTGAGGCAGAAATGTGCCAAGTGTTCTGTGGGGCACGGTGGGAGGCAAGGAGATGAACAAGGGATGGTCCCTTCCTTAAAAAGCCTGGGGGCTCACAGGGCGAGTGCTTGCCACCATGTCACTAAGGAGGTAGAACAAGCAGCTGTGAGCAGATGCCGTCTGTCAGACCCAGGGCGGGTCGGGCACGCCAAAGCATGCTGCCCAGGGCACACGCCCTTCAGGCAGCTTCTTCCTGATGCTTGCTGTACTCTGCCCTTGAGATGTTGTTTCTCTTCATCCAAACAAGGGAACTGAGGCTCCGAGTGGTTACTTCCTGCTGCTCTCACACCCCTCGGTGAGAGATGGAGACAGGTGCCAGCCAGCTCTGTCCCACTCGGAGGCCCAGCAACTGCTGTGGAATCCCAACTGCATTTACCCAACCCCAAGGCCACACAGTTTCTGAGACTGTCAGACATTGGAGTGGGCTTTAATGCTTAAATGCATGCTGTGTTAGGAGACCTGAGCCGTGACCTTGGTTGCTGATGGGATGGAGAAGAAGGCAGCTCAACCTTCAGACAAAGTTACTTCTAGTGGGGGAGCAAGTCACATACACCCTTCTATAAAGAATAAGACCTTCCAGGGCTGGGGTTGTGGCTTGGCGGTAGTGCGCTTGCCTAGCACGTGCGCAGCCTGGGTTCGATTCTCAGCACCACGAAAAATAAAGGCATTGTGTACGCCTAAAACAAATAAATAAATATTAAAAAAATAAAAAATAAGACCTTCCAGATAAACTAAGAGACTCTATAACTGCCATTCTGATTTCCCCTTCTCTGCACCACAGGTAAACCCATCATCAATTTGGCATTTGGGTCTCCGTCCGTGATGTGTTAGCTGACATACAGATGCATGCGATATCGGAAAACACCACGTGGAACGAGTTCCCCTCCGTAAGGAAATTACGGTAGGGGCTGAAGTTTGTAGCTCTCTGTAGACCCCGGATGGACCTTCTTTGTCCAGCAAAGAAGGCTAGGGGAGTGTACCTCAGCGATGAGATGAGACTGGGAAGGTGGAGGTCGCTGGCGCCCCCTCCTCCACCTTCAAAAGACACAGGGACACACCAGGGAGCCCAATCGGGTAGCAGCATTGGAACTCAAGTTTATTGAGGAAGATGGACACCCTTTATAGTGGACATGAACCAGTCAGCAAGCAGATTATAGAGACAGGTAAAGAACATGGGCAAATCCTATTGGCAGAGTCCCCTACCCTATCCTTAGCGTGGTTTTGGTTCTCACGATATGTCAGAGGAATGCCCCCTGCTTAGGTCAGGTCCATAACAGGGCGTGGAAAGCAGCCAGAGAGTTAGAGTTCTTTACCCTTTCGGCCTACGTGTTCTAAAGACCCCGACATTTCCCCTGTTTTGTATTTTAAAATGGGGGTCCACCTTACTCGAGAGTGGGCCTGTCTTAGGTCGTTTCCCTCTGGAAATCTTACCCGTCTCTGGCTACCACCCTAGCACTTCAGGTGGACAAACCCAGGGCCAGCAGGTGGCCAGGGGAAGGACATGGGACAGAACAGTCGCCTTTGGGAAAGCTTTCCAAGGATGGCTGGTTTAGACCTCCGCATCCTGTTAAGGACCATGGCCAAGTCTGCAGGGATCCCGCTCAGCATCGCTGAAGGCAGCATATTATTGGCAGACCAACATGCTGTACCAATTTGGTCCTGTCATGGAGGAGTCGAACAAGTTTGTTGGTTACACAGGGCCCAAAAGGGAACACAAAGACAATGACAGTCAGGGATCTCACAAAAAGGGAGAAGGTAGGGAAGCTACCCATTTAGTCCAGTCCAAAGGAAGCTGTCTAGGACAAAGTCCGGACAGTTGGCACAGGAATAGCACTCTTCTCCCAGGAACAGGCACAGTTCCTCTTCTCTCGCCGCAGAGAGTTGAAATACTGGCAAAGGGGGCTCCAAGATGGTGTTCCCGATGAATCTTAGAATGGAGGTGATGAGAAGTTCAATCACAAGACAGAGGGCCCATCATGGTTTTTTCATTCCTGTGGAAAAAAGGAAAAAATCACCCCTCAAGAGCATGTGCTCTTGGGTGGTCTGATTGGCAGTATTTGAGGTCCCTGGCAGGTACCCAAATAGGGCTTGGTTCTCCAATTGGAAAGACACATCCAAAACCTCTGCCAGCACTTATAAGCAGGTCAGGACCCTGCCAACACCCAGTTAGTGGGTCCTTCCATCGGACCTCAACCTTTAGGTAAGGCGTTTGGCTGGACCAATGTCTTCAAAAGGCGGTCAGAGGCTGGTGCTTGGAAAAATTTAAAATATTTAAAGTAAGCGTCGCTGTTTTTAACTGATCATGGGGGCTGCTTCCCCCATTTTGTTTTATTAATTGGTCCTTTAGGGTTTTATTATGTCTCTCTATGATAGCTTGTCCTTTTGGGTTATATGGGATCCCTGTGGTATGTTTAATGTGCCATCTTTGGGAAAATTTTTGTAATGACTTGCTCACAAAGCAGGGTCCATTATCTGTTTTAACCTGCACAGGTAAGCCTAAGATGGAAAAACATTGTAAAAAGTGGCTTTCAGCATGTCTGGCCCTTTCACCAGAATGGGCAGTGGCCCAACAAGCATGTGAACAGTTATATATGGACATAAATATGTACTTTAATTTTCCAAATGGCGCATAATGGGTTGCATCAGTTTGCCAGACAGCATTAGGCCGTAGGCCTCTGGGATTTACCCCAGGGGACTGGAGGGGTGGGACCCGTAAGAAGGGCAAACAGGACTTACATGTTCTTACAATCTTTTTAAAATCTTTTATAGGAACCAAAGGAAATTTATGATGTAGTCCTCTCCAATAGATGAGTGAGGTCGTGAAGACCTTGGGCTAACTGAAGGTCTCGCTGAAATGGGACTGTAACTGCTAATATCTCTGTGGTGGCCAAACCATCAGTGGCCTGATTTCCCTCAGAAAGGGGCACAAATAAGCCTTTATGTCCCCTGAGATGTTGGAAAAAGATGGGCCCATTATGCCCCTTTAACAGGGACTGTACTTGGATCATTAAAGGAGTTATAGGATTACTATCTATCTTGATATATGATGCATTTAGAGTAGGTAATAGGTTAATTACATATAAACTATCTGAGAAAAGATTCATAGGCTCTTGGACATGGGTTAAAGCCAATGCAACAGCATATAATTTCTTAAATTGGGCAGAGCCAGTAACTGCTTCAAAGTATTGTGTCCTTTTGCCTGAGGAGGGGTAAAATCTGCTACTGTGGACCCTTCCTTTCCCCCATCTGTAAATGCATTTACTGCCTTAGGGAATGGTCTGATGGAGAAGAGGACAGGGGAAGTCCACTCTAGCCTGGGAAAGGAAGAGGCCCATTTGGTTGACCCGTAGTGGCAGTGAACTTTTCTTAAAAACCCTTCCAAAGCATAGGAGACTTGAGAATTGTTTCTTCGTTTCCATTCAAAGTCTGATCAACGGTAAGGAATGGTCAAGACATCCGGGTCTTTTCCATAATGTCTCAATGATGTATCTCTCCCCTTTATTATAAGATCTGCCATTTGGGCTGAATTGAGGGCATCTTGGACCTTTTGCAATATTAACTGATGATCTTTTGCCAGTGTAACCACATCAGAGGGGGATTTTCCCTGCAGTAAGTCAAAGAGAGGTAATAAGTCCTCGGTGGAGATATGAAGCCATGGCCCTAACCAGTTTAACTCTCCTAGCAGCTTCTGTAACTCTGCCAAAGAATAAGATTCTTGCATGGCCAGTTGAGGTTTGAGAGGACAAACAGAGTCCAGACTGTTTTGTCCCCAATATTTTGAAGGGAGGTATAGTTTGGACCTTGTCACTGGATATATGTAATCCTCCCCGCTCCAGGAGCTCTCGAAGGGCCAGGTAAGCTGGGCCCAGTTGCTGGACATCGGGAGCCCCCAGGATGATATCATCCATATAAACATATAGGGTGAGCTGTGATTCCTCCATTCCCTCCTTGTAGCCTCAAATAGTGGGTCCCCCTTATAAAGAAGGGACCAGGAGGATTGGATTGTTGTTGATATTTTTCTTTTTCTAATATATCATCATCATAAAACTCCTTATGGCCAGTGGTAATGTAGGCTTCAATTTTTGGACTTATTTAACATCACCCATTTACATTGACTGCCTAACATTTATGTCCTTGACTTCATTTATCAAGGACAGGAGCTTCTATAAGAGAAATAAAGAACATTAGTACTGAATAAATGTTGTAGAACACATTTTAAATAATATAAACAAATCTCTAATGTATTATCTTTATAAACCTAAAATTACCATACAACTCTAATTTGGAGAACACCAACTTGATATAATGTTCCTTTAGAGCTTTCACCTTAAGGCTTGTATATCTGACATAAAGAAGAGTATTACATTGATGTATTTATATTAATCAAGTTTAGCTCCTAGAGAAATAACATTATAGTATTTAAAAATAATAGTTGTTGCTTAATTATAGCTGCATAATTTTTAACCTTTTTTCGGATCACTTGCTCAAAAAACTAAAACTTAATAAACATAATGTTATATTAGTATATTGACATTTGACTTAGGAAAAAAAACCTTAAATAGCTTTTCTGATAACCAACTCTTATAAAGCTTTCATATCATTTAAGTGACCATATTTAGGCAAACGTTTTATTTTAGTGAGGACAAAGCAACCTTAAAATCTCCTTTTTAATTTACCAATTTATGAAAGCAATTAATGATGTCACCTCATGTGAGTCTTGGCTGAGGCTTAAGGGGACAGAAGTTTGTTTTCGCACTGGGGCCAGCCACAGGATCTGAGACAAAGGACATAGGCGGTGCGCAGCTGGCGGGAGGGGCAGCGCAGTGCAGGCAGGAGGAAGCTGGTGCTTTGGCCATCGCGAGCTGGGCCCTTCCCGTGGATCGCCCCAGCTGTGGTGGGCGTGGCGGCCACACCCAGGGAGCTCAATGGGTGCTGGCGCCGCGGTGCGCAACGGTCCGGGGGCTGAGTTAGTCGCGGGAGGTGACATCGGCAACCGCGTGACACTCCCCTCTGGCCTTTACTCACTCGCTAGGCATGAGCCCCACTCTGGCAGGGCGAATGTGGGCCCCGTCTCAGCGGTGCGTGGCTTGTCCGCTGTGGCGTGAGCCCCACCCCCAGCGGTGTGCAGCCTGCCTTGGCGTGAGCCTGGGGGGCCTGAGGGCGGTGCCAGCCAGGTAGCCTGAGACAAAGCCCGAACCATGTGGCGGTGGGGGCAGCCATTTAACCGCTTGCCACTGGTGGCCCGTCACCAGGCAATGACCGGATGCACCCGCGCGCATTACTGAGCGCGTTTTCCCCGGACATCCTTTCCCTCTTCCCCGCCAGGCGTATATGAAAGCTGTCCCAAAAAAGGGAGAGGAAGAAAGAGAGAAAAAGTGGGCGTGCGCGCGAGAGAAAACTTGATATGATCGCCTCATTGTCCAGAGAATACCTCTACCTGAAAAGCCCTATTTGGCTCGAACGCTTAGCCCAATCCGCCGAAGTTCTGCCCCACGTTGGGCGCCACTTGTAAGGAAATTACCGTAGGGGCTGAAGTTTGTAGCTCTCTGTAGACCCAGGATGGACCTTCTTTGTCCAGCAAAGAAGGCTAGGGGAGCGTACCTCAGCAATGAGACGAGACTGGGAAGGTGGAGGTCGCTGGCGCCCCCTCCTCCACCTTCAAAAGACACAGGGACACACCAGGGAGCCCAATCGGGTAGCAGCGTTGGAACTCAAGTTTATTGAGGAAGATAGACACCCTTTATAGTGGACATGAACCAGTCAGCAAGGAGATTATAGAGACAGGTAAAGAACATGGGCAAATCCTATTGGCAGAGTCCCCTACCCTATCCTTAGCGTGGTTTTGGTTTCTCACGATATGTCAGAGGAATGCCCCCTGTTTAGGTCAGGTCCGTAACAGGGCGTGAAAAGCAGCCAGAGAGTTAGAGTTCTTTACCCTTTCGGCCAACGTGTTCTAAAGACCCCAACACCCCTCACTTTTCCTTTTTTTCTCTCAACACTATATTTTGGAGCTCTTTCTGTGCTAGCACATACAGCGGCATCATTCTACTTTATTTCCAACTTTTTGTTTTGCAACAACTTCTTATTTTGAAACAGAAACATGCTCAAAGAATCTTTAAGCACTCTTTCCCTAGAATTAATATTTTGCCCTACTTGCTATATGGATGTACACAGGTATGTAAATGTTTATGCATATATGATGTGCATGTGTATATACATACATTTTATATATGATTTATATGTGACTATATAAAATTTAATTTTCTCCTTTGAATGATTTGAAAATGTGGCATCTGCTATGTCCCTTTACCCCTAAATACTTCACTGCATAATTCCTAAGAGTAAGGATGTTCTCTTAAGTGGGCTGTAATAGCTACCAGCTCCTCTAAGTTCAACAGGGATATGCTGCTTTTATCTAACCTACCTGCTACAGGCCACTTTGGACAGTTAACCCAATGAAGCCCTCATGGTGTCTGTCCGTCAAACCTGGGACCCAGGCTAGGATCAGATGTTGTGTTTTATCTTTGATCTTCTGACACGAAACATTTTATGGGCTTTGGTTTGATGGTGTTGGCACTTTGGAAGGATACGGGGACTTGCAGTAGAACTGGGCTTCTGCTACTTGGGCTTCCTGATTGGACTGTGGGTCAGAGACCAGGTGTGCATTTTCAGCCAGAGCATCATCTCGGCGATGAGTCTCGGGCCTCCACATCTGCTCGCTGCGTGTGTCCACCTGCCCCTCGCTGGCGATGCAAATGTTGATCACCTGGTCAAGGTGCCACCTCCTCCGTCCACTGTGCAGTTGCTACCTCTAGTTCTCGCAGCCACTGGGCAGTGTGTTGGGGACACTGGAGAGCCAGCAGGCGGCTCCTCACCACCTCTCCCACAGACGTGGCGCCATGGATGACTTGGACCCGAGCCAGCCCTCACGGTAGTGACAAGGTGTGGCTTTACAGCTGTGAGACTGTCCTCGGACGCCAGCTGGCTTGGTGTTCTGCCATAAGCTAGAACTCCCTCTTCTCCCCTGTGTATGTTTCCATTTATTTTGATCGATGGGTCTGATTTTTCAATGGTCTGTAGCCTATGCTAGTCATTTCCTGGTATCTGTGGGGCGTGGCTTCCAGGACCCCCATAGACACCAAACTGCAGATGCTGAAGAGCCCCCTATAAAATGGCATAGCATTTGCACATAACCTGTGTCGTACAATTTAAGTCATCTCTGGATTCCTTATAGGACCTAATACAGTGTAAATAGTTGTACATGGTCATCATACTGCGTTGCTTAGGGAACAATGACAAGAAAAGATGGTCTTTCTGCCTGTGCTTAGTTGGGTTTGAAGATGCTGCATCTGCACATCTGGAAGGACAGCCGGACTATACGTAATTATTTTGGTGCTAAGTTGCCCTGTTTTGGCTGGTGGGAGCCCCTTCCTGTGTCCTTGGGACACGCTGCCACTTTTCCGCAGTACTTCTCCACCCTGGCGTCACGGAGTGTTCTAGGCTCCTCTTGCACCTCTGCTGCCTCAGCCCCGGAGCCAGCTGCTTCTCCAGGAGCCTGGTTCCTTGCAGCAGGGAGCGGCGTCACAGCCCGAGACCTGCCAGCCAGGGTGCGCGGTGCTCGGGGGCTGGGGGCTGCTCACCGTGTCCCTCCTGATCACTCTTGACAGCTTGTCTGTTGCCGCGTTGATGACGTTGGGGTCACTTGCGTACCCCTATTTCAAGCCTCCCAGTGACCATTCTGATACTCTGTATTGTGCCCGGGCAACGTCTCCGAGGGAGGCTGCTGAGCAGGGAGACTTCAGGGCCGCCGGGTGTGTCTGAGATGTCCCTGCAGTGCCAGCTGGTTCTCCACAGCAGCCCCACCAGTGTGGACACCACCGCAGGGCCTGGGGTCCCCAGCCTGCAGACCCTTGCTGGTGTTTGGTGCTCCATCTGCCCCTACGGCCTTGGGCGGGAGTGTGGCTGTGCTGCCCCTGCTTGTCTTCCCGAGGGAGGGAGAGGGCGGCCCCCTCCCCAGGGCCCATGGGCTGCTTGTCTTCTCACGGGGTGAGGGGCGGGACGGGGAGCCAGGACGTCGCCGTCTCCAGGAGGCAGTGAGACTGCAGGATGGTCCAGACGCGGGCAGCCAGGTGGCCATGACCGGGGACCCCCTTCCTGGCTGGGGCCTGCCCCTTTGTCTCAGCTGCTTCTTTCATGATCTTCTGTGCCCAGCTTTGCAAGAGGCCTCTGAGGAGGGTGGCCCTGGCCTCCTATTTTAGGTCATTTTCGGACACACACCCACCTTCGCATATGAGGTAGCCTGATTTTTTTTTTTCTTTTTTTAAGGCAACGAAACCAACTCTGCTCACCAAAAGTAAGATGCAGCGGGGGCAGGAGACAGCGGAAGACTGCGGCAGAGGCGGCCTGCGGGGACGCGGCAGATCTGGTCCTGGTCAGCCGCCCGGGGCCCACAGGAGGAGACCACGGAGTAGGACTGCAGCTGGCATACCCTGATGACTGTCAGCCAGGCACGAGGTTATTGGCCAGGTAACTCTGAGCGGAGCAGGGGTGACAGAGAGGAAGAGGTGACAGGAGGAGTGATACCTCAGCACGTTCCTTAGGGCCACCCTCCCTGGACATGCATTATCATGCCTAAGAAACACTGAGTTCCCAATATCGTCTAATGGCCAGTGCATGCTGTAATTTCCTCAGCTGTCCCTAAATATTTCTTACGGCTGAGGCTAGGTGAATTGAGTCCCACAAAGTCCAAGTTCTGGACCTCTAAGTGTTTTTCCCGGTGTTGTTTTCTCTATCCCCAGTAATCCCTGTAACCTAGAACTTCAGTTTGACTTGGGTTGATCAGGTTCATTGATTTTTGTTAAGAACAGAAGATGCTCCTTGACCCACGACAGGTCGCATCCCAACGGACCATCCTGAGCTGGACGTGCCACACGTTGAGCATGCGCCGAGCCCCCCATGCTGGCCCAAGGTCCGCACAGCAGCACAGTGTGCTGTGGGCTCCCGGGGTCCCCTCTGTGGTCCCGGTGGCCGGGTGGGAGCCCAGGAGAAGACCAGAGCTCAAAATTCACATGACCTCACTGCGATGTGGTTTTGGGACGTGAGCTCTGGTATCATCCTTGAAGACACTGAGGGACTTCAGACGTGCCTGTGAAGCCCTATCACGGAGCCGGGTAATTCTCACGGGCAGCCAGGGAGGATGTGGGGCTCCATCCTAACCGTGCTGGTGGTCAGTTCTGGACCTGGCCCTCGTCGCTGGGCACTGTGTCCTCCTGCGCCACCCGGAGATGCTCCGTGCTGGGCTCTGGCCCTTCTGTTGTGGAGACGGCTGTTTCCCTGGAGCAGGCCTCTGGGGCCCCGCACGTCCTGCGGTGTGCAGTGTGGGCCTCTCTGCTTCCTCGGGGGTCTTGATTTGCACCTGATGTCCCCCAAAGGCTTGTGTGTTGAAGACTTGGTCCCCAAAGCAGCAGTGCCCAGAGGTGGGCCTTTGGGAAAACAGTTGGATGGCGGTGGGGAGGGGGCTCTGACCTTGCCCGTGGATTAATCCCCTGAGGGAGTCATAGCTGAATGGAGTCCTGGGAGGGGCTAGAAACGGTGGGAGGTGGGGCCCAGCTGGAGCCAGCGGTCCTTGGGGACGTACCCTGGGACCGTATCTCCTCCTGGCCCCTGCCTCTTTCTCTCTCTTTGCTTCCCACCACGAGATGAGCTGCTTGGTCTCACCCTGCCCTCCCACCATGATGTTCTGCCTCACAATGCAGCCAGCCAGCCATGGACTGGATTCTCTGAAACCATGAGCCAAAATAAGCCTTTCTTCCCCCAAGTTGAGTTTTCTCAGGCCTTTTTTCATAGTGACAGGAAGCTGCCTAACACAGGGAGCATGCTGGGCCCGACTGCACCTCTCCCACGGCTTTGCTGGGGAGGCGGGAGTGACGAGAGAGGGGACGTGAAGGGTTTTCTCTTCTGTTCTCACGCAGTGCCGTCCCCTTTGTGAGTTCTTCCTGGGGCCACCTTGTAAACCTGGCACTGTGTCATGTTCTCACCCACCTCCCCCTCTCTCACTTGAGATGCTGGTCTGGCTTCTCATCTCTGCTGGGCTCTCTGGGATGACCAGACGACCATTTTGGATCTCGGCCATCTTGGCCTCCCTTATCATCCTGAGCAGAGCCTTTACCTACTACTTATTTGGGGTCCTCCTTCTGGGCTTTGTTTCATTGAGTCCTGTTATGGTTTGGATGTGAAGTGTCCCCCAAAAGCTCATGTGTGAGACAATGCAAGAAAGTTCAGATGAGAAATGATTGAGTTATGAGGGGCCTTAACCCAATCAGTGAATTAATCACCTAATGGGATTAACTGAGTAACTAGAGGAGGTGGGGAATTGGGGGCATGGCTTTGGGGTATATATTTGTATCTGCTGGGTGGAGACCTTTCTCTTTCTGCTTCGTGATCATCCTGTGAGCTGCTTCTCTCTGCTATACTCTTCCACCATGATGTTCAGCCTTACCTGGAGCCCCAGAGAATGGAGCTGGCTGTCCATGGACTGAGACCTCTGAAACTGTGAGCCCCCAAATAAACTTTTCCTTCTCTACAGTTTTTCTGGTAAGGTCCTTTCATCACAGCAGTGAAAATGCTGACTAAAATATAAATTGGTACCAGGAGTAGGGTCATTGCTCTGACTAACCTGACCATGTGGTTCAGAAGCTTTTGGAGCTTTTTGGAATTGGTACAGGGAATTTTGAGATGCTTAGCAATGCAAGCGGGAAATGCTTTAGGTTGTTGTAAGCAGAGCTTAATGGCTGATTCAGGTGGAAGTTCAGAAGATCAGAATGCCAATAGGACCACGGACAGTAAAGACAGGGCTCAAGAGGGTTCAGAGAAGGAGGACTGTATTAGAATTTGGACTAGAGGCCATTCTTGTTATGTTCTGGCTAAGAAGTTGCCTGGATTTTGTCCATGTCCTAAGACTTTCTGTGAGACTTATTTTAAAAGTGATCAACTTCTTAATCTGAAGAAATGTCTAGGCAACTTAGCATTGAGGTGGTGGCATGGATATTGCTGGCGGCTTCTATCCAAATTTATTGTGATAATCAGGAGCAGAAAGCAAAGCAGAAAGATTTGAAAAACTTGGACTTGAAAGGTGAGAGTAAAACTGGGGCTAAGGAAGCTGCAGTTGTTAAGGACATTACCATCACAGCAAAGAGAAAGCCGGCTAAAACAGATCCCGTTTCACCTTCCCATGTTCATGAGCGGAAGGGCCAGGTGAGCTCAGTTCTGGACCATGAAGCAGGAGAAGAGCTCTGGGCTTATTCCTTAGCTTGCTGTCCACAGGCTTCCAACAGGTACAGTGAAGTTGATAAGGACCCTCTGGAAGAAAATTGAGGCTCAAGTTCACACTGTAATGGCAACTGACACTTAGTTTCTGTGTCGTGGAAATCATGGTGACATGTAATTTTTTTTGCAATAAAAATTATAAATTCTTTGTAGCTCCTCCTTATCAAGAGGTGACGTCCATTTCCCTAACCTTGGAATTGAACTGGTATTGTGTTTTGCTTTAACTAAAGGGACACTGATAAACGTCATGCAGGCAGAGGCTGGAAAAGTGCTTGCTCTTGGGACTTCTCTCTCCTGATGGGGAGAATGCTGGGTGGTGAAGGCTGCTCTGGAGAACTGGGGTGTCCTGTCCCATAGTTCACCAGCCTCCAAGCTCACTTGAGAGTCAGCCTGCGAGACCACTGAGGAAATGCTCCGCAGATCCTGGTGGCTTTAACGATGACCAGTAGTCAGCTACAACTAGGATCTGGGGTTGCTGCTCACTCAGAAGAGACTGGCTGGCACACAGTGCACCCAGGGGCGCGACTCCTCCTCAGTTCAGAGCTGATGTGTTGAATATGGGCCTGTTGATACGGTGGTATCTTCCAATTGTTCAAGAGAGGAGAAAAAATGATTCAAGATAAGTCTCAGGTGAACTAGTCCAAGTTTTTTTTTTTTTTTAAGTGATGGCACTAATTAAAAAGGTAAAACATGCTGGCGTCTCCAGGAGACATCTGGGCCTGGGCTGACCCCCTCCGGCTCCCCTCTTTGTGCTAATGGCGCCAGTGTTTGCTCCATCTACTCCTTGACCCGGGCAAAGTGGACTTGGAGGGAGGTGCTCAACCAGCAGCAGGCCTGGAGGGCTCCGGAGAAAGGCTGAGGTGGGAGCCAGGGCTTCGTCCTGGCCTGCGGAGCGCACTGCGTCAAGGAGGGGCATCTGCAACCAGGCAGAGGCCTCCGTGGACATCTCGAAGGAGGGCATTTCTTCTCCTGGTTCTTCAAAACTCAAGCCATGAGCCACGTCCTCTGAGCTTCTCCTCCACGCAGTCCATCCTTTCCCTGGGGAGCATCTGATCCAAACTGCTTCAGAGTGTGGAGTAGCTGCAAATGCCCAAGAAGATGTCTTGGGGACGGGTCCCGGGGCTAAGCACAGTGTCCCCCGACACTTCACACACACCTTTCTTTGCACGCAGCCTGAGGGACACATGCATTAGTTTTAGTGCACCAGCGTTTTGACTTTGGTCCATCCTAGGAGGTCAGGTGGGACACTGTCCACTTGTGGTGTCCCTGTTGGTGCTCAAAATATGTTGGCTTTTGGATTTTGGAGCATTTTGTGTCTTGGATTTTGGGCTAGGGGTGTCCAGCCTGTACTGTCCTCTCTAATTCTGAGCCCCCAGATCTGTTTCCCTCATCACATTTGGGGGAGCTCTGGAATGTCCCCCAGCTTCATGTGTTGAAGACTCGGTCCCCAGCCTGTGTCACCACTGGGAGGTGGTAGAACTGTTCAAAGGTAGAGCCTTATGGGAGAAAGCGAGGCCACTGGGGATGCACCCTCGAAGGGGAAACCGGGACCCCAAGCCCCTCCTGTCCCTCTCTGCTTCTTGGCCACCATGAGCTGAGCAGCTTGCCCCGCCACGTTCTCCCACCAACACGTGCTGCCTCGCCACAGGCCCACAGCACTGATGCCAACCAACCATGGACTGAAGCTATAAGACAGAATAAACCTTTCCTCTTGATAAGTTGATCATTCGGTGTATTTTGTTACAGTAATGGAAAGCTGACTAATCGTTGACTAACCTGGGGAACCTATTTACCTTTTTATCCTTATGCTTAGACTGCCCTGTGTGAAAGACCATAAACTGCTGTATGTATGTTCTTTTTGTCCTGATTTTCTGATCGTTCTCCATCAACTTGAGATGAAGCAGGCTGTATCTTGTTGCAGTTCCTTCCAGGCATTTCTCCTGGCAATCCTACCTCAGTGAGTCACTGAGCCCAAAGCTCATCCCGCTAAGGAATTCAAGAAAATGGAAATTTCTCACTTTTTTTTTTGTACCTGGGATTGAACTCAGGGGCACTCGATCACTGGGCCACATCCCCAGCCCTTTTTTGCATTTTATTAGAGACAGGGTCTCACTGAGTTGCTAAGTGCCTCGCCATGGCTGAGGCTGGCTTTGAATTCGCGATCCTCCTGCCTCAGCCTCCCAAGTGCTGGGATCACAGGGGTGCGCCACCGCGCCCGGCTTACACTTTTGTTTTTTTAATTTAAGGAAAAGCAACTGACAAACCGAAAACAAAGCCCCAAACCAAACACATAGGTCCTCCGCACGTTCACTGTGTCAGAGACTGAGCTCTGAAGAGAGGCGTCTGGTTCTGTTGGCTGTTGGCACAGGGATACTGGCCTCCCCAGGGCCACTGAGCTGTTATAGCCACAGGGGAGTGTGGCGTGGCCTCCGGGGCCAGGTGATCCACCTCCGGAGGGGAGGGTGGGACTTGATTGCTTTGGCCATCTGGGCCAGGTCAAACATCTGGATGAGTGTGGAAGAATGGCCCGTAAACTGGGGTGTGGTCTCGAGACTCCCGGCACCCCACTGAGGCGGGCGCGCGGGCACCCTTCTCCTGTGCTTGCTCCCGTGTTTCGTACCTCGTAGAACACGACGTGCGTGGGTGGATGAGCAGACCCGCAGACACCCCCAGTGAGGCCTGGGGAGGGACGAGTGTGCCTGGTGGGCCTCCCTCCCCTCTGTCTGGGGGCTCCTGCCCACGTGGCCGGCTGTCCCCAGTGGGTGGAGGACGGCCATGCCGGCCGAGGCAGGCCTGAGCCAGGCTGGAGCAGGGCCTGGGGCGCAGGCCTCCCTCTCTCCACTGGGGGTGGGGAGCAGGAGGTGGCCCGGGCTGCAGCCCGCATGGGAGCGCACCCTCTCCCCGCGAGGGCCTCTGGTGAGTCTCCTGCGGAGGCAGGCGTGGATGGGCAGCTGGGTCCAGCCCAGTGTGGGCCAAGGTGGTGCAGTGAGCTGGGACTCCCGGCAGTCCTGACTTCCAGACCCACCTGCAGGCCGTCCTTTGTCAGGGACAGCTCTGTCCCTTGTGATAGGTGAGCCATTAGGGGCAGCTGGGGCTGGGGTGGGGGACACGGGCTGGGCTTCCTCCGCACCCTCCAGCACAGGCCCCGGCCCCTGCAGGCCGCCCCCTCTTGCTGCTGGAACTCCTTTCAGGACCTCTGAGCCTTGGGGTGCAGGTGGGTGCCTCCCCGGGGTGGTTCTGAGAGCAGGAAGGCTTTGAGAAGATGCTGTCCAGTTCCCTCCAGAGGACTGACTGGTCCACCCTCTCTCCCTCCAGGGACCTGGGGCTCCAGGCTGGGGACCAGAGGACAGAGGATGTAGTAATGGACCAGGGCTAGGGGAGGGGGCGGCGGCAGGGAAACCCAGACACGGGGTAGGGGGCAGTAGGGGCATCTTGGCAGCTTTCTGGGAAGGAAAGAGATGAGACCACGTGGAATGTTCCCAGAATGAAGGAAGAGAGCAGAGAGAGCCAGCACTTCCAGAGAACCCTCCCTCGGCTCTCCTGCTGGCCCGCAAGCTCTCGAAGGCTGACCTGAACTTTTAGCCTCTCCCTCTTCCCAGCCCGCCTGGCACGCAGGAGGACAGGGGGTGGTGGTGGGAGGACCTATGCAAACCTGGGTCCCTGAACTCCCCGGAGTCTTGATGGCCTTGCTGGTAGAACAGAGAGAACTGGACTGGTCGTGAGGTCACCTATGGAAGGAACCCGTGTGTGTGTGGGGAAGCACCCTGATCCCCTGGCCCTCAGTGGCTGCAAGGGACTGGCCCAGGACCCCCCTGCAGAGACCCAGACCTGCATACAAAATGGCACAGGTTTTGCACAGAGTTTTCGTTTCTGAAGCTTCTCATCCTCCTGGGTCGGTCGAGTCCTCTCTAGGCTACTGATCACATCTGATACAACAGGAATGCTGGGTGAATATGCCGTGCTGTATTGTTTAGAGACTAAAGATGGAAGAAAGTCTGTTTATGTTTGGTTTAGATGCAACGCCGCCTCCCCCCCAACATTTCTGATCCACAATTGATCGAATCCACGGATGTGAGCGCCACAGACACGGGGGTGACTCCTCTAGTCTCTCAGTGCCATCCAAGAAAACCCAGAGGGTCTCCTTTTACCCCTCGCGTGGAGCAGAGCTGAAACAAGAGGCTGCGGTCCTGGAGAGGGCGGCAAGGGCTCTGGTGGAGACGGAGGCTCAGTCTGCGCATTGCTGTGGGGCTGGGCAGAGGTGGGCAGCCGCTGAGAGCAGGGCGAGGGCCAGTGGTCTCTGAGCTTTCAGGTAAGTGCTCTGACTTTTCTGTTTGGAGGGCAGATGGGATCCACATACACCCAGGCTACAATCACACAAGAGTGCTTTTTAAAAACAAAAGTAGTCAAGCGATATACAAACATTGCTTTTTTTAAAAACAAAGTTTTTGTAGCTGTAGATGGACAGAATGCCTTTGTTTTATTTGTTTATTTGTATGTGGTGCTAAGGATTGAACCCAGTGCCTCACACACGTTAGGCAAGCGCTCTGCCACTGAGCTACAGCCCCAGCCCCAAACATTGCTTTTTGATGATTTATACCCAAACAAACAATTTCAGAACACCACAATCTAAGAAAAGTATAAAACAAGACCCACATAGAAATGCAAAACCTCCAGCAGGGTGTTCCCCGGCTCAGGAGCACAGGCCTTTCCCACGGGGGGTGGCCAGCGCTCTCCCGAGCTCCACCACGATCAGGGGGTTGAAGGAAGGGCTGAGTGTGGCTGGGTCCACGCCCGCACCCCGAGGCCCGTTAGGGAGCTGCAGGGCGACACGCAGGAGTGAGGACATGGGGTGAAGGGAGACAAAGAGGAAATACGAAAATGTCTGAGTAGACGTGTGTGCCTTCAGGCCCTGCCTGATTGCCAACAGTGGACAACTGTTGCTGCCCGAAGCGATGGCCACTTGGAGCAGTGACGCCGCGGGAATAAGTTCAGAGGCGGACTGGAAACGAACAGGCTCTTTATTCTGCTGGCTTCTCTCTCCGGCTCCAACAACAACTCCAACACCATCCACACTCCTCCAACCAACACACAATGGCGCCGACCTGATCCACAATCCCCCGGGCCAAGTCTCGCGAGACCATGCAAATGGCGCCGACCTCATCCGCAATGTCCCGGGCCAAGTCTTGCGAGACCATAGAAGGTGGTGATGCTTGAACATCTTTATGGCTCACAGCTAACCGCAGTCTTAGCTATCTCCTTCATTAGGGCTCCTGCAGACAACAAACGTGTCTGTGAGATTGGTGGTGGCCAAAGCCAAGAGGCGATGGGATCCACAAGAGGCCTGACTCATGCTGTCCCCTAACAAAGCCAACCAGCTCGTAGGAGCGGGAGCCTGGGTGGGCTGTCGTGCAGGGCTTTCGTGGTGGTGGCCTCATGTGATGAAGCCAAGGACCCCATGTCACAGCTCCGCAGCATGCAGAGCGATGAGCTTCGTACACCCGCAAAAGCGAGAAGTCCAACGGCAGCTGGTGCTGCGTAAGCAAGTCCCCCAGCGCGAACCCTCGTGCAGAACCCCAGTGTTCTGTGCCTAAGCCTTCAGCTCATCCGTGGCTGGGCTTTACGTGGAGGTGAGACGAGGAGTGCTAACTCGCAAGGTGCATCCCGTGGGATAAGAATGCGCCCATGGGAAATAAGACCCAACACACGCAGGAGTTCAAAAACGTCGTTTTACATTAAAAAGAAAAAAAAAAAAAAGATTTCCGCAGTTGCCCTCGGAACTGTCACATGCTAATGCACTCATGTCTCGCGGCCTGCAGTCCTAGCAAAGCCATTTGAATAATTCCGTGTGCTCTTGTGGCCTTGCATGCTGGGATTCCACTGGAGATGGGGGGCTGGGAACAAGGAAAACCCCACCCCCGTCCCCAGACCCACACCGGGTCTACAGCCAGAGCCGCCTCGTCTTGTCCCCTGACCACATCCTCACCTCAGACTCTTCAAAAAAACAGCCTTTCCACGCGGACACACAACAAAGGGCCTAGACTGATGGGGAGCCACGTGACATCTCGAGACCTGTACGTGTGGGCCGAGGGTCAGGCCGGGCAGTCCATCTCCTCAAATGTTCATCATTTCTTTGGGGTGACAACATTCACAATTCCCGTAGTGTTTTGGAAATGCACGTGACGCTATTCTCGTGTGGAATAGGACACCAGGACTGACTTCTCCTACCTAAGAGAAGCAGATGTTCCCCTGCTCCCGGCACCCCAGCCTCTGGTGACCGATGCTATTCTCAGCTTCCGTGAGATCAGCTGTCTTAGATTCCGTATCTGAGTGAGGTCATGTGGCGCGTGTCTCTGTGCCTGGCTTATCTCACTTGACACAATGTCCTCCCGTTCCACCGTGTTGTTGCAAAGGACAGGATTTTGCCATTTTTGTTTTTTCATAGATCCAACTCATTTTTTTTTTTTTTTTTGGAAAAGGACATTTGTGGGGTGGCACCTTGGAAAGCACCCATCTGAAGCAACGTTCTGTGTCTTGGTTATGATTTTCCCAGGACTTATAAATAGGGTCAATAAATTTATGATGCTTTAGGATGAGTGTTCATGTTATGATGACCTTGCATGTGTCTGGTGGTCAACCTGCTGGCCACCCCTGGGAGTCCAGCTGTGGACAGAGGTGGGGACAGCTTATGTCATTTCCACTAATCCTCCATGAATCTGGGTTTCACCTCTGAGTTGTGGTGAGAATCGGGCAGAGGAGAGTCCGCGGTAGCATCCTGTTGCCCAGACCCTGTACTACCACAGTCTCAGGCGTGGTGGGCCTCCTTACCGTCTGGTCCATCCACGCTGGCCTTCACGGAGGCAGCGCGGAGGAGGTTCAGGGAGGATCTTGTTCCTGCTTGGCCCTCCTGGACAGCTCTAAGGGAAAGCAAACACCATCCCCAGCGTCTCAGCCTCCCCAGTGGGTCCACTTATTTTTCTCTTTTGTTTACATACATTTTTCGTCTTCTTGCGGGGAGGTTTCCAGATGGGATCCTTCAGGTTGTATGAGAGACAATCAGGTTCACAGACTATCCCGTCTTCCCCAGTTTTGTGGCCAAAAGTTTGGAAATGTTTGCTTTCCGAAGGCAGACGTTCATTTATCTTTTGCTTCAGCAAACATATAGTCCGCGCTGGCCATAGGCAAAGGAGGAGTGAGCCAGGGCACGCAGATATATACAAGAGTCAGTTAGGAGCTTCATAAATCTCTGCATAAATAGTGTAAACTAGATTTCCAGCCCAAAATGGCAAGCATCACGTATTTGACAAAGAACATTTATACAAAACAATGCTATTCTTCTCGTAAAGTGATGTTTAAACAATTTACACTGGATGATTGTTGCTTATCAAGCCAGTCAGTTAACTACAGGCATCCTGATTTGGGACACAGAAATGGAGATGAGCTTGATCTTTCTGATGTCTCTATGCAGTGTCTGCCCCTTCTCTGGCCATAAGGCTACATCTTCCCTTTGTACCAGCTGCAGGACTCGGCCCCTGTGCTGGTGTGGCCCGCCAGCTGCAGGACTCGGCCCCTGTGCTGGTGTGGCCCGCCAGCTGCAGGACTCGGCCCCTGTGCTGGTGTGGCCCGCCAGCTGCAGGACTCGGCCCCTGTGCTGGTGTGGCCCGCCAGCTGCATTTGTGATCTGTAGTGTCTTAGCATCTTTGCATTGGACAAGTTTTCATCTGATTCCCTCAAGAGACCATCGGGAACCCACCTTATATGCATATTTTCCCAAGATCTCCTAGAAACATTTCTAATTAGCTTTCAGCCAAGAGGTCTCTAAGAGAAGACAGAACACCCCCTTCCTAAGAATTATGGCTAAGACAGGTTTCCAGCAGGTTATTTGCAAGTGAGATGATCTACTGGGCTCGTCAGCACTTGAGCAATCTGTGATGTGGCTGGTGGGAAATGCCAGTGAGGAACAGATCTCCAGGTGGTCACAAGCCAGCAAAGATGAACTCCTTTTAAAATCCCACCACAGAGCTTAAAAACTTCGTGAGAAGTGAAATACTATGTAGCAGGTCAAAGGTCAGGAGGGGATGTGGTCTGGATCGTGGGGAGGATCAATAACATTCCTACCCACTTATCACAGATTTGCCTTCTACAGTTTCAGTTACCCATAGTTGATGATAGTTTGAGAATATTTTATAGAAAATTCCAGAAATAAAGAATTCTTAAGTTTTAAATCACACATTTTTTGATGAGTATATGAAATAGTCTGACAAAATCTCGAGATATCCCACTCCGTACTGCCTGGGATACAAATTATTCCTTGGTTCAGAGTATCCACATCGTATCTGCTACCTGCTCGTTAGTATCTTAGTAACTGTCTTGGCTATCAGATCCACTGTTAGGGTACCAAGTACTCGTGTCCAAATCATCTGTATTTACCTCATAATGGCTCCAAAGTGCAACAGTAATGATGCTAATTGTTTACATCAAAGCCTGAGGGTATATTTTAGATGAAGGTGACAGTTCTTTTTTTTTGGTACTGGGGATTGAACTCAGGGGCACTTGACCACTGGTTCACATCCCCAGCCCTTTTTTTGTATTTTATTTAGAGACAGGGTCTCACTGAGTTACTAAGTGCCTCTCCATTACTGAGGCTGGCTTTGAACTCGCGATCCTCCTGCCTCAGCCTCCCAAAGTGCTGGGATTACAGGCGTGCGCCACCGCGCCCAGCTAGGTGACAGTTCTTAATGAAGAAAGAAAGAAAAAATGTATGCTAAGCTTGCTGAGATGGATGGTGATTATTGTTTTATTCTCCGACTGTGCCTAATTTATCAATTGCACTTGCTCATAGGCAGTTAGGCGTAGGAAAGTGGGGTCTGTGAGGGGTTCTGTTCTACTGCGGTTTCTGGCTGTCATTTGGGTCTTAGGAGGTACCCCTGAGAAAAGGGGTCTGCGTTAGTAGGAGGCCTGTTTGTAATTCTGTCGCACAGATGATGATTCGTTAGAAATGACAACAGAAGTTCACATATGGGTGCAGACACGGGGCCCCTGACTTGCCTGCAGGACTTGGGTGGACCAAGGGGACAATGGCTGTGCCTGGCAGGGAAGCTCAGTGGGTTCGCTCCTTGTGCTCCACCAGTTTTGGGGGATGACGATGGCTTGGGAAGCCCTCTCTAGAGACAGAGGAGGAAGGCGTCCTGTTGATGCTTTTCGCATGCGTCTAACTTTGCCCTTCACTTGTATGAGCTTGTCCTACAAGCTCCAGTCCCGTGACCTACGTGGTTCGTGCTGGCCTCCACTGAGAAGGAAACTTTTCTGGTGAAGGAAGCGTGGTCCAACAGGGGCTGTGAGAGGGGCCCAGTGACCTTCACTGAGGTCGCGGGTCAGCCAGGGTTTACGGAGCGCGTGCGCGGGCGCCCTTCTGCCCCTGAGGACCGTGGCGCTCTCTCCATGCTGCTTTCCTAAGCACTGCATGTCAGTATTTTGCAGCTGGCAAAGAGCTCTTGCTCCTTATGTGCATCCGCATCTCTTTGTCTGAAAATCCGAATTTCACACTGGCACAAAACAATATCACCGGAGAACCAAACCTTCCCAGTCCCGGAACACCGGCCTGGGGAATCCGGCTGCAGCCTTTCTACCTTGAGCTTTGAAGATGCGTGGTTTTCTCCTAGAAAAATAAGAGAGCGAGTTTATTTTCCTCCTCCTGGGGTAAGAGTAGGTTACGGTTTCGGAGTGTGGTGCTGGTCCAACAAGTTTTGCAACGCGATGACCTCATCTGTGTGAACTCAGATTCTGTGGTCTTAGAAGAACGCATAGAAGATTAATTAGAGGGCTTATTTGGAACAATTGATTCTACTTTATCTCATTCGATCTGTCTCTGGTTCTTCACTTGTTGATTTAAAGATGTTTGTTTCCTGATTGATTGCTTGAAAATGGGTCTTGGATGTTTCAGCACTGAGTACTTTTTATTAACAAATATTTCAATTACAAAAAAAACGCAACAAAGCAAAATGCAGAAAACCATAAAGGGAAAAATGCAAATGACCTAAAATCAGCTGTTTAAAAGTTAGATGCAGGTTATTTAGCCTTTTGGCCAAGATCAAGGGTCAAAATTAAATGCCGACAACATATACCTAGGTTTATTTATAAAAGTCAGTTTGTATTATACAGACCATCATCAGTACAGTGTTTTCTGCTCTTGTATTATGAAAATTTCCATGCTGTTTCATATTTTTCTCTATCATTATTTTACTAGCAGCAGAGTTATTCCCTGTGCATAATGTCATAATATATTAAGCCAGTCCTTCACTGTTTAGACAGTAAGTGTCTTTCCAGCTTTTTGCTTTTATAAACAAGGCTTCAATGGATGCTTCCAAATGCATGTATCGTTAGCCACGATGATTTCAGGGACACATGCTTAGATGTGGAATCGCTGTCAAAGTTCATGCATATTTTAAGGGTTATTAATAGTTTTTACAATCTTTCCCTCCAAAAATGCTTTTCCCCACAGCCAGTGTGTCAGTTGGCTTGCCTGTCGTTCCTCCTATCAATAGATATGAGAAATTGAAGACGTATCTGCCAGTCGATAGGCAAATGTTCCAGTTGGTTGTGCTCCTCAGTCATTGGTGGGGGACTCTTTCTGGTTTATTGTTATTTGTATGTTTTCTGCCATGAATTGCTTATTTGCATTTTTGGCTCATTTTCCTATTAGAGTATGGCTTTTCCCTAAGTGCTTTTTATATGTAAATATTTAGTATCACGTATCCTGTCAATAATTTCCCCTCCTGATGTAGTGGTGAAGCAGTTTCTTAATGAGTAGAAGTTTTCCAATTTTACGCAGTTGAATTGGAACATCATTTTCTCCATGGTTTCTGCCTTCACCCTGTGCCTCACCTTTAGTCTAAATATGCACACATTTGAGTATTTTTTTTGGTACCAGGGATTGAACCCAGGAGTGCTTAACCACTGACACATCCCTAGCCCTTTTTATTTTTGTTTTATTTTTTTAGACACAGGGTCTCACTGAGTTGCTTAGGGCCTTGTTAAGTTGCAGAGGCTGGCCTCGAACTTGTGATCCTCCAGCCTCAGCCTCCCCAGCAGTTGGGATGACAGGCGTGTGCCACAGCACCTGGCTTGAGCCTGTGTTTTGAACATCACAAGGCAGCGCGTGCGTGATACTTCTGAAGGATACAAATTACGAACAGCAGAGCAGATATTCTCTGACCCTACGTCTCCATCCCCCTGTCCCCCAGGTGACTGTCCTTGAAGGTTCGTAGCCTTCAAAGCAGGTGTGCCTGGTCTTTGGCACCTGAAGGCCATTGTCACTTGCTCACGCTCAGGATTGTGCAGAGCTGGGGGGCGTGGCTCAGCCCACTCCACCCGCAACCAGGGCCGGTACCCACAACCACTCTGTTAGCCCAGGGTTGGTGCAGCCTGAGCCGTGCCCCAGGTAACATGCCTGAGGCCACCTGGGCAGTGGGGACCAACATCCCAGGCTCTGTCCTCCTGACAGATGCTGTAGGCTGCTCAGGGGCTCGGGTGTCACACACAGAGCCAAGCCAGTCTCGTTGGATCACCCGGGAACAGCCCCACCCCCACCGAGTCCCCGAGGGAGGTGGCCGCTCTCTTCTCCTGCACCTTCCTGATTTTCTTTTTCGGATCAAGAAATGGCATTGAATGAAAAATAGCGGGTTCATTCACAGAGCATGTTGGTGTCTGATTTTTCTTCCTTTTTTAGAACTTTTAGAAAATATACAGGTTCAGCTCAGGTTCTAGCTGGTCTGCTATTTTTTTTTTCTGGAAAAAACCACCTTGGTCTGCCCCACAGTTCAGTGACAACATCAATGCCTGGGCCCAGGTCCGGGGTCAGCTAACGGGCGTGGGTGTTTTGGTGGTGGACGGACAGTGCGGGCCCTTGATGGGGACTGAACTTCTCCTGTTCCGGGCAGAATCGCTCGTCTGTTGGGGAGCTGCCTTCTCGGTTCCTGAGGGCTGCCTCAGAACTCCCTGGGAGTGACCCCTCCCCTCCTGGCCCGGTGGTGAATGGCCCTCTGTGTGGAGGGGACAGAGCTGGGCAGAAGCGACAGGACTGGCAGGCAAGGGGAGTGGTCACCGCACAGGCCTGGGCGGCCACCAGAGATGTCCCCACGTGCCTTTAGGTCCTTCCTGCCTGAACTTCATCTCCCTGAAATCCGCTCAGGACCGAGGAACCGTGAGCAGGTCTTTGGGGGGAACTGATACAGGACCAGCCAGGTGGGGTCCAGGGTGGCTCTGCGAAGCAGCGCAGTACCATCCACAGTCTGTTCTCTTAAAGACCCCCTGTCCTGGCCCATGTCACGGGGCCCCCTCTGTCAAGTGGCTTGTATTCCCCAAGCATCAGCTCCCCATCTCTAGTGTGGACACTGAGATGACCACTGTCTCCCACCTGCAGGATGGATGTGAGGACCACCTAGGGCCACCTAGGGCCCCAGGGCTGCAGATCTACCCCGGTGCCTGGGTTAGGGTGAAGCACGTGAGCCCAGTGACTCTTGATGGCCTGGGGGACACAGCACAAATGTGTGGACGGTGGCCTGCGCTGTCCGGCGGTAAGGAACCTGCAAGTGGCATAGATGGGCAGATGGTGCGAGAGTCCCGAGCAGGGTGTGTCCCCAGGTAGGGACGGAGGGCGGGGCATTCCGGAGGCCGGACCTGGGCCTGGAAGGAGAATTCTGTGCGAAGGGAGGCACAAGCCTGGCCTGTTCCTCTCGGGGCCTGGGAAGAGAGCCACGATCGCCACCCACCATCCAAACTGCTGCCGTCATTGACCCAGGTGTCGCATGGCCAGTGACTGCATTTATCTGGTTGTCCCCTGATGGGCCAGTCCCAAGCCACCACTCGCCATGGGAACCTTCAAAACAACACGGTCTGAGAGGTTCTGGCTGGTGGCTCCCAGGCAGACAGACAGCCATGTCCTCTCAGTGGGGACAACGTCATACTCCCCTTGTGTCGTTTTGGCCCACAGACCAGGAGAGGCTTCTACAGAGTGATCACCAAGAACCCAGCACTCCCTCTGGGCTGCTCTAAGTAGGCACTGATTGCATGGTAGTGAAGGAGCAGCTGTCCTGGCCCCCCCCCCAGGAGAGGGAGGAGCCCCACGGGCCTGGGGATCTTGGCACAGGCTTTGGGGCCTGGAGAGCCGTCTGCTCCAGTTCCACGTGGCTGGACCAGGGCAGCTGAGCTGGCGGCTGTGGAACGTTCTAGAGCTGGTGTGTGGAGGGACCAAGGCTGAGGCTGGCAGAACCCGGGGCCGGTGCCACGACACCTCCCCATCTCTCTTCTCAGCCAGGGGCCGGCGTGGCTTCCCCTCCCGGGGATGGTGCTGGGGCGGTGCTCTGGCCACCGTGCACCCCTGCTTGTTCCTCCTGGGCCCTGACCACCGGCTGCTCGGGGACCGTCGGCTCAGCTCGCAGGGGCCGGCGGGGTGGGAGCTCGGCCGGCTCTGCACCGGGGGACTGGCGCGCTGCAGGCGGGGCTTCGCAGAACCCCGGCCCCGAGGGGAGACCTGAGCTGTGCGGGGAGACGCGCTCGCCCCCGCCTGAGCCTGGCGGCCCTCAGGTCTGCTCCTCCTTCTCCTGTAGCTTGTCCCAGCCTCCTTTGCTGCTAGCTGAGGTCATTTGACTAAGTTCTGCCAGGTAAGGATGACCAGGAATGTCACGTGGTGATTCCAGGAAGTGACCTTGAATGGGAGGGATCACTCCATCCCCTCTTTTTCCTGCTGGCTGCTTGGAATGCACACACGATGTCTGGGCCTGAGCAGCTGTCTTGGATCATGAGGTGACATGCCAAGGAGGGTGAATCATAAAAACAAGAAGGTGACACGGTGGAGCCACCATATCCACCCTGGGCTGTCTCTCTCTGGACTTCTTTTAGGTAAAACAGAACTACATTTCTGTCCTACTTGGACCTATTATTGGAGAGTGGGTTGGCAGGAGAGAGTCTGGTTGTATGGGTTAACTGACCCAGCCATAACTTCACCTTTCTGTCTGAGAGGCTGGCGGCCTCAAGAGTAGAACTCTGGATATCTAAGGCCAGAGTAGGGACACCAGAGGTCTCGGGGTGGTGACGTGCCCCGCACTGGCTCAGGCTGCTGCTGCTTGCAGCCTGGCTGAGCTCCTGCCTTTTGGCCAGAGCAGGGAGAGAGACGGACAAGGGTTGGTGGGGAGCGGAGGCTCTGCCTGGTGCTAGCCAGGCGGGCTGCCAAAGAGCTCACTCTGAAAAGGGAACAGGTTTCACATGGACAAGATGGAAGGACTGCCTGTTCCCTCTGGAAAGTTCTATTAAAACGACCAACCCAGACACACTTTAATATTAATGGGAAATTCCTCCCGTTGTTTATGAAATCATTTTAGAGTTGATTTTAAAAAGGGAGGAGAGAGAGAGAGAGAGAGAGAGAGAGAGAGAGAGAGCTGTTTGTTGGCTAAACGGAGCCCAGACGATTATTTATAGACGCATCTGAGTGGCTTGGTTTAATATGGAGCAATGTCTGAAAAGAGCCACTTTGACACGGGTAAGCACTCCTGGCACTAAGAATAAATTTATGAATGTCTTTTATGAGAGTCAACAAGCTGGACAAGTAACCCCACAGACTGTCGTCCACGCCGAGGACCAGAACAGAGCAGGCCGTGTTCCTCACTCGTCCGGGCAGGAGCGGCCGGATGTTGGGCCGGCTGACGGGAGCTCTCTGGGCACGGCCACGGTGGCAGGCAGATGCCCGGTTTATTTCCATTGCCCCACTTCTCTGATTTGTTTGAGCAGCTGAACATCTCTGTCCCAGGAGAACGTCTGCTCTTTTAAAAGTGGAAAAGTCAGGCAGGCCTCCCGGTGCCGCGGGAGCTCACCCTCACGAGGGCCACCCCGGAGCCGCCTCCGACGTGGCTGCTGGGGTCTGTGCGACGTCCCGGAGGGGCTGAGCCTCCCCAGCCGCGCAGGCTCCGGATCTCTCTCTGCTCAGGGTGACCTCTGCTGCGGGGCGGGCGGCGTCGAGCTCCTGAGGTCCTCTTCCTTGGTGCCTGTTCCGGGTCGCCTTCTTGCTGTCGGAGTGGAAATGAATGCACACAAATGCAGGGGGGCGACAACCCAATACGATGGGACAGCCTCAAACACAGCATGCCAGGGGAAGCCCCTGCGTGCCAGGAAAGCCCCCTCCTTGCAGGGGTCAACCAGGACCCTGCGCACACGAAGCCCACCTACTCCACGGAGCGGCCCCCGGCCAGGCCACCGCCTTTCCCCATAAGCCCTCTGGGATCAGGGCCACATGCTAATGGCCTCGTTGTAACTTATTCCCTCCTCTTAAAGATCTCGTCTCTAAATACAGTTATCCTCTGGGGCCGGGGGTTGGGATTGAAATGTGGACTTGGGGGGACACATTTCAGCCCGCAGTGTCTCCTTCCCCCCTTTCTCTCTGGGTTTCTTCTGGCGGGAGGGTGACCCACCCAAGGCCCTGGACGGTGTGGGGGTGCGGGGCCTCATCCGCCCCCTCAATCTCTCTGCCTCCTCGGCACTGCAGAGGGGCTTTCTGTCCTTCCTGTGGTGGGGAGACGCCCCGTCCTGCCGGTCTACCTCTTCTGCCGGTGGCCGATGTGCCCAGACCTCCACACAGCGCCCTTGGCCAGGGAAGCTGTTCAGAATCGAGGTGTCCCTTTCCTCAACCCAGCCTCATTTTCAAAAGCCATTTTCTTGCTGCTGCCTTGAGAAATCTCGTGCGGGAAATGGGATTGAAGAAAAAAAACCATGCTTCTACTCAATGTCCAAAGACATATACCTTTATTGTTTCAGCCACTTTCTTCCAATCTTTTTTCTATGAAAAATTTTGGGGGTTATTTCAGACTTATTACTATTTTTTTTTAAAGTTGGTGATGATTTTAAGGTTAAAAATAGGAACAACCCACAGAAGTGCCCAGGGAGAGGCCCCACAGCCATCGCTCATGAGGTGTCACTCGCACTAGCTCCTTAGGCCTCCGTTCTTTCACAGTTTCTGGAACATAGACACTTATTTCTCCCCCTTTTTACACACAAAAATATATCAGAAGTGCCCTGCACACGAGGAACTTTCCAGAACAGAGAGCACTTTCTCCCCAGAACTTCCTCCCTCGCTCCCCGGAGCCTGGACTCTGGGGTCTCCTTCTCAGCGGTGACACGTGGGCCAACACCTGCACTGAGGTCCAGCTGCGGCTGCGACGGGGTCTCGGAATGTACACAGCTGACCTGGTCATGCACCCCGGCTGGTCACAAACCTCTCCTTCAGCCTGGACGGCAGGTGTGCATGCGCCACCCCAGCCTGGCGGGTCAAGTGACTTCCCTGGGGACGACTGTCCATCTGGAGCAAGTTCACTGGGTTCTGGTTCTCTCACCTGTCTGAGTCCAAAGGCACCCAGCACGGTCCATGCAGCAAGTGGCGTTAAACAGATGAGTCACTCCTGAGCAGCCAGGGACAGCGGGAACCTTGGGCGCACTGGGAGCTGCTCTTCCAAGGCTCCAGAAGGTACCGAGGCCGGAGAGAGCGTGTCCCTCTGCAGGCGAGGGACCCTGAAGGCAGCCTGCGCTGGGTGATGAGGCTGGGGCACAGGACTCGCGGAGCCCGGGTGGACTGACGGGGCTTCTTCAGGAGCACGGTGGGGCCGCTCCAGCCAGTCTCTCCGAGTCTCAGGATGTCACGTTTCCAGCACGTTCTACACATGTTCTACATAATTCCAAACAAGAAAGGAGGGGCACCAGGTGGCTGCAGGATTGGCGCTGGGTCACGAGGTTCCAGCTGCCAGGTCTTTGCTCCTGGCGCTGGGGGGAGTGACCGTCTTTACCTCTGGGCTTGCTGTATTTTGACGAGTGTGATCATCTTTCCCACCACGTGGTGAGGCCAGCCCTGGTAGGAGAGAGGCAGCCCATACCCAGAGAGAAGCAGGGAGAGAGGAAAAGCCCAGGACTCCGTGGAGGCTGGGATTCAGTCCTTCCCTGCGACGCCCCTTCTCTGAGCGGTGAGAGGGTGAGTGCCTTCCTCCTCAGCTCCCAGAGTCCTCACTGTGCCCAGCCAGTGAACCCCGAGTTCCCTGGGGAAGGATGGGAGTTCACCAGCCAGTGAGGGTTAGGAGCTTAGGCCCTGGACGCAGAAAGCTGGGTCCACCTCTGACTCTGCCCCTCGGTGTGTGGCCTTGGGCAAACCCTGTACCTCGCCACGCCCATCCCGCACCGGCCGTCGACTGATGGTGGACTGCCTCGATGCTCGTCCAGTGCCTGGGAAGCGGCTCGCAAGGCTGCCCTTGGCCTGCCCCTCACGTGCGTTCCACAGAGGGCCTGGCCACCTTCAGCGCCCCAGCGTCACCCTCCCAGTCCCACTGCCCCTCTCACAGCCGGCCTTGCTGACCGCTCATCCGAGGGGCAACAGGCGGGATCAAGATGGCCGGGGGCAGGCGTCTGGCTTTTCAATCAGCACATCGAAAGGTCCAAGGCCGGACAGACAAACAGACAAACTGGCTTGCAGTGAAAGGCAACGCGACAGACAGACGTTCAACGTGTGCGGAGAACGTGCGGCCCGCAGACAGGCGGCCGTCCTGCTGCCGGGCGCGTGGGACGGGTTAGACCACGCGTTTCCTGACAGTTCTGCGGCCAAGGTCAAGGTGCCGTGGGTTGGTTTCTGGTGAGGCTCCCGCTTGGCTCGCACCTCCCGTCTTCCTGGGCTTCCTCTGTGTGTCTGTGGTGGAATCTCCTCTTCTTGTAACGTCTCCAGTCCGGTTGGATTAGTGTTGACCTTGATGACCTCAGTGGATCTTAACTGTCCCCCGAAAGGCTCCACCTCCAGGTTCTTCAGCCTGTGAATTTTAAGCAGACATGACACTACCCGAAAGTGCTTCCCACTGCTGCCCGGCCCTCCTAGCTCCTCTCCCTGTTCCCGGACCCCAGAGAGACACCACAGGGCTCGGCATTTGGCAGCAGCAAGTCGAAGGTTTCATCAGAGTCCCAGGACCTTGGGAAACGGGAACAGCAGGAAAACGGAAGCGGTGGGTGTGGAGGAGAAGGGGTGGGTGGGCAGGAGCATTTGGGGACTGTTTGTCCTTTGCACCTATTAAAGTCTGGCCCAGTTTAAAATGAAGCCATTCCTATTTTTTTTTTTTTTTTTAATTGGAGTTTTGAGGAAAGTAGATGATTAGCGTGTGTGCACAGGAGCCCGTCTTGGGGTGAAAAAATAAGCCAGTGTTCAGCTCTGTGACTGGGTACAGACAGTCTCTGGGTGCTGAATAAAGGAACGTCGCAAGATTCTTGGCCACCTTCTTTTCTAATTTCCTCAGCATTATTTCAGTGTCGTCTTTAGCTTGGAGTCACCGGAGAGTTTGTTTCATCTAGCTTCACCCCCAGGAGGGCACAGACAGTGGACAGTGATGGTGGACTTTGGGGGTCACTGAAGCACCCCTCCCTGGGGTGGCTGGGCTGTGGCCTGTGCTTTCCATAGAAATGCTTTCATTCTCTTTTTGGTGACATTGTGTTTATTTTTTGTAAGTTTCCCTCACATCCACCCATTCCCTCATCTATCCATACCCACCTCTATAAATCATTTGGAAATGATTTCCTGGATCCCAAAGTGAGGTGGGAAGCAATCGGCTTTTCCTTGGGAGTTTGAGGTTGGGCCTCGCTAATGAGCATCGTGGAGGGGTCTGGAGTATCCCTCAGAATCTCGTGTGAGGGCTCGGTCCCAGGCACGCCGCGGTGTTCACGGCGAGTCTTTGGGGAAGTGAGTGGCTGGGGGGCCTCCGACCTCACAGTGGGTTAATCCACTGACAGTTGAATGGACCCCGGGAGGTGGTGGAAACCGTAGGGGGTGGACGTGGTGGGGGGAAGTAGGTCTGTGGGGACATGTCCTTGGGGAGTATGCCTTGTCCCCATCCCTTCCCTCTGTCCCCTTCTGCTTTCCAGCTGCCTGAGCTGAGCCGCCTTTCTCTGCCACGCCCTTCCGCCATGATGTTCTGCCTCACCTCAGGCCCGGAGCAATGGAGCTGGCCCACCGGGGCCGACACCTCTAAAACTGCGAGCCAAAACAAATCTTCCCTCCTCCAGGTCGTCTGTGCCAGATTCTTTGGTCACAGCTCTTAAAAGCTGACTAATACAATATGCCACCCAGATCCATCCTTGTTGTTGCAAACGGCAGTATCACGCTCTTTTCTTAGTGCAGAGTGTGATTTGGCCGCATGTGTCCTGAGGAGTTCCGAGGGGGACATTACTGTGAGTGGATAAGCCAGACAGAAAGGAAAATCGTGCACCATCTCCCTTGTGTGATCTCAATAAGAGGTAAAATAAACCAAAGCCCAGGAGACAGCAGACATGGTCCCCGGGCAGGAGGGGTGGGAGTGGGGAGAGGTAAGTCAGAGGGGTGAGTAATCCAGAGACCCAGTGGCCACCGCGCGGACTGTAGTCAACAATGGCTGGACAGCTGCCAGGAGAGCAGATGTCAGGTGCTGTCACCATCACCCCCCCGCAGGAGAGGGACGACAGGGGTGACGGCTGTGGAGCATTTCTGTGACTGGTCATTTCACTGAGCATGTGTGTATCAAAGCACCACCTTGCACCCCTTCCCTAGAGACAATAAAATCAATTTAAAAATGCAGACTAGGGGCTGGGGTTGTGGCTCAGCGGTAGAGCGCTCGCCTAGCATGTGCGCAGCCCCGGTTCCATCCTCAGCACCATGTAAAAATAAAGACATTGTGTACAACTAAAAGCAAATAAATAAATATTTAAAAAAATGCAGACTAACTGGTCATAGCTTTCAGACGGAGATGAAAAATTAAAAGCAGGTTTTTTTTTTTTTTTCTCTTTTCTTTCTTTCTTTCGTTCTTTTTTTTTTTTTTTTTTTTTAAAGGTCTAATGTGCTGTCCTGGCTTTGAAGAACACTTGTTTGCAGATAATTTGTTTTCTTTCTTTCAGTGCTGGGGGTGGAACCTAGGGCCTAGCACATGCCTGGCAAGTGCTTTTCCACTGAGTTACCCACCTAGCCTGTGTGTAGGTATTTTTAAGGACGTATCTGTATCTTTCAGGACAGGCACACATCTATTCATACAGACAGAATGCACGCACATTATTTAGAATTTTTTTGGTATTATCAGGATGTTCTAGTTAGTCACATATTCTGGTTAATGGATTGCTTTTTATGTCATCTACAAAATCGTCAACTAAGACCAGCATGCAATAAAACATCTAACTCCACGGTTCATGTATAATGGAAGCTTTCTTTCTTTCTCTTTTTGATATTTATTTATTTGTTTTAGTTGTGCACAATGCCTGCATCCTCATGTGGTGCTGAGGACGGGCCGCGCACATGCTAGGCGAGCGCTCTACCGCTGAGCCACAACCCCAGCCCGGGGCTTTCTTTTCAATCAGGGACTCACTTCAGTCTTGGGAATGATGGTCTGTGGCTCCACCAGTGGACGAGCTGTGCTGACCTTTGTGCCACGTTAGGGGAACGCAGGCCAGAGACGGCAAAGATCTCATTTCGGGGCTATGCTTTACACCAATGGCACAGTGTTTTAAGTTAGAGGCTACCTTTTAAAAGTTGAGGGAATTCACAGAAAAATCTAGATTTCAGGTTCCTGGGCATGAACCACTGGGTCAGGTTTCCAGATCCTTGCTGGTCTCTGACCCACCCAATCCTTAACGGCCATTTAAGATCACAACCCTGAGAGCCTGCCTTGGGAGTTTATTGTAAATTCTTAAAAAGCAAAGATCAGATCATCGAGACAACCCGTTTCGCATCTACTTGGTGCCTGTGTTTTCAAAACAGTTACAAACCCTCCCGGATGCTTTTCGTGGCCTTCCCTGCACTGCGCCCAGGTCCAGGGTGGAGCAGTTAGAATTCCCAGACAGCAGGCAGCACCCTCTGCACCTCTTCAGGAAGCATTTGGATCCTTGCCACCTATTAGTTTAGACACTTCCAAAATGAAAATGTATCTACTATTTTTCTAATTATATAAACAGTATGTTTTGAAAACAAGAAGCTTCACGAGTCCAGAAATGTATACACAGAAAGTAAAACATTGCCCCAAAAGTCTTCCACGAGGTTAATCACTGCTAATCCTGCTGAGATCACTTCTCCTTAAGCATATGTGAAGATGTTCACAGGTAGGTAAACGTACCTAAATGACACTGTATTCGTGATGCACTTTTGTGACCTGCTTTAAAAGAATGCTCAAGAATACATGATAGAAGGTTTCTCTATCTGTCCAGAGATGTACACCATCAATTTTAAAGTAACATAGCTTTTCATACTGTGAACATCCTGAGCTGTCTTTCTAGAATCTTCCATTAGCATGTTGCAGTTCTACGTCAGAGTGGCGTTTGTCCATGCGTGGAGTAGAATGTTAATCCCTAGCATTTCTGCTCCCCCTCCCTTCCTCCCTGCCCATTTCCCTTCCTCTACCTCTTCCTTCTGTTTATTGTGTTTTAGTTGGTGCTTTACAGTTACACGTAAAGGTGGGGCTCTCCGTGGTGCACTCGCGTGGGTACCTAGTGCAACTCTGCCCCATTCCATCGCTCACTTCCTCTCTTTTCCTCTCCCTCCTCCCTCTCGCTTGACCCCCTTCAACTCTGCTGATCTCTTCTGTTTTCGTGAGAACCCCCCCTTTTCATTTCCTCATTTTGCTCTAGCTTCCACATGTAAGAGAAAAACATCTGACCCCTGACTTCCTGAGCCTGGCTTAGTTCCCATAGCACGACATTCTCCAGTTCTATTCCTTTACAGGCAAATGCCATTTCATTCTTTAGGACTGTGTAAAATTTTATTGTGTATATACCCCCCTCCCCTTTTCTTTATCCGTTTGTTTATTGCTGGGCACCTGGGCTGGTTCCATCACTTGGCTGTTTCGTTTGGCTATAAACTTTGGTCTGCACGTATCACCATAGTATGCTGATTTTAGTTGTTTTGGATGAATACCAAGAAGTGGGAGAGCTGGGTCATGTGGCGGCTCCCTTCCTTGGCTTTTGAGGAATCGCCATTCTGCATTCTCCAATCTTAGTGTAGTTTTGATTTGCGTTTTTCTGATTGCTAGAGATGTTGAACAATTTTTTCACATATTTGTTGGCTATTTGTATCTCTTCTTTTGTGGAATGTTTGTTTAGTTCTTTTTTATTGATTTTTTTTTTTTTGTTAAGTGTTTTGAGTTCTCAATGTTTTGGATATTAATACCATGTTAGAGGAGTAAGTGGTCAAGATTTCCTCCCATTCTGTAGGCTCCCTCTTCACACTCTTAATTGTTTTCTTTGCTGTGCAGAGCTTTTTAATTGGATGTTGTCCCACATACTGATTGTTGGTTTTATTTCTTGAGCTTTAGGGGTCTTGTTAAGGAGGTCAGTACCTGTGTCAGTGTGTTGAATTGTTAACTGAATGTGTTCTTCTAGAATTTGCAAAGTTTCTAGTCTAATCTCTAAGTCTTTGATCCACTTTGAGTTGACTTTTCAGACATCTTTAACCAGTCAGCCATGCTTGGCGATTTAGGTTGCTTCCGTTTTCCCCATTATAAACAAAGCCATAATGATCCCAGTGTGTGTTTCCTTGCCCACTGTTCATTGGGCTCATAATCGTCATTACTAGTTTGAAACTGTGCCTGTTCTAACTTCGGAGACTTTGGAGATAATGTGCTTTAAAAGATCATTTGAGCTCTTGGAATTGAAGAACAAGTTCATATAGACACTGTCCTAGTTTTTCTAAGTACTAGCTCTGTGACTATAGCTATTAAAATTAAAAAAAAAAAAAAAAAGAATTCTGACAAACCTGGCTGGCCGTCTTTTACAGACATGGGTATATGGATTCTCCTTGACGTGACTGTGGCCATCTTGAGTTGAAACCGCCATGACTGTCCCAGAGGGCCCTGATTGGTTTTTCCTGCATAGTTTCCCAGCAAACCATAGATAGATAAAACCTTAGAGCCAGGTGGTGCTTTCCACCTGGACCTGCTCCGGGAAGGCACTGACTCTTCAACGTCTCCTTAAGATACACGGGTTCATACATCCAGGGTGAAGGCCCGTTTGTCCCAACCCACAAGGTGTCCCTCTCTGACCCCAATTTCAGGGATCCGCCGGTCTTGCCGTCGCGCGGCCTGGTCTCTCTGCCTCCTGCAGTGGCTGGCACCCTGGGCTAGGACTGGGTTGTTCTGGAACAACCACCAGTGCTGTGCTGTGAGATGTCCAGGCAGACACCTGCTTCTGGCCCGTCATGAGCTTCCCTGCTAGTGCAGTGGCACGCTTGTGCATTTGTGTGGGTGCATGTGTGCACAGGAAACTCCAACACACACACACACACACACACACACACACACACACACACACACACTCACTCTGCAGGAAGTGCTGAACTTCCAGGCACAGTGGATCTCCATGCCTGGGACAGTAAGGGACACCGCTCCCGCTGGGCTTTGAAGGGTGAGTAGGTCACACCAAGTGGTGAGGGTCATCTGGGATGCAGAGGTGACCTGGGAGGGCCCGAGGCTTAGGGAGAGGACTTGGGTGTCCTGCCCTGGCTGGACTGGCAAGGAGAAGTTGAAAAGCCTTCATGGGTGCTTGGTCTTCTTTACTGGTGGGTGACCATTTCGCCCACTTCATGGAGTCGGGGGTTGAAAGGCAGCTCAGGGGTTGGGGGCTTGGAATGGTGCTGGCACTCACTAAGGGGGCCATCTCTTGTGCTTCTTGCGATCTTTCCTGATTTCTCCTCGACTCTCAGCCTCGCGCTTGCTGAGCAGAGGCTCAGTGACCCCCTGGGAAGCTCTCCCGTCCTCCTGTAGGGGAGCTGCTCGCATCTTCGTAGGCCCACGGTGCCCCCTGAGAGTCCCAGGTTGGGATGGAGAGGGCGTGGTGGGGACTCACGTCCTCTGGTTTCAAAATCTTCATTCTGAAACATTTGCCTCCGTGCTGGAGACTCTTGGCCATCAAACCGGGCTTCTAATTGGGAAATGTGGAAAAGCCATATAATGTCAAATATTTTCCATGAAACGCTGTGAATTTGTAGGCCCCGCATCGGTGCTGTCCCAGGGTGATGAAATGGAAAAACCCACTGGTGTGGGAGGCTTCTGCCACAAGCTGCAGCCACGTCATCTTGGACACACGCTCCCTCTCCCTGGGCCTTGGTGTCCCGGGGTGTGGAGGCTGGCGGTGGTGACCGCGGGGTGTGGAGGGTGTGAAGAGGGAGGAGGGAGGTGGCACCCCTGATGTCCATTGTTTAGTCTCAGCTCATTGTCACAACAACTCCATGGGTCAATGTCCTTGTTTTTCAGAGGAGCAAACTATGGTCCACAGGCAATAGCTCAATTTGGTTCAGATCATCTAACTGGTGAGTGTCAAAGCCGGGTTCAAACACTGGGCTATCGAACTCTAAATATCAGTGATCCTCACGACTCCCTCCCTATTTTTTTTTTTTAATCTTCTGGGGAAACAAAGAGATCTGGAGGGGTGGTCTCAGAAGATGCTTTACTCTCTGAGCCCTATGGTCTACCCACCGCCTCTCCCTCTCCTCCGAGGGTTCTGGATATTCTTGAATATAATGCAAGGTCTTTGTCACAAACATGTTGTTCTGAGCCCCTGGTGGGGCAGGACAGGTCAGTGCAGGAGGGTGGAAATCTTGTGTCAGGAGCATCTGTATTTACTCTGCCTCCGAGTAGCCAGGGTGGAGTGGACAGTCCTGCCCAGGCTCCTCGATGCCAGGTGGGATTAAAGTCATTTGATTTGGGAGGTTTTGTCATTTCTGGTTTCAGCCACACCTTGTGAGCTGGTCTCTTTTTATAGACAAGGCAACCGGGGTGTTTTCTGCAGGCAGAGTGCCTTTATGGACACCCTGGGGCCAGTCCAGGCGCAGGGAGGACACGGTCTCCAAGTTACCCAGGATGCTGTTCAACTCACGGAGCCAGCCGGCTCCGCCCCTGCCCCAGCAGGCTGCGGAGGGTCCTCAGCCTGAGCACAACTGGGTTTTCAGCTTAGGAGAAAGGGGTCGCTTAGTGGAAGGGTCTTTATTCCCGGCCCCTGGGTTCAGCGCTGAGTTTGAATCCAGGACCTGCTGCGAGGCCTTACAGAATGCCCCGGATGCGGACTGCTCTGAAGTGTCCGTGCGGCTTTTTATCCGCCCCTATACGCCCCATTTCTTGAGCGGAGGTGGACGTGCATAGCTGAAGTGTGAGTTTTTTTTTTTTTTTTTGGTGTGTGATAAACTGTACATGATTTTGATCATCTGAGCCCTTAGGTGAGCACATAGGTCAGTGGCATTGAAGACGTCCACAGCATCGTGCAGCCATCACCGGAACTTGGACCTCAGGTCCAACAGACTCCACCCCCAATGCTAGCCCCGCCCCTCGTCCAGCCCCGCCCCTCAGCCCCGCCCCCGGCAGCCTCCTTCCCCTAAGCCTTCTGCGCGGGCCTGGCCTGGGGGCCTCGTGGGGTGAAGGAGCCCTAATTAGGAAGGGCTATTGCGGCTAGCTGGAAGCCATAAGTTCCACCTGATATGTATGTGACGCACCTGTAGGCACCCGCAAAGCTGAAGGTATATAACCGGGTGAAAGCGGTCCGAGTTAGGAGAACGGAGAATTCAGTCAGCCGGGCAGTCACTCGGTCGGTCAGAAGAATCAGAGCGGCCAGAACGTAGGCAGAGCGGTTACAGAAGAGAAACCAGATAGAAGAAGTAATGACTGGTCAGAGTTAGGCCGAGGCTCCCAAGGAAGACAGAAGACAGAAGAAAGAAGAAGGAAGAAAGAAGAGAGAAGAAAGAAGCTCTAATCTTTCTCTAAGCTAAGCTCTATCTTTCTTTCTCTACTCTAAGCTAAGAAGACAAGAAGAAAAGCTCGCTTTAATCTTTCTCTCTAAAAATCTTTCTTTCCCTCTCTAAGCTCTAAGAAAGTAGAAGTAAAAGTAGTAAAAGCTTTACTCTGCCTCCGAGAGTTTTCCTCCTGGGTTACGGTACCAGGCAGCTTACAGTGGGGAGCTCGCAGGCTGCGTTCGCCCTTTTGTGCCTGGCTTGTTGCTCTTCCAGGCTTCCAAGGGCTGCCGTGCTACACAGAGATCACGTTCCGTCCCTTTTTGTGGCCGCATAATGTTCCACTGTCAGGAGGAGCCGCACTTGGTTCATGCACGCGCCCCTCAGTGGACGGGGCTGTCCCACCCTCGGCTGCTGGGAGTGCTGCTGTGAGCAGGGTGGCCCAGCCTGTGTCTGGGTCCCCAGACTCGGTTCCTTTGTGTGTACCCACTGTGGAATTCTTGGGCACACCGCACCACTGAAGTGTTCAACTCAGTGAGCCCACGAACCTGCCCACTTGCTCACACCTCTGCATGCACCACCCCGAGAGAGACACCCGACATTTCCATTTTTTCCCCCCCAGAAGGTTCCTTGAGTCTTTTGAAAGAAAGTGTCTGGGGGTTTGTTGTGGCTGTTCCTTATCTTCTGAGGTTTTTTTTCTTTTGGGGGGACACATAGGTTCTTGATGCCTAAGCATTTTTAAACTTTACATTTTTATTGAGATTTTCTTCCTCTGAGGAAGTCTTCTATTTCAAGGAAGAGGGTTGACTTGCATTTCCAAGAAGGTGACCTTGAGGCACTGGATTTTGAGTTCATGGGCCTGAAACTGTGACGTCAATAAGAAGGGAGCCAGCTCGGGGCAGGCCTCTGGAGGGGAGAAGCCACTGGCCCCTCCTGCGGCGGTGGCCCGTCTGTGGGAGGTGGGTGAGGCTGCAGCAGACCGTGGCTCCTGGTGGCCGGATTCTCCACGAGCCTCCACCCCGCCCCCGCCGGTCCCAGGCCCTTCCAGCCCAGCTCCTACCGGCGGCGTCCAGGGCACCTGGGGAGCGTGGCCGTGTGTTGGATGCTGGACCCAAAGTCCAGGCTGCCCCAAGACGCAGGGTGCATGCGGGTCAGTCCAGGGCCCCCTGTCCCCTGGGACGGACTGGACTCCATCCTGGGCTGGACTCCATCCTCTCTTCTCAGCAGGCTGCTGACCAGGGTCGGGGGCGCCGTGTGGACCCGAGGAGGAGCCGCGCATGCTCTGTCTGTCCCGCTCGGTTCCTCTTCTTTCGGGCTGTTCCCATCCCTGGCCCTGCGTCCCTCCAGCGTCCAGGTTAATGAGGGCCTTGGCCTCCTGAGTGAACTGACAGCCAGCCGCCCTCGCGTGGTCTTCCCTGGGCTGTGATTTGTCCCCAGCGCCCGTGGGGCTGACCTGCGGCCCGTGGACCCCTCCCACGGCCGCCCACGCCCTCCCTGGAGCGCGGCGGCCCCCGCCCCCGCACAGGCTGCCTCTCTTCCACGTTCTGCGGTGGGCACGGGCCTGTCCCCACCTGGCCTTTCTCTCCTCATGCCGGCCGCTGGGGGAGGGCTCGGCAGTTCGCATTGCTGACGGCTCTTGCTTGTTTTCTTTTTGTATTGGAGTCCTGGTCATTTGTGCCCTGCTGGATGGGGACATCCTTACCCCCTGACGGTTCTTGTCCTTTGGTGAATGGCCAATGGCGTGAGACCCAAATCTCCTTTATCTGAACCACGCTCGAGTCCTGATTCTGTCCTTGGCCTGCTCACACTCCCTCTCCCTGAAAAGTGAAGAGGTTCCTGAGATCTGCGAGGAGTGCCCAGGGTAGGCCAAAGCAGTATTCCAGGCTCTTGGGGAAAACCACATCAGAGCTAGATGACGTCTTCCCCCGCCCTCCGGGGCTTTGCAGTCCTAGGTGAGCAACAACTCAGACCCGCCAGGAGCCAGGGCTTCATGGCAGGACGTGGGGCTGCAGAACCCGACCTGGGGTCTATGACAGTCCATTTTCTGTTACTATAATGACTTACCTGAGGTTGAGACATGTTATATAGAAAAGAGATTTATGTTGGCTCCTGGTTCTGGACGTCTGGGGCCCAAGGGGCGACATCTGGTGATACTCTTCTTGCTTGCAGAGTTCTGAAGTGGAGCAGGGCATCACATGTCAGGGGACAGGCAGTGTGGGTGTCTTTTGATCTTTCTCCCTCTTTTTAGAAAACCACCAGGATTCAACCGTGGGGCCCGCCCTGATGATACCTAATCCTGGCCACCTCCCAAGGCGCCCTCTACACACCACAGTTGGTTAAGTTTGCGCCCTCTTAACGCCTCCCGATGGTGCCCTTGGAGCACACTCACGGGTTACCCAGACCGCGGCAGGGCCCCGGCTGGACGCCACCCCTCATCCGCAGGCTGTGCCCCATCGGGAGGCGGAGCTCTCCCGCCTTCCAGGTGAGGGGTGAGTGCTGGGCCGTGGCGGGCAGGGCATGGGGCAGCTCCTCCTCTCCCTCACAGTGTGCCCGCAGCTCCGCAGGCACGCACCTCGGACCTGCGCGGACCCTCTGAGTTCTGCAGCTCCGAGAGCAAACACAGGTTTGGCTGAGAGGTTTCTTTCCTTGAGCTGCCTCCAGGCCGGGGCATCGTCCAGGCCAGGATGCGCTCTGCGTCGGGGGAGAAGCCACGTCACAGCAGCAGCGGAAACGATGACACTGCTGGTGGCACGGGCAGCCCCGGCTCAGGCCGCACCCTCCTGCCTGCGTCGGCTCATGTGCGCAGCCTCCCTGGGGGTGGGCATTGCTGCCCTTGGCCTCAGTCCACTGTGCTGTCAGGACAATGTGCTGTGGCCTGGTCATCTGGGAGTGCAGGACCTGGGCAGGCAGTTCCGAGTCTGCGAGAGCATATGACAGGTGTCATTCATCATCAGAACTTCAGTGGGACAACCCTTGGACTAGAGTTCCAATGACCGCACAGGGCTGTGGGTCCTGGTCTCCCTGGCCTTGCCCAGGATTTTAGGTGCCTTCCTTTCTTCTCTCCCTGTTGACGCTGCGGAACCACGCTGGCGGTTTCTGTATGAGTCTGAGCTTCAGCTTCAGGGGACTTTGGAGGTGCACTAGGAAGAGGTGCGTGGGAAGGAGCGCGTTTCTTTGTCTGACTTTTGGTGACGCTGGTTGCAGAGGCTCCAGCACGCAGACACGCTCCCCCGGGAGGCAGCCTCTCCAGCGCCCCCGGGAGGCAGCCTCTCCAGCGCCCCCGGGAGGCAGCCTCTCCAGCGCCCCCGGGAGGCAGCCTCTCCAGCGCCCCCGGGAGGCAGCCTCTCCAGCGCCGGGCCAGCGAGCTCGGAGGACCCCTCTCCCGCCGCGACCGCGCTCAGCTCTGTGCGCCAAGTGAGGTTCTTTCCTGCTGACCAGCTGCCTGGGTGAGCCCCGCGCAGGGTGGACAGCCAGCCTGGGAGGGCTGCCTGGGAAGCAGCACGTTGAGTTTCAAAGCCAGGAAAGTCTCAAGACAACGAGGACCCCTGGTCCCCCTCGCTCGGTCACCATCCACATCCCCTCGAGATTGAGCGTGTGTTAGTTTCAATTTCACCACGGGAGCAGTGCCTCTGTGGGTGGTGGAGAGCGAGAGACTCACTGTGGGGTCCCCGTAGCGAGTTCCACGTCTGAGTGAGAGCACGCAGCTTCTCTCCCTGCCCGTCTCGCTCTCCGCATGATCCCCGCTGTTTCATGCATGTTGTTGCACATGGCACGTTTTCCTTTTTTAAGGCTGAATACTATTCCATCATATATATAGCAGTTGGTTTATTTATTTATCTATCCACTGATGGGCGCATGGGTGGACTCCCTGTCTTGGTTGTTGAGGAGAGTGCTGCAGCAGCACGGGCATGCGGGCGTGTTTGGCACACCCACTTCCCCTCCTCTGGGACAGCTGGACCATGGGGTGGTGCTCTTCTTTGTCTTCTGGGAGCCTCCATGCTGCTCTCCGTGATGACGGTGTGACTCTCTTCCCACCGGCACTGTGCCGGGTTCCTTCTCTTCCGTTTTCCCCGTGCTCTGCGTTGGCCTCCCAGCTATTGCCGTCCTGCAGCACCGGGGGAAAGCAGCAGCCTCCCGTCGCCAGCTCACCACCCCCGTTCTGCAGGAAATGATGCCCCTGGCAGGACATTTGCTATCTGCTGGGGTTGTCTTCATCATGAAGGAGACCCCCGGCCCCCTCCCGCTCCCATCAGTCAGGAAGTAGTTTCTCCGCGACGCTGACAGCCTGCCGTGAGGCTCCTGTGACTGCGTCGGCTCCCAGATACATCTCCTTGCTGGACATCTCAGGCCATGTGTCTCTCTGCATGCTGGCTCCTCCCTGGACATGCGCAGGCCGGGCTGGCCTCCTGCTGGTGATCTGCAAAGGCCTCTGCCCTGGGAATGAAATCCAGCCTCCCTGCCTCCACCTGGGAGGCCGTCCCCCTGGCCCCGCCCCTCCCGCCAGCTCCTTCTCCTCTCACTTTGCGCCTGCAGTTCCCGCCCCCTGGATGTGCCTGCCCAGCTCCCTGCAGGCCCACTGGCTCCCCTCCTCCTCCTCCTCCTCCGTTCAGATGTCGCTTCAGAGAGGTTCTCCTGGGCCTCTAGGTCAGGCGGCCTCCACAGGTCCTCCTGGACCCAGCACCCCGGTGTTGCTGCCTCGTCAAGGTCTCTGCTTGCTTGTGCTTGACCTGTTCACCTGTGGTCTGTCCCCTGCCTGGTGAAGGCTCCGCCTTGCCTGCCCCGGGGTGTCCTGTCCCCCTGCAGGCACGGAGGGCTCCCAGCACACAGCGTCCTACCCAGGGTAGGTGTGATGCGGGGAGAATGGGTGACCAGCCCCAGAGCCCCCCGGGGGAAGTTGTTAATGAGTCTCTTGGTCAGCCACAGGTGGGACACCCTCTGGCTCGGATCCCAAACATGAAAGATGGGGGTAAATATCACAAAACAGACATTGCAAATGAACACCTTGGTTGTACAAGCCATTTGCAATTTCTTATGCCAGTAATCATAATAGGAACAGCAGGAGTTTATTGAGTGGTTAGTATGCACTCAGCTTTGACTAGCACACAGCCACAGAACCTCAGAACCTCGCGAGCCAGCGGCACGCATCCGCAAGTGGGCGGGACTCCCCCCCCCAGGCTGCAGGAGGGTCCAGGTCCGACCCAGGTGCACTTGCCCTTCCTAGACCAGGGAGCCTGCAGCTGAGGCGGGATCACAGGAGGGCCATGGCCACCCACAGGACAAGGCAAACTCCTGCTGCATTCTCATTGGCCAAAGCAAGTGGCAGTCAAATCCAAAGTCCAGGGCGGGGGAAGTCTCCTCCCT
The DNA here is from genome assembly GCA_025594165.1 of Tamias sibiricus. NCBI lineage: Eukaryota > Metazoa > Chordata > Mammalia > Rodentia > Sciuridae > Tamias > Tamias sibiricus. Next base: position 7,959,100 of record CM046662.1, on the reverse strand, counting down.
GATGCCCTGCGGTGTGGTGTGAGCACTAGCCCTGGTAATGGAGGACGGAGGCCAGTCCTCCACAGGGTCTCAAGTGCGTCTTTAGCCCTCCTACGAGCCGCCCGGTTATGACTAAGGCTATGTTGGTATCAGGTGTCCCGCTATACACTGCACTAAGTCCTGTGGGTACTTCATACAAGTGTGTAATCACTCCAGCGCTATGTATTGTAAGTGTGTAAGGATCCTCTGTCATGATACACGGTACTGGGTATTATAAATGCACTTTAGAAGTACACAGTATGCCAAAATATACTGTGAATCCATGTCGCATGCATGCCCTACTACTGACACAGCACACGGTTTGTATGTCACCCTATAAGATTATTGCAGCGTTACCCTGCAAGGTCTCAACGCTATCCTCATTGTGTCATAGGACATTGAGAGAGAAGAGCGCGGGGACTGTCCAGGTTGGCAGCGTGAACGGGAGGCCGAGCTGGCCTCTGCCCAGCATGGCAGGCTCTAGGGCCCGGCCCCGGCCCAGGTGTCCTCCAACTTTATGCTGGAAGGAACAAAGTGGCCCCAGGGCTGTGGCACACACCAGCGACTTGGGAGGCTGAGGCAGGAGGATCCCAAGTTCAAGGCCAGCCTGGCCGACTTGGGAAGACCCTGCTGCAAAATAAAAACTAAAAGCCACGATGGGAATCAGCATGAAGGGTCCTAAAGGCTAAGAATGGAACCCCACATGACCTGGTTATCCCGGGCCTCGGTACTTTCCTGAGGAGTTAGAGGCCGCGTAACATGGTGACACATGTGTACCCATGTTTATAGCCGCACAGTTCCCAGCAGCCCAGCCACGGGACCCGGCCTAGGTGTCCGTCAACAGATGAACGGACAAAGAAAACGTGGTATACATACACAATGGAGTTTTATTCACCCATGAATAAAAATGAAATCATGTCATTTGCTGAAAAGTGGATGGAAGTGGAGGAAGTGCCATCTGCTCAGAAGGTCAAGAGAGAAAGAGCGCGCACTGGAGTAGAGGATGGGGAGGGGGTGGGGCATGGGGGCGAGGGGCACAAGAGAAGGTAGGGGCTGCAGAAGGAAATTGAGCAAATCACACTGTGTGCAGGGACGAATGTGTCGCGTGAGGCTATGATCATGCAAAATTCTAACTCGCCGATGAAATATTTTTTAATAAAATGAGCTGGGCATGTGGCTCAGGGGTAGAGCTCACCTGGGTTCAATGCCCTGGACTTATTGGGAAAAAAAAAAAAAAAAAAAAAAGAAAGAGCGTGGCAGCATGGCGCCTGCACATCGAGATGCAGGAGATGCCAGAAGCCGGCCTCCGCCTGCGGCCCCACTGTGTGTCACCTGCGGTCTGGGCGTCCTGGTGCCCCGTGGTCTGGCCTTTGGCCGGAGCTCCCTTCCTTCTCATTAACACCCTGCGGCTAGGGCTCCGCCTCCTCAGGGTCTCTGCCACCCTTGCCTGCTAGTGACTTTCCTAACAGCCCACACAGCAAGGCGACGCTAGGGCCTGTCATGCCACACACGCTCCTCCCCCGCTCGCCCGAGCCCATCACTAAGTTCATATGACACTGGCCGCTGCGCACGTGCCCTGGGCAGGGCTCCAGCGAGCCGTCCGCGGTCCACCTGTGCGGGGGGCAGACCGCGCGCTCCCCACGTGCTGCACGTACTTTGCATTTTCAAGGTCTCACATCTTGAGATGTCCAGTCTGCAGGCTTGACCAGTGTGTGCACCCTGGACACCAGGCCGGTCCCGCAGCAGGGAGTGGGAAACCAGGAAGCGCTGGGGACCTTGGCACCGCCCTGGGCCGCCGGGATTCCTGAAGCACCCCGTTCCCCTTGGTCTTCGCAGCAGCCCCAGGGCCGCACATAGATATGCCTTACATCAAGGCCTTCCCCGCTGCCCCCGGGCAGCCGCTGCCGGGAGCCGGCTTCAATTACCACGGAACGTCGCAGCCCGCCATCTGGCACGGTCCGCAGCCGGAGGTCTCCCAGCACAAGATAGGCTCGTGGGAAAAGGATCCGTCTCCAGGACTTCATGCCACGGCTGCCTCTTGTACATGCGTATATGTGTTTATAGAAAATTCAATACTTAATTGTATGCTTGGCCGGCTCACCACCAATTCTAAAAGAGACATTCCAGAGCCCTGGTTAGGTTTGCTCCTATCACATGAAAGCCGGGACTTGACTGTGGGCACCCAGAGCTAATCTGTGTGGAGACAGGGGCAGCGGTCACCTGGGAGGGCCCGAGATTAGGAGGGCCCGGGGTGGAGAGGCCCAGGTCATCTCCCTGGCACCCAAGTCCTTCCCTCCTTCCTAAGGGGACCCCACATGTCCCAGCATGGGCCTGGCGCCCCCCCTCCCGATCCAGAGGCCGAGTGTCTGAAGGTGGTCAGCCCAATTCCTGTAACTGCGAGTCAGCTCGGGGGACCGGTGTGAACGGGGCCAACAGGAGGAAGCAGCCCGACTCCTGTCACTGCGAGTCAGCTCGGGGGACCGGTGTGAACGGGGCCAACAGGAGGAAGCAGCCCGACTCCTGTCACTGCGAGTCAGCTCAGGGGACCGGGTGTGAACAGGGCCAACAGGAGGAAGCAGCCCGACTCCTGTCACTGCGAGTCAGCTCGGGGGACCGGTGTGAACGGGGCCAACAGGAGGAAGCAGCCCGACTCCTGTCACTGCGAGTCAGCTCGGGGGACCGGTGTGAACGGGGCCAACAGGAGGAAGCAGCCCGACTCCTGTCACTGCGAGTCAGCTCGGGGGACCGGTGTGAACGGGGCCAACAGGAGGAAGCTGCCCGACTCCTGTCACTGCGAGTCAGCTCAGGGGACCGGGTGTGAACAGGGCCAACAGGAGGAAGCAGCCCGACTCCTGTCACTGCGAGTCAGCTCAGGGGACCGGTGTGAACGGGGCCAACAGGAGGAAGCAGCCCGACTCCTGTCACTGCGAGTCAGCTCGGGGGACCGGGTGTGTGAACGGGGCCAACAGGAGGGAAGCAGCCCGACTCCTGTCACTGTGAGTCGGCTCAGGGTACCGGTGTGAACGGGGCCAACAGGAGGAAGCAGCCCGACTCCTGTCACTGTGAGTCAGCTAAGGGGACCGGGTGTGAACAAGGCCAACAGGAGGAAGCAGCCCGACTCCTGTCACTGCAAGTGGGCTCAGAGGACCGGTGTGAATGGGGCCAACAGGAGGAAGCAGCACGACTCCTGTCACTGCGAGTCAGCTCAGGGGACCGGGTGTGAACAGGGCCAACAGGAGAAAGCAGCCCGATTCCTGTCACTGCGAGTCGGGTCAGGGGACCGGTGTGAACAGGGCCAACAGGAGGAAGCAGCCCAATTCCTGTCACTGCGAGTCAGCTCGGGGGACCGGTGTGAACGGGGCCAACAGGAGGAAGCAGCCCAATTCCTGTCACTGCGAGTCAGCTCGGGGGACCGGTGTGAACGGGGCCAACAGGAGGAAGCAGCCCGACTCCTGTCACTGCGAGTCAGCTCAGGGGACCGGGTGTGAACAGGGCCAACAGGAGGAAGCAGCCCAATTCCTGTCACTGCGAGTCGGCTCAGGGGACCGGGTGTGAACGGGGCCAACAGGAGGAAGCAGCCCGACTCCTGTCACTGCGAGTCAGCTCAGGGGACCGGTGTGAACGGGCCAACAGGAGGAAGCAGCCCGACTCCTGTCACTGCGAGTCAGCTCAGGGGACCGCGGTTTGTGAACAGGGCCAACAGGAGGAACAGCCCAATTCCTGTCACTGCGAGTCGGCTCGGGGGACCGGTGTGAACGGGGCCAACAGGAGGAAGCAGCCCGACTCCTGTCACTGCGAGTCAGCTCAGGGGAGCGGGTGTGAACGGGCCAACAGGAGGAAGCAGCCCGACTCCTGTCACTGCGAGTCAGCTCGGGAACCGGGGGGGACCGGTGTGAACGGGGCCAACAGGAGGAAGCAGGCCGACTCCTGTCACTGCGAGTCAGCTCGGGGGACCGGTGTGAACGGGGCCAACAGGAGAAGCAGCCCGACTCCTGTCACTGCGAGTCAGCTCAGGGGACCGGTGTGAACGGGGGCAAAAGGAGGAAGCAGCCCGACTCCTGTCACTGCGAGTCAGCTCAGGGGACCCGGGTGTGAACGGGGCCAACAGGAGGAAGCAGCCCGACTCCTGTCACTGCGAGTTGGCACAGAGGACGGTGTGAACGGGGCCAACAGGAGGAAGCAGCCCGACTCCTGTCACTGCGAGTCGGCTCAGGGGAAAACCGGTGTGAACGGGGCCAACAGGAGGAAGCAGCCGCCCGACTCCTGTCACTGCGAGTCGGCTCAGGGGACCGGGTGTGAACGGGGCCAACAGGAGGAAGCAGCCCAATTCCTGTCACTGTGAGTCAGCTCGGGGGACCGGTGTGAACGGGGCCAACAGGATGAAGCAGCCCGACTCCTGTCACTGCGAGTCGGCTCAGTAGGGACCGGTGGTGAACGGGGCCAACAGGAGGAAGCAGCCCGACTCCTGTCACTGCGAGTCGGCTCAGGGGGACCTGGGTGTGAACGGGGCCAACAGGAAGAAGCAGCCCACTCCTGTCACTGCGAGTCGGCTCAGGGGACCGGGTGTGAACGGGTCCCAACAGGAGGAAGCAGCCCGACTCCTGTCACTGCGAGTCGGGTCAGGGGACCCGGGTGTGAACGGGGCCAACAGGAGGAAGCAGCCCGACTCCTGTCACCACTGCGAGTCAGCTCAGGGGGACGGGTGTGAACAGGGCCAACAGGAGGAAGCAGCCCGACTCCTGTCACTGCAAGTCGGCTCAGGGGGACCGGTTGTGAACGGGGCCAACAGGAGGAAGCAGCCCGACTCCTGTCACTGTGAGTCAGCTCAGGGGGACCGGGTGTGAACAGGGCCTACAGGAGGAAGCAGCCCGACTCGTGTCACTGTGAGTCAGCTCAGGGGACTGGGTGTGAAACGGGCCAATAGGAGAAGCAGCCCGACTCCTGTCACTGCGAGTCAGCTCAGGGGACCGGGTGTGTGAACAGGGCCAACAGGAGGAAGCAGCCCGACTCCTGTCACTGTGAGTCAGCTCAGGGGACCGGGTGTGAACGGGGCCAACAGGAGGAAGCAGCCCGACTCCTGTCACTGCGAGTCAGCTCGGGGACCGGTGTGAACGGGGCCAACAGGAAGGAAGCAGCCCAATTCCTGTCACTGCGAGTCAGCTCGGGCCAACAGGGGACCGGTTTTTGTGAACGGCGGGCCGCCAATCAGGAGGAAGCAGCCCGACTCCTGTCACTGCAAGTCGGCTCAGGGGGACCGGGTGTGAACGGGGACAACAGGAGGAAGCATCCCGACTCCTGTCACCTCTGCGAGTCAGCCTCGGGGGACCGGTGTGAACGAGGCCAACAGGGAGGAAGCAGCCCGACTCCTGTCACTGCGAGTTGGCTCAGGAGGACCGGTGTGAACGGGGCCAACAGGAGGAAGCAGCCCGACTCCTGTCACTGCGAGTCGGCCTCAAGACCGTGGGTGAACGGGGCCAACAAGGTGGACCCACCGGTGTGAACGGGGCCAACAGGAGGAAGCAGCCCGACTCCTGTCACTGCGAGTCGGCTCAGGGGACCGGGTGTGAACGGGGCCAACAGGAGGAAAGCAGCCCATTCCTGTCACTGTGAGTCAGCTCGGGGGACCGGTGTGAACGGGGCCAACAGGAGGAAGCAGCCCGACTCCTGTCACTGCGAGTCGGCTCAGGGGACCGGTGTGAACGGGGCCAACAGAGGAAGCAGCCCGACTCCTGTCACTGCGAGTCGGCTCAGGGGACCTCCTTCCGGTGTGAAACGGGGCCAACAGGAGGAAGCAGCCCGACTCCTGTCACTGCGAGTCGGCTCAGGGGAACGGGTGGTGAACGGGCCAACAGGAGGAAGCAGCCCGACTCCTGTCACTCCCTGCGAGTCGGCTCAGGGGACCGGTGTGAACGGGGACAACAGGATGGGAAGCAGCCCGGACTCCTGTCACTGCGAGTCGGGTTCAGGGGGACGGTAAGTGTGAACAGGCCAACAGGAGGAAGCAGCCCGACTCCTGTCCACTGCGAGTCAGCTCAGGGGAACCGGGGACCGGGTGTGAACTGGGGGCTCAACAGGAGGAAGCAGCCCGAATCCTGTCACTGCAAGTCGGCCTCAGAGGGACCGGTCGTGAACGGGGCCAACAGGAGGAAGCAGCCCGACTCCTGTCACTGCGAGTGTCAGCTCAGGGGTGGGGTATCCGGGTGTGAACGGGGCCAACAGGAGGAAGCAGCCCGGACTCCTGTCACTACAAGTCAGTCGGGTCAGAGGGACCGTGGTTGCTGAACGGGGCCAACAGGAAGAAGCAAGCCCGACTCCTGTCACTGCGAGTCGGCTCAGGGGACGGGGTCTGAACGGGGGACAACAGGAGGAAGCAGCCCGTCTCCTGTCAAGTGGCGAGTCGGTCCCCTCAGGGGGACCGGTGTGAACGGGGCCAACAGGACGGAAGCATCCCCACATTCCTGTCACTGTTGAGTCAGCTCGGGCGAGGGACCGGTGTGAACAGGGCCAAAAGGGAGGGAAGCAGCCCGACTCCTGTCACTGCGATCGCTCAGTCCGGTTAACGTCCAATAAGGAACACCCACTCCTTCACTAACAGCAGTAGTCAAAAAAACGTTAACGGCCAACAGGAGGAAGCAGCCCGACTCCCATGTCAATTGCTGGCGGAGTCACTCAAACCGTAACAACATCAATTCACCCGACCTTCCTTCCACTGCAATCGCTCAGCGGTGAACGGTGTGAACCAACAGGAGGAAGCGAGCCCGACTCCTGTCACTGCGTAGTCAGCTCAGGGTTACCGGTGTGTGAACGGGGCAACTAGGAGGAAGCAGCCCGACTCCTCGTTCACTTACGAGTCGGGTCAGGGGACCGGGTCTGCCCGTGAACGGGGCCAACAGGAAGAAGGCAGCACCGACTCCTGTCCACTGCAGTGTCGCATCTCAGGGGAGACCGTGTGAACGGGGCCAACAGGAGGAAGCAGCCCCACTCCTGTCACTGCGACCTACGGCTCCGTGTGAAACGGGCATCAGGGGAACACCCGACTCCTGAACTGCGATTGGCTTCAACAGTGTAACGGGCCACCAAGCAGCCAATTCGACTCCTTCACTGTGAGTCAAGCTCGGGGGGACCGGTGAGTGGACACAGGGCCCAACAAGGAGGAAGCAGCCACGACTACCTGTCTCAACTGCGAGTCAGCTCAGGGAGCCGGGGGTGTGATCGGGGCCAAACAGGTAGGACGCAGCCGACTTCCTGTCACTGCCAAGTTCGGCTCAGGAGGACCGGTGGTGAACGGGGCCAACAGGAGGAAGCAGCCCGACTCCTGTCACTCTATATGCGAGTCAGCTCCAGGGACCGGGTGTGAACGGGGCCAAAAGGAGGAAGCAGGCCGACTCCTGTCACAAGCGAGTCGTCTCAGGGGACCCGGTGGCGTGAACTGGGGCCAACAGGAGAAGCAGGCCCGACTCCTGGTCACTGGCGAGTCAACGGTCAGGGGGGACCAGGTAGTGAACGGGGCCAACACAGGAAGAAGCAGGCCCGACTCCTGTCCTCACTGGCGGAAAAGTCGGGGCTCGAGGGTGACCGGGTGTGAACGGGGCCAACAGGAGGAAGCAGCCCGACTTCCTGTCACTGCGTAGTCTCAGTTCACCGGGGGTGAACGGCCAACAGAGGAACAACCCGACCTCCTGTCACTTCATAAACTGCGATTCCAGAATCAGTGGGACCGGATGGTGAACAGGGCCAACAGGAGGAAGCAGCCCGACTCCCCTGTCCACTGCGAGTCAGCTCAGGGGACAGGGTTGTGAACGGGGCCAACAGGAGGAAGCAGCCCGTCCTCCCTGGTCACTGCAAGTCGGCTCAGAGGACCGGTGTGAACGGGGCCAACAGGAGGAAGCAGCCGATCTCTCACTTGCGAGTCAGTCAGGGGACCGGGTTGTGAACGGGGCCAAAAGGAGGAAGCAGCCCGGGGACTCCTGTCACTGCGAGTCAGGCTCAGGGGGATTCGTGGTGTGAACGGGGCACAAACAGGAGAAGCAGCCCCAACTCCTGTCACTGCGAGTCGGCTCGGGGGACCGGTGTGAACGGGGCCAACAGGAGGAAAAGCAGCTCCCGACTCTGTCACTAGCGAGTCGGCCCTCAGGGGAGCGGGCGTGGTGTGAACGGGGCCAACAGGAGGAAGCAGCCCAGACTACCTGGCACTCGCGTAGTCAGCTCGGGGGGGACGCGGTTTGTATGACGTGGGGCCACGAGGAGGAAGCAGTCCGACTCCTGTCACTGTGCGAGTCAGCTCGGGGTGGACCGGTGTTGAGAACGGGGCCAACAGGAGGGAGGCAGCCCGACTCCAAGTCCCTGCGAGTCAGCTCAGGGACCGGGGTGGTGATGACATAAACGGGGGCAACAGGAGGAGCAGTCCGACTCCTGTCATCAGTGAGTCAGCTCAGGGGGACCGGGTGTGAACGGGGCCAACAGGAGGAAGCAGGCCCGATCTACTGTCACTGCGAGTCGGCTCCAGGGGACCGGTGTGATCGGGCGGCAACAGGTGGAAGCAGCGCGGATCTGTCACTGCGTGTGTACAGGGGACCGGTGTGAACGGGCCAACAGGAGGAGAGCAGCCCGACTCCTTGGTCACTGCGATGTCAGCTCAGGGGGATCGGTGTGAACGGGGCCAACAGGAGGAAAGCAGCCCGACTCCTGTCACTGCGAGTCGGCTCAGGAGACGGGTCGTGAACGGGGCAACCAGGAGGAAGCAGCCTATTCCTGTCACTGCGACTGCAACTCAGGGGGACGGTGGTGAACGGGCGGCCAACAGGAGGAAGCAGCCCGCCTCCTGTCACTGAGAGTCAGCTCAGGGGACCGTTCTTGTGAACGGGGCCAAACAGGAGGACAGCAGGCCCGATTCTGTCATGCTGCGAGTCGTGAGTCAGGGGACGAAGGTGGATGGTGTAACGGGGGCCAACAGGAGGATAGCAGCCCGACTCCTGATCACTGCCGAGTCAGCTCAGGGGGACCGGGTGTGAACAGGGCCAACAGGAGGAAGCAGCCCGACTCCTGTCTCTGCAAGTCAGCTCAGGGGACCGGGTGTGAACGGGCCAACAGGAGGAAAGCAAGCCCGACTCCTGTCACTGTGAGTCAGTCTCAGGGGAGCAGGGGTCGTGAACAGGGCCACAGGGAGGAAAGCAGCCCGAATCGTGTCACTGTGCGAGTCAGTCAGGGGACTGGGTTGCTTGAACGGGGCCAATAGGTAGGAAGCAGCCCGACTCCTGTCACTGCGAGTCAGCTTCAGGGGAACGGGTTACCCTCCAAAGGTGTGAACAGGGCCAACAGGAGGAAGCAGACAGAATCCTGTCCACGTGAGTAGATCAGCGGGGGACCGGGAGTGAAGGGGCAACAGGAGGAAGCAGCCGATTCCTGTCTGCGAGTAGCTCGGGGGGGACCGGTCGTTGAACTGTGGCAAACAGGAGGAAGCAGCCCAATTCCTGTCACTTGCGAGTCAGCTCGGGGGACCGGTGTGAACGGGGCCAACAGGAGGAAGCAGCCCGACTCCTGTCACTGCAAGTCGGGCTCAGGGACCGGAGTGTGAACGGGGACAACAGGAGGAAGCATCCCGACTCCTGTCACTGCGAGTCAGCTCGGCGGGACCGGTGTGAACGGGGCCTAACAGGAGGAAGCAGCCCGACCTCCTGTCACTGCGAGTTGGTCTCAGAGTGACCGGTGTGTGAACGGGGCCAACTGGAGGAGGAAGCAGGCCCGACTCCTGTCACTGCGCAGTCGGCTCAGTGGACCGGTGTGAACGGGGCCAACAGGAGGAAGCAGCCCGACTCCTTGTCACTGCGAGTCGGCTCAGGGGACCAGGGTGAGTGAACGGGGCCAACAGGAGGAAGCAGCCCAATTCCCTGTCACTGTGAGTTCAGCTCGGGGACCGGTGTGAACGGGTGCCAACAGTGAGGAAGCAGCCCGACTCCTGGTCATCTGCGAGTCTGGCTCAGGGACCGTGTGAAACTGGGCCCAACAGGAGGAAGCAGCCCGACTGAACTGTCCACTTGCGAGTCGGCCTCAGGGGACCGGTGTGAACGGGGCCAAACAGGAGGAAAGCAGATACCGTCTCCTGTCACTGCGAGTCGGCTCAGTGGGAACGGGTAGTGAACGGGGCCAACACAGGAAGCAGCCCGACACCTGTCACTGCCGAGTCGGCTCAAGGGGACCCGGTGTGAAACGGGACAACAGGAGGGGAAGCAGCCCGACTCCTGTCACTGCGAGTCGCTCAGGGGACCGGTGGTGAACAGGGGCCAACAGGAGGAAGCAGCCCGACTCCTGTCACTAGCGAGTCAGCTCAGGGGACCGGGTTGTGAACGGGGCCAACAGGAGGAAGCAGCCCGACTCCTGTCACTGCAAGTCGGCTCAGAGGACCGGTGTGAACGGGGCCAACAGGAGGAAGCAGCCGACTCCTGTCACTGCGACGTCAGCTCAGGGTACCGGGTGTGAACGGGGCCAACAGGAGGAAGCAGCCCGACTACCTGTCACTACGAGTTCGGGTCAGGTGGACAGGGGTGTGAACAGGGGCAACAGGTAGAAGCAGCCCGACCTCCTGTCACTGCGAGTCGGCTCAGGGGACCGTGTGAACGGGGACAACAGGAGGAAGCAGCCCGTCTCCTGTCAGTGCGAGTCGGCTCAAGGGACCGTGTGAACGGGGGGCCAACAGGAAGGAAGCAGCCCAATTCCTGTCACTGTGAGTCAGCTCGGGGGACCGTGTTAGAACAGGGCCAAAAAAAGGAGGAAGCAGCCCCGACTCCTGTCACTTGCGAGTCAGCTCAGGGGGACCGGGTGTGAACAAGGCCAACAGGAGGAAGCAGACCCGACTCCTGTCCACTGCAAGTCGGCTCAGAGGACCGGTTCTGCGTGAACGGTGGCCAAACAGGAGGAAGCAGCCCGACTCCCTGTCACTATGCGAGTCAGCTCAGGGTACCCGGGTGTGAAAACGGGGCCAACAGGAGGAAGCAGCCCGACTCCCTGTCACTACGACGAGTCGGGTCAGGTGACCGGGTGAGATCGGGTCCACACAGGAAGAATCAGCCCGAACTCCTGACCACTTGCGAGTTTCGGCACAGGGGACGCGGTTGTGAACGGGGACAACAGTATGAAGCAGCCCTTCCACCTGTACAGTGCGAGTACGGCACAGGGGACCGTGTGAGTATCGGGGCCAACAGGAATGAATCAGCCCAATTCCTGTCACTGTGAGTCAGCTCGGGGGACCGTTGTAGAAACATGGCCAAAAGGATGTAAGGCAGCCCGACTCCCTGTCACTGCGAGTCAGCTCAGGGGACCGGTGTGTGTGAAACGGGGCCAACAGGAGGAGAGCAGGCCCGACTCCTGGTCACTGCGAGTCAGCTCAGAAGGACCGGTGTGAAACGGGGGCCAACATGAGGAAGCAGCCCGACGTCCTGTCAACTAGCGAGTCAGCTCAGGGGGGGACCGGTGTATGAACGGGGCCAACTGGAGGAAGAAGCCCGACTCCTGTCACTGCGAGTCTGGCTCGGGTGTACTCGGGTTGTGAACGGGGCCAAACAGGAGGAAGCAGCCCGACCTCCTGTCACTATGTGCGAAGTCAGCTCGGGGGGGGGTGTGGCCGGTTTGAAGAACTGGGCTTTAACAGGAGGATAGCAGCCGGACTTCTGCCCACTTCGAGTCGGGCTCAGGGGACCGGAGTGGGAACCTGGGCCAACAGGAGGAAGCTGGCCGGGAATCCTGTCACTGCGAGTCAGCTTCAGGGGATCCGGGTGTGAACGGGGGCCAACAGGAGGAAAGCAGCCCGACTCCTGTCACTGCGAGTCAGCTCAGGGGACCGGTGTGAAGGGGGGCAAACAGGAAGGAAGCTGTCCCGACTCCGGTCACTTGCGAGTCAGCTCGGGGGAACCGGGTAGGTGTGTACGTGAACGGGGCCAACAGGAGGAGGAAGCAGACCCGACTCCTTTGTCACTTAGTGCCAGGTCGGCTCGGGGGACCGGTTGGGAACGGGTGCCAACAGGTGGGAAAGCAGGCCCGACTCCTGTCACTGGAGAGTCAGCTTAAGGGGGGCGGGACGTTGTGAACGAGTCAGCTCGGGGTACCGGTAGTGGAACACGGGGGAGGAGGAAGCAGCCCGACTCCTGTCACTGCGTGGGTCAGCTCTGGGGGACCGGCTAGGTGTGAAAAACGGGGCCAACAGGAGGAAGCAGCCACGGACTCCTGTCACTGCGAGTCAGCTCAGGGGGACCGGGGTACTTGTGAACAGGGCCAACAGGAGGAAGCAGCCCGACTCCTGTCACTGCGAGTCAGCTCAGGGGGGACCGGTGTGAACGGGGCCAACAGGAGGAAGCAGCCCGACTCCTGTCACTGCGAGTCAGCTCGGGGGACCGGTGTGAACGGGGCCAACAGGAGGGAAGCAGCCCGACTCCCTGTCACTGCGAGTCAGCTCAGGGGACCGGGTGTGAACAGGGCCAACAGGAGGAAGCAGCCCGACTCCTGTCACTGCGAGTCAGCTCAGGGGACCGGTGTGAACAGGGCCAACAGGAGGAAGCAGCCCGACTCCTGTCACTGCGAGTCAGCTCAGGGGACCGGTGTGAACGGGGCCAACAGGAGGAAGCAGCCCGACTCCTGTCACTGCGAGTCAGCTCAGGGCAGGACCGGGTGGTGAACGGGGCCAACAGGAGGAAGCAGCCCGACTCCTGTCACTGCGAGTCGGGTCAGGGGACCGGGTGAGTGGTGAACAGGGCCAACAAGGCCAACAGGAGGAAGCAGCCCGACTCCTGTCACTGCAAGTGGGCTCAGAGGACCGGTGTGAATGGGGCCAACAGGAGGAAGCAGCACGACTCCTGTCACTGCGAGTCAGCTCAGGGGACGGCGGGTGTGAACAGGGCCAACAGGAGAAAGCAGCCCGATTCCTGTCACTGCGAGTCGGGTCAGGGGACCGGTGTGAACAGGGCCAACAGGAGGAAGCAGCCCAATTCCTGTCACTGCGAGTCAGCTCGGGGGACCGGTGTGAACGGGGCCAACAGGAGGAAGCAGCCCAATTCCTGTCATGCGAGTCAGCTCGGGGGGACCGGTGTGAACGGGGCCAACAGGAGGAAGCAGCCCGACTCCTGTCACTGCGAGTCAGCTCAGGGGGACCGGGTGTGAACAGGGCCAACAGGAGGAAGCAGCCCAATTCCTGTCACTGCGAGTCGGCTCAGGGGACCGGTGTGAACGGGGCCAACAGGAGGAAGCAGCCCGACTCCTGTCACTGCGAGTCAGCTCAGGGGACCGGTGTGAACGGGGCCAACAGGAGGAAGCAGCCCGACTCCTGTCACTGCGAGTCAGCTCAGGGGACCGGGTGTGAACAGGGCCAACAGGAGGAAGCAGCCCAATTCCTGTCACTGCGAGTCGGCTCGGGGGACCGGTGGTGAACGGGGGCCAACAGGAGGAAGCAGCCCGACTCCTGTCACTGCGAGTCAGCTCAGGGGAGCGGGTGTGAACGGGGCCAACAGGAGGAAGCAGCCCGACTCCTGTCACTGCGAGTCAGCTCGGGGGGACCGGTGTGAACGGGGCCAACAGGAGGAAGCAGGCCGACTCCTGTCACTGCGAGTCAGCTCGGGGGACCGGTGTGAACGGGGCCAACAGGAGGAAGCAGCCCGACTCCTGTCACTGCGAGTCAGCTCAGGGGACCGGTGTGAACGGGGGCAAAAGGAGGAAGCAGCCCGACTCCTGTCACTGCGAGTCAGCTCAGGGGACCGGGTGTGAACGGGGCCAACAGGAGGAAGCAGCCCGACTCCTGTCACTGCGAGTTGGCTCAGAGGGACCGGTGTGAACGGGGCCAACAGGAGGAAGCAGCCCGACTCCTGTCACTGCGAGTCGGCTCAGGGGGACCGGTGTGAACGGGGCCAACAGGAGGAAGCAGCCCGACTCCTGTCACTGCGAGTCGGCTCAGGGGACCGGGTGTGAACGGGGCCAACAGGAGGAAGCAGCCCAATTCCTGTCACTGTGAGTCAGCTCGGGGGACCGTGTGTGAACGGGGCCAACAGGAGGAAGCAGCCCGACTCCTGTCACTGCGAGTCGGCTCAGGGGACCGGTGTGAACGGGGCCAACAGGAGAAGCAGCCCGACTCCTGTCACTGCGAGTCGGCTCAGGGGACCGGTGTGAACGGGGCCAACAGGAAGAAGCAGCCCGACTCCTGTCACTGCGAGTCGGCTCAGGGGACCGGGTGTGAACGGGGCCAACAGGAGGAAGCAGCCCGACTCCTGTCACTGCGAGTCGGGTCAGGGGACCGGGTGTGAACGGGGCCAACAGGAGGAAGCAGCCCGACTCCTGTCACTGCGAGTCAGCTCAGGGGACGGGTGTGAACAGGGCCAACAGGAGGAAGCAGCCCGACTCCTGTCACTGCAAGTCGGCTCAGGGGACCGGTGTGAACGGGGCCAACAGGAGGAAGCAGCCCGACTCCTGTCACTGTGAGTCAGCTCAGGGGACCGGGTGTGAACAGGGCCTACAGGAGGAAGCAGCCCGACTCGTGTCACTGTGAGTCAGCTCAGGGGACTGGGTGTGAACGGGGCCAATAGGAGGAAGCAGCCCGACTCCTGTCACTGCGAGTCAGCTCAGGGGACCGGGTGTGAACAGGGCCAACAGGAGGAAGCAGCCCGACTCCTGTCACTGTGAGTCAGCTCAGGGGACCGGGTGTGAACGGGGCCAACAGGAGGAAGCAGCCCGACTCCTGTCACTGCGAGTCAGCTCGGGGGACCGGTGTGAACGGGGCCAACAGGAGGAAGCAGCCCAATTCCTGTCACTGCGAGTCAGCTCGGGGGACCGGTGTGAACGGGGCCAACAGGAGGAAGCAGCCCGACTCCTGTCACTGCAAGTCGGCTCAGGGGGGACCGGGTGTGAACGGGGACAACAGGAGGAAGCATCCCGACTCCTGTCACTGCGAGTCAGCTCGGGGGACCGGTGTGAACGGGGCCAACAGGAGGAAGCAGCCCGACTCCTGTCACTGCGAGTTGGCTCAGAGGACCGGTTGTGAACGGGGCCAACAGGAGGAAGCAGCCCGACTCCTGTCACTGCGAGTCGGCTCAGTGGACCGGTGTGAACGGGGCCAACAGGAGGAAGCAGCCCGACTCCTGTCACTGCGAGTCGGCTCAGGGGACCGGGTGTGAACGGGGCCAACAGGAGGAAGCAGCCCAATTCCTGTCACTGTGAGTCAGCTCGGGGGACCGGTGTGAACGGGGCCAACAGGAGGAAGCAGCCCGACTCCTGTCACTGCGAGTCGGCTCAGGGGGACCGGTGTGAACGGGGCCAACAGGAGGAAGCAGCCCGACTCCTGTCACTGCGAGTCGGCTCAGGGGACCGGTGTGAACGGGGCCAACAGGAGGAAGCAGCCCGACTCCTGTCACTGCGAGTCGGCTCAGGGGAACGGGTGTGAACGGGGCCAACACAGGAAGCAGCCCGACTCCTGTCACTGCGAGTCGGCTCAGGGGGACCGGTGTGAACGGGGGACAACAGGAGGAAGCAGCCCGACTCCTGTCACTGCGAGTCGGCTCAGGGGACCGGTGTGAACAGGGCCAACAGGAGGAAGCAGCCCGACTCCTGTCACTGCGAGTCAGCTCAGGGGACCGGGTGTGAACGGGGCCAACAGGAGGAAGCAGCCCGACTCCTGTCACTGCAAGTCGGCTCAGAGGACCGGTGTGAACGGGGCCAACAGGAGGAAGCAGCCCGACTCCTGTCACTGCGAGTCAGCTCAGGGTACCGGGTGTGAACGGGGCCAACAGGAGGAAGCAGCCCGACTCCTGTCACTACGAGTCGGGTCAGGGGACCGGGTGTGAACGGGGCCAACAGGAAGAAGCAGCCCGACTCCTGTCACTGCGAGTCGGCTCAGGGGACCGGTGTGTGAACGGGGACAACAGGAGGAAGCAGCCCGTCTCCTGTCAGTGCGAGTCGGCTCAGGGGACCGGTGTGAACGGGGCCAACAGGAGGAAGCAGCCCAATTCCTGTCACTGTGAGTCAGCTCGGGGGGACCGGTGTGAACAGGGCCAAAAGGAGGAAGCAGCCCGACTCCTGTCACTGCGAGTCAGCTCAGGGGACCGGGTGTGAACAAGGCCAACAGGAGGAAGCAGCCCGACTCCTGTCACTGCAAGTCGGCTCAGAGGACCGGTGTGAACGGGGCCAACAGGAGGAAGCAGCCCGACTCCTGTCACTGCGAGTCAGCTCAGGGTACCGGGTGTGAACGGGGCCAACAGGAGGAAGCAGCCCGACTCCTGTCACTACGAGTCGGGTCAGGGGACCGGGTGTGAACGGGGCCAACAGGAAGAAGCAGCCCGACTCCTGTCACTGCGAGTCGGCTCAGGGGACCGGTGTGAACGGGGACAACAGGAGGAAGCAGCCCGTCTCCTGTCAGTGCGAGTCGGCTCAGGGGACCGGTGTGAACGGGGCCAACAGGAGGAAGCAGCCCAATTCCTGTCACTGTGAGTCAGCTCGGGGGACCGGTGTGAACAGGGCCAAAAGGAGGAAGCAGCCCGACTCCTGTCACTGCGAGTCAGCTCAGGGGACCGGGTGTGAACAAGGCCAACAGGAGGAAGCAGCCCGACTCCTGTCACTGCAAGTCGGCTCAGAGGACCGGTGTGAACGGGCCAACAGGAGGAAGCAGCCCGACTCCTGTCACTGCGAGTCAGCTCAGGGGACCGGGTGTGAACGGGGCCAACAGGAGGAAGCAGCCCGACTCCTGTCACTGCGAGTCGGGTCAGGGGACCGGGTGTGAACGGGGCCAACAGGAAGAAGCAGCCCGACTCCTGTCACTGCGAGTCGGCTCAGGGGACCGGTGTGAACGGGGCCAACAGGAAGAAGCAGCCCGACTCCTGTCACTGCGAGTCGGCTCAGGGGACCGGGTGTGAACGGGGCCAACAGGAGGAAGCAGCCCGACTCCTGTCACTGCGAGTCGGTTCAGGGGACCGGGTGTGAACGGGGCCAACAGGAGGAAGCAGCCCGACTCCTGTCACTGCGAGTCAGCTCAGGGGACCGGGTGTGAACAAGGCCAACAGGAGGAAGCAGCCCGACTCCTGTCACTGCAAGTCGGCTCAGAGGACCGGTGTGAACGGGGCCAACAGGAGGAAGCAGCCCGACTCCTCTCACTGCGAGTCAGCTCAGGGGACCGGGTGTGAACGGGGCCAACAGGAGGAAGCAGCCCGACTCCTGTCACTGCGAGTCGGCTCAGGGGACCGGGTGTGAACGGGGCCAACAGGAAGAAGCAGCCCGACTCCTGTCACTGCGAGTCGGCTCAGGGGACCGGTGTGAACGGGGCCAACAGGAGGAAGCAGCCCGACTCCTGTCACTGCGAGTCGGCTCAGGGGACCGGTGTGAACGGGGCCAACTGGAGGAAGCAGCCCGACTCCTGTCACTGCGAGTTGGCTCAGGGGACCGGTGTGAACGGGGCCAACAGGAGGAAGCAGTCCGACTCCTGTCACTGCGAGTCAGCTCAGGGGACGGGTGTGAACGGGGCCAACAGGAGGAAGCAGCCCGACTCCTGTCACTGCGAGTCGGCTCAGGGGACCGGGTGTGATCGGGGGCCAACAGGAGGAAGCAGCCCGACTCCTGTCACTGCGAGTCGGCTCAGGGGACCGGGTGTGAACGGGGCCAACAGGAGGAAGCAGCCCGACTCCTGTCACTGCGAGTCAGCTCAGGGGACCGGTGTGAACGGGGCCAACAGGAGGAAGCAGCCCGACTCCTGTCACTGCGAGTCGGCTCAGGGGACCGGGTGTGAACGGGGCCAACAGGAGGAAGCAGCCCAATTCCTGTCACTGCGAGTCAACTCAGGGGACCGGTGTGAACGGGGCCAACAGGAGGAAGCAGCCCGCCTCCTGTCACTGAGAGTCAGCTCAGGGGACCGGGTGTGAACGGGGCCAACAGGAGGAAGCAGCCCGATTCCTGTCACTGCGAGTCGGGTCAGGGGACCGGGTGTGAACGGGGCCAACAGGAGGAAGCAGCCCGACTCCTGTCACTGCGAGTCAGCTCAGGGGACCGGGTGTGAACAGGGCCAACAGGAGAAAGCAGCCCGACTCCTGTCACTGCAAGTCAGCTCAGGGGACCGGTGTGAACGGGGCCAACAGGAGGAAGCAGCCCGACTCCTGTCACTGTGAGTCAGCTCAGGGGACCGGGTGTGAACAGGGCCAACAGGAGGAAGCAGCCCGACTCGTGTCACTGCGAGTCAGCTCAGGGGACTGGGTGTGAACGGGGCCAACAGGAGGAAGCAGCCCGACTCCTGTCACTGCGAGTCAGCTCAGGGCACCGGGTGTGAACAAGGCCAACAGGAGGAAGCAGCCCGACTCCTGTCACTGCAAGTCCACTCAGAGGACCGGTGTGAACGGGGCCAACAGGAGAAAGCAGCCCGACTCCTGTCACTGCGTGTCGGCTCAGGGGACCGGGTGTGAACGGGGCCAACAGGAGGAAGCAGCCCGACTCCTGTCACTGCGAGTCAGCTCAGGGGACCGGGTGTGAACGGGGCCTCCTCTGGGCAGGTGGGTGGCCATCCTGTGCCCACTGACCTCCTGTTTGTGTGGGGGTGGTGGGGGTGCATGAGCTCCGCGCTCAGCCCTCCTGGGGACAGCCCTGTCATGGCCTCATCTCCCCTCCCCGACCCTGGAGGCCCACCTCCAAATGGCCTCACACGGGGCACAGAGTTGGCTCGTGGATTTTAGGGGGCACAGTTGTCGGTCGGCGACAGAGGAACCAGAGGGAGGGGTTGGGAGAGCCCTCTCTGTGCGATCAAAGCCACCAGCATTCATGACGGGGGTTCTGCCGCGTGCGTGCCCGTGTTCTCGCCCGCTCTCTTGTGCAAGGACGCCGGGTCACTCGCGTCTCGGCCACTGGGAGCCACTGTGGGCCGCGGCAGCCAGCACGGGCGGCTGCACCTCGCCCACACCCCGGGTGTGAATCTGGTCTGGTGGTCCTCGGTGGGAGACCGCACCTCCCAGTCTCGGCTTCCTCCCCTGGGAAATGAGGGTGGCGCTCCTCCCCCAGGGGCCTCGTGAGAGCACAGCCCCTGGGCAGGAGCGTCAGGTCGGGAGCGGCTGGGAGTGGTGTCCAGGGCCATTGAGGTCCCTGAGGCTCCAGGGAGGTGTGATGGACGCCAACTTGAATCTGGCCAGGGGACGTCTCCTCCCTCTGGGCCGTCCCAGGGCATCCTGGGGAAGGGCAGGGCTGCCGGCCCGCGACCAGCACCCGCACTCGGGAAGCAGAGGCCTGGGAGGGAAAGGCGGACCTGCAGAAGGACCTGAGGGCCGACGGCAGGTCCCTGAGGGGCAGGAGACCAGGAGGCCGTGAGGGAGGCGGGTGTGTGGGCGCTCAGGGGCCAAGGGCTGCTGCGGGTGCGGGGCGGCGGGCTGCGGCGCTGCAAGCCCAACCAGGAGAGGCTGAAGTCCAAGGGACCCGTCCAGAGGCTGCAGATCAGGCAGCAGGTGCGGGGGCGGCAAGGGGGCAGACTTGAAGAAGTTCTATTTATTTCCTGGTGGCATTTAGAAATCCTGAGCAAACAGGACCCAGGAGGGTCACTGGGACCCAAAGACACTGACAAGAGACAGGACGGGAGAGGGGAGACTTGGCGCCCCATTGCCACCTCTGACCATTCTCTCGAGTTTCCCGAGCCTCAGTTTTGCTGGCCACCCTGGGAGCACGGGGGACGTCTCCAGCTTCCCTGGCACTGCACCAGGGGGTGCATCGGGGTGCTGCCGGCCGCTCAGCCTGCTCTTTGCACAGCGAGGGTCTCCTCTGTGTGCGCCCTCGTCCACTGCCTCACAGGGTGCTCGCGAGTCTGTCAGTCAGCGGAGGCAGGTGGAGATGACAGAGGGTGGGGAGGGGGCTGCCTGCTCAGCGCCCCCTCTGCACTGTGCCCATGCCAGCACCCTTACTCCATGCTACTGCAATCCCGCGAGGCACACGGTGTTTCTGTCCCCGTTGCCGCCTGAAGCGATGGCCGCTTGGAGCAACGAAGCCGCGGGAAGCAGTTCAGAGGCGAACTGGAGACAAACAGCTTTTTATTCTGATAACTTTTCTCTCTGGCTCTAACAACGACTAACACGCGCACACACACACCACCAAAAAATGGCGCTGACCCGATCAGCAATCTCGGCTCAAGTCCCACGAGATCCCAGGTCAAGTCCCGCGAGACTATGGAAGGCGGCAATGCCCAAATCTCCATGGCCCATAGTCAACCGCAATTTAAGCCATCTCCCCAAACAGGGCTCCTACATGTCCCCACTTTGAACATGAGAAAGCTGAGGCCTGGTCAGAGCTGGCCGCTTCCTGAGGTCATTCCCTCGGTAGTGGCCTGGAACAGGATTTGAACTCAGGCAGTCTGTGGATACCTGATGGAGCAGCCACTTCTGTCCTGTATGAAAGGAGAGGGGCCCCCATTCTCACATCAGGGGAGGAGCCGTGGGCCAGATCAGCCCCCTGCCTGTTGGGAAGCCAGCCACTGCTCGTCCACGCGTGGCCCGTGGTGGAGAGCAACCCGCAGGACCCCCAAAGCCTGAACACTCGCTGCCGGTCCTTTGCCAAACCCCTTGCTAGAACATTCTGCGCTCTCCTCTCTTCCTCTCCACCTGCCCTTCCCTTCTTCCTCCAGCCACACCACAATATGCATCATGGATGTCAGGGGAGACGCCGCACAGCGTGGCCTTCTGCTGTCACTGCATGTTGCCGCGTGGAGAGAGGAGGACGTGCGGTGGAGCCCGGGGCGGCCCCTGATGGTCACTGCTGGAGTCTTGGCAAGGATAAAACGTGGCTTCCGGTCCTCATAAAGGACTTACTGTCCACCCCCTCCGTCTGGGCACTGTCGGCAAGGTCAGGGTCTCCCCATCTGGGAAGTGAAGGGGGAGCAGCGGAGCGAGGCCTGGGTCCTGCGTGTGGCACCCACGTTCAAAGCCCTCCTCTGCAAGAAGCCGATCTGTGCACAGTGTCACACAGGCCAGCGTGCCTCCTTCCTGGGGACGGCTTCATAACAACGTGCAGGTTCTGGTCTCAGGAAGGGCACTGCTCTTTCAGCCCTGGGGAGGGCACAGGACAAGCTGGGCGTCCAGGGCTGGGCCTGGGGTGAGGAGCTGCAGTGTCACCTCCTGGCCACTAGAGGACTTCGTCCCATTCCGGCTGGGGAGGAGGCCAGGGGTCTCTCTACATGGTGGGAGGTTTGCTCGTCTGCCCGTCCCTTGGTTTCTGCAGGGGTTGGGTGCCGCCACTGCATGAGGGGTGAGGCCCCCTCCACGCAGGACCCTCAGGAGCTGGGCTGCTGGGGAGCGCCCTCCGGCCTGCGGACTGGGAGGCGAAGAGGGCCTTTATGTGAGCACAAACTGTCTCCTTGCAGCTTTTATGAGTTGTCCTTGCATGATGGCCTCTTCCAAGAAGTGCCCCCTCCCCTCCCCAGTTAGAGAAGGCTCATAGTTAGCAATCGCTCAGATGACTGTTCTAAGTATTTCCCAAACACTAACTGGACCCTCAAGGTCACCCTATGAGATGGGCGCTTTTATCAGCCCCCCTTCACAGATGGACAAACTGAGACCCAGAACTTGGGAGGATCACGCACCTCTGAAGTGCTCGGGCGGGACCTAAACCCAGGCGGCAGGGCTCCAGAGCTGCTGCCCTAACTAGCCCGCTCTGCTCTGCTGCCTCCCAGGAGAGGGCCTGGGTAAACAATGACATCGTGCTTAGAACATCTTAACCTATTTTTTCATTACATGTACATAACAGAAAATTCGGAAAATCAAAATAGAAGAAAATGACCCACAATCTTCACCACAGTCCCAGCAGGCATTCCGGGGCTTGTGCCTTCATTTTGATGTGTGTGTGTGTGTGTGTGTGTGTGTGTGTGTGTGTGTTTCCGTGCAGGCAATTTGTGTCCTGCTTTTCCACTTAACATATAATGTCCCAATGTTATTACATGGTTTTCACAACCACTATTTTAAATATTGCCAGAATGTGTGTATGTGGTGACATAGGAAAGTTCCAGGCAAATGGTTAGATGAGGATGTCCCAAGAAGGAAGAAGAGATCGGTACAGACTGAAGGCAAGGACGTCCACGGGACCTTTGGATTCGAATGATGGCATTAAAGGCCACTGCACTGACTTCTCTGTCAATGGCACTGAGCTAGAAGGTGGCAGTTGGTAATCCAGGGCCTCACTTGGCATCTGGGAGCTAAAAATATCTCTGTAAGATGACAGCATGAGGTGGAGCCCCTGGGGAGAAGCAGGGGCTTGTTCTGTGTTAGCACTGTGAGTTCTACTTGGCGGTCTGGAGGCGTGGCCCTGGAGGGCTGCAGGCGTGGCCCCGGAGGGCTGGAGGCGTGGCCCTGGAGGTGTGGCCCTGGAAATCTGGAGGCGTGGCCCTGGAGGTCTGGAGGCGTGGCCCTGGAGGTCTGGAGGTGTGGCTCTGGAGGTCTGGAGGCGTGGCCCTGGAGGTCTGGAGGTGTGGCTCTGGAGGTCTGGAGGTGTGGCCCTGGAGGTCTGGAGGCGTGGCCCTGGAGGGCTGGAGGTGTGGCTCTGGAGGTCTGGAGGCGTGGCCCTGGAGGTCTGGAGGCGTGGCCCTGGAGGATCTGGAGGCGTGGCCCTGGAGATCTGGAGGCGTGGCCCTGGAGGTGTGGCCCTGGAAATCTGGAGGTGTGGCTCTGGAAGGCCTGAGGTCCTCTCCAGCTCCATTGATTACAACCGTGGGCATATCATTCACTTATCTGGGTATTATTTAACTGTCTCATAGGGACAATAGCAGTTCTCCTGAAGGGCGTGGAAAAACCCAGAATGTCTTGTGAGTCAGTTAGGGATGCTTTGAGCTGTAAGTAGCAGCCAGCTTGACGTGACCAAGCAATGAAGGCTTTTCATTGGCTCATACTGTAGGGAGTGTGGGGCCAAGTAGCCAAGGCTGGAGCAAAGGCTCGGCCATGTCAGCTGGGACCCAGGCCTTTCCCTCTGCCACCCAGAATCCTTGAGGCATTGGTTGCATTCCCGTGAGGACTCTGTGCTGAGCCTGCAGTGACGTGTAGTGCGGACTCCGTCGACCAGCAGGAAGGCCCCTACCTCCCTGCGGCTTCTTGGAAAGGCAGGACGTTTCTCTGGAAGCTGTTCTCCGGCATGGGCTCAGAACCATCTGCTGCTCTTCCATGTCTTCCTCATCCCCTGGGACGTGCATGGCGGCTTCTGTAGTTTTGTCAGGGGCTGTGACTCCTGGCCTGTCAGGGGTAGACCCTCTCTGCAGGAAATGCACTCTTCCCTTGTGGAATCTGGAACCTGCAGGCGGAAGGTCTGCACCTTCACAGCCACCGTCAACGCTGGTATTTATTCTGTTCTGTGATGAGTTGGTTAATGCTGTTCTCATCTGTTAGCCTGTGAGCCCTGTGAGGTCAGAAACTGCATCTGCTTTGTGTGTGATTGCATCCCAGAGCCTTGGGAGGCTTCTGGCTTGTGGTAGGTGTTGGGGAGTCGGGGTCCTCCACAGTCTGAGCACATCTGCATGTTTCTGCACATCTGTGGCTGTCCCAGAACCTGTTTCCTATCGCAGTGCCTGTTCTCACCGTCCTCTCCCCTGCCAATAAGGACGTTGGTTTTGGAAGCGCTCGAGGCCTCAGGTTCCGGGCGGTGCTCCCTGTCCACGCCGGCCGTCCGGGCGCTCCTGCGGCTGTGGTTGGTGGTCTCACGCGCACGTCCCCACCCCAGCCATTCAGGGCTTTCTCTGGGGTGTTGGCACCGGCAGGGGACACCTCAGCCACCTGGGGATGAGACAGGGTGGAGAGTCCCCTGCGTCCCCGTGTCCCATGGCCTGGTCTGAGGCATGCGCTGTGGGATTCCGAGGAGCCTTCAGGACAGGACTCCGGCTGCCCGAGCTGCAGCCCCCGCCCCACTACGGCTCCTCCATGCGGGACGCGCTCCTCCCTTTGTGGATTCAGCCAGCCACGGAGGAAAGACTTTTTAAAAGCTCTGTCTGAATGGGCCCCACCTTTGCTTTCCTGTCCTATTCCCTAGGATCCAGCGAAACACCCCGGTCCACAGAGTCCCCAGCTCAGCCTGCGTCAGGCGGGCTCCGGTGTCTGGAGACAGCGCGGAGGCTACCCGTGAGTGCTCTGCTACGTGTGACCTGAGCTTTCCCGGGGTTCGGATGTCCTTGGGGTCCTGGAGCCACCCCCTGCAGGTACTGAGGGAGGACTGTCTTGTGTGCTCTGGACTCCATTTACGTGGATGCGGGTGCGGCTTTGGGCCTCGGGCTTTAGAGCTGATGCTGGTCAGGTGTTTGGGGACGGCTGGGGTGGAGTGGACAGGTCACGGGCTGCGGGGCGCAGGGCGTGGGCTATGCCTGGGTGTGTGTGTGTCTTCCCTGAACTCCTGTGGGGGCCCTGACCCTCAGCGTGAGGGGGTGCCGAGGGGCCCTGGGGAATGACTGGATTTGGATGAGGTGACGAGGGGGGGCCCAGGGTGAGATGGGCGTCTTTTTGGGAAGAGGAAGAGACACTACACCCCCTGCCTTGGCGGTTCTTTGTAAGCTAGGAATTATAGCCGTTGATCTTGGATTCCCCCGTCCAAGTGCGAGCGATGAATTCCTCCTGTGCAGGCCGCTCGGCAGCGGGCATTTTGAAGGGGCGTCCCAGGCTGGCTGAGGCGGCATCGGAGTCCTTGTCTGGCCTTCCGCCTGTCCTCTGGAGTCTCAGCCGGGACTTGCTGGTGGTCTGCAGGTGAGCAGCAGCGAGGTTGGGGCGGCACTCAAAACCCCCCAGGCCCCCCCGAAGTCGGCCGGTGCAAGGGGTCACGCGCAGCTGCTCTGCCTGCGAGTGTCCAGCCAAGCCCAGGTCAGCTGACCTTCAAGAGCAGCAAGCAGGAGGCCCAGCAGGGACCACCCGACCGGGGCTTCCTGGGTTCTTGACCTGTGAAGCCCCCAGTAGAACAAAGCGTGGCTCTCCAGACCCACAGGAGGGGGTTCCACGACCCCAGAGGAGGTGCCAACCCCCGGTGTCCTATGTTTGTTCTGTACATAGTTACGGCAGATCTTAATGGATAGATCTGACACCCACCGTAAGAGATCAGCCACAGTAAGCAGTAATGGCCTAGGACAATCATAACAGTAATAGTTCACTGTGATAAAAGTGACTTAAGAGTTCTAAATTATTTCTGGAATGTTCTATTGAATATTTTTGGACTACAGTTGACTTCAGGTAACTGAAGTCACAGGAAAGGAAACTGTGGATGAGGGGTGGGTAGTGTAGTGGTCGTGTTAGTCACACAGAGATAGCAGCCCGAACGGTCAGCGTCCAGAGGAAGCCAACCGCACGCGGTCGCCGTGGTCCATGGGAACATCAGGCTTAAGGAGAGGTGGCCCCCAGGGCTGCCCTGTGCACGCCACCTGGAAGGGAAGGCCACACAGAAGCCGGAATTTTAAGTGTCACACACACACATACACACACACACACTCACACACACACACACTCACACACAGCAAAACAGAAGTTAAAATGAAATAAAAGTAACCCGGAAGGGTGACACCAGTGTGGCCAGGCTCCTTCCCCGGGACGTGCCCTCTTTCTGCAGATCTGTGACAGAGGGCACGCCTCTTGTTCCAGAGGTGGGGACGTTTTGACCCACAGTGTGCGTCTCCAGTGCCTTCACTGGGGTGTTTGGGTGTGTGCAAGAGAGAAGGTTCAAATTTCCAATTTATTTCTTGATTAAAAATTGTTTTATAGGGGCTGGGGATGTAGCTCAGTTGGTAGAGTACTTGCCTCACATGCACAAGGCCCCGGGTTCGATCCCCAGCACAACACACACACACACACACACACACACACAATTGGTGTAGGTCATAGCAATTCATGCCCATCATAAAAGTCAAATCTGCGGAGAGAAGTCTGAATGGAAAGATGCCCCCGTCCTCCGCGGGGCTGTGGGTGACCTGTCCTGGGTCGCAGTCTCGACCCTCTGTTCTGCAGAACGTGGTCCTACTGGAGACAGGGCCTTGACAGAGGGGACCCAGGTAAAGTGGGGTCATTCAGGCAACTGTGACACAACTGGCCGTGGCCTTATGAAAAGGGGAATTTGGGTCCAGAGCGCTGTGAAGGAGCCTGGAGGGGAGGCCACCTGCACGCCAGAGGGGCCCAGAACAGGCCCTCGCCGCAGCCCTCAGGGCGGCCAGCGCGGGGTCGCGCCTCGACCTCAGCCGCCGCCTCTGGCCCGGTGGGCGCTGATTTCTGTTTCCCAGCCACTCGACTCGTCACGGCCCACGTGTGGACTTCGTTATGCGGATCCTCGTGCTTCAGCTTGAATCTTGAATGTCCCCTAAAGATCCGTGTGCTCAAGACGTGGTCCTCGCCTGTGGTGCTGTTGGGGATGTGGAGACTTTAAAAGCCGAGGTCCAGTGGGAGGAAGTTAGGTCACTGGGGAGTGGGCCCTTTAAAGGGACTTTGGTTCCCCAGTCGTTGCCTCTCTTTGTCACCATGAGGTGAGCAGCTTCCTCTGCCGAGTGCTCCTGCCATCACGTTGCCTTGTCACAGGCCCCAAAGCAGTAGGTCAGCTGTCCGTGGACTGAAACTGCCAAAACTCTGAGCCCAGATAAACCTTTCCTCTTCTTACATCGATTCTCTCAGGCTTGTTGTTGCAGTAATGGAAAGCTGACCCACACACCTAGAAAACCCATGTAAGCAGTTTCTCATGTCCTTCCTTACCCCAAAGTCTGCATATGCCCCTATATGTGTATATGACTCTTTATTACACAAAAGGACCATTTAATAATGCTTTGCCACTTGAGGATTTTTTCCCTTGCTAACTTACTGTGGTGATCATTTCACAGTGACCTACGCAGCTATGTTCCAATCACTGCTGCCCTTATAAAAAGGGGAGATTCAGACAGTGTGCTATGGCTGGGAGGTACACTTTATTTAACCGCTCTCTTATTAGGGACAGGTGGTATGATCTCAGTAATCTCCTGAGCCTTACGTATGGCAGGGTTGGTGTGGATCTAAGTCCAGCAGATGTCTGAGACCCCAGACAAACAGGGACACAGAACAAAACGGCCCCAGACCTGTGAGCCTGGCCTTCCTGAGGCCAAGACTCGGAGACCTGGGCCTGCGAGCACCTCCCCTCCCGCCTGCCCTTCGTCCCTGGACTCCTGCCTGGTGACCCTGGGACCCAGCAGCACTCCCGGCAGCACCTCCCCGCCTGGCCGTGGACGGGCCCGAGGGAGGGAGCTCACGCGCATTTCCGAAGCCAGGCCGTGGGTCACAGTCAAGTCCCCGAGCCGGGGCCTTTGGACGTGGCACGTGTGCAGGAGAGCGGGGGACCAGGAGCCTTCGGGTCGGGAGCAGGCCTGCGGTCAGGAACTCCACCCCAGTCCTGGGGCTTGGCGAGTCCGTTACCACGGACACAGCGGCCGTCGCAGCTGCTGGCGTTTCCTGAGCACCTACTCGGTGCCGGGCACTGAATTTGGCTGGTGCTAGGCATTCTGACCCTCAGGATGGCCCCGTAAGAGAAGGACTGTCCCCGTGTCCACTCTGTACCTGTAGAGCAGCCAGGCCCCGCGAGCCCAGCAGCGATCGCCACGGTCGGTCCTACAGCTGGTGAGGGCAGGGACAGGCTTCCGACCTAGATTTGCTCAGTTCCAATTTCTTAACCGCTGCATTGTGCCTCTGGGGATCTCGGTCTCCTTTTCTGAAAAGGAGAGGATGGCACTGTCCACGTGGGTCTGAGGCCCCCCTCGTGGTGCGCCAGGACCTCCCTCTTGGAGAAGGACGGGCCACGTGTAGCAAGTCAGTGAGGCTCCGAGGGATGGGATCTTCCGAGGAATCAAGCGCAGCTGTTACATATTAGAACAACAGACTTGGTGTGACGGGAAGGTCGCAGTAGTGACCGCCACAAGAGGGACGGTGAACCCAGATGACAGCGAGACAGCACGTGGTGCCTACGGTCAGAAACAGCAGCACGACAACACCGGGAAATCAGAAGGGGGAGAGCGTGGACAGGCAGACCCCGAGCTCCCCGCGGGGTGTGGAGTGGCCCAGCCGCCAGGGAAACTCCGAGGATGCGAGGCACAATTACCAGTCGTTACCTTCTCCGCAGCTGCCCCAAAGAGTTGAAAGCGGGGTCTTGAAGAGACATCCGGGCACCGTGTTCCCAGCAGACTAGGCACATAGCCAAGGGGGGCCACACGAGAGTCCCGGGACAGCGTGGAAGGCACCGTGTGGCTTCCACAGTGGAATACTATTCAGCCTCGAAGAGGAAGGAGCCTCGGACGCGCACACCCAGTGAGCCGACCTTGGGGACACCGTGCAGTGAAATGAGCAGAACACAGCGGCACACACGCGGCGTGAAGCCATGCGTGAGGTCCCCAGAGCAGCCGAGCGTGTGACAGAGAGAGTGCTGGTTGCCACGCCGGGGTTGGGGGCGGGGGTGTGACCGCTTGGTGGGTGGAGGGTTTCCGCTCTGCAAGGTGGAAAGGGCTCTGAGGACGGGCGGTGGTCGAGGGTGGCGCACGGCGGGAACGTTCCTCATGCACCGAGCCACGCACTTAAGCGTGGCCGCCACGGTGGGCTTTACGTGGTGGGAGCTGGACCACGGTCTCAGAGAAGGAGAGAGGAAGGCCGGGCCTGTGACGGCAGCGACTTCACTGGGATCGGTGCCGCAGCGCAGGGAGCCTCGGGGCATTGCCGGCCCCGTGAGCCTCGCTCGGGAACGCGGGCCTCGTCTGGGGGGCTCTGCGTGGGCCCGGCTGGGCCTGAGGCCCGATCAGCTGTGGCCGCTGAGCAGGGTCAGTGCGGCCCCCGTGGCTTGTGTGAGCCCCGGGACATCTCCCTGCACAGGCCACCTCTGCAACCTGGCGCCCCACGCAGGGGCCCAACCGCTGGGGTGGGGTGGCCAGAGAGGAGGCCGTTCTTCAGATGGTGTTGCCGCCTGGAGCGATGGCCGCTTGGAGCAACGACGCCGTGGGGGAAAACTCGGAGGCAGGATGGAAATGAAAAAAGGTCTTTTATTCTCCTTCTCTCTCTGGCTCCAGCAACCTCTCCAACTCCAACCACAAACTCCATTCACGGACCCCTTCCGCCAGCCTCTCTACTAACCAGCCTCACCCGGTTATATGCATTTTGCCTTAACAAGGACACGTGCTCACAGCTCGAGCTCACAGGTGCGTCACACAGTGTTCACGGGCGTGCAAAGATTCTTGGAATAATGCATGAACATCAGGTGGAACTTGAGCATCTTTCATGGCTCTCAGCTGACCGCCATCTTAGCTATCTCCTTGATTAGGGCTCCTTCAAGACGGCCTTGGGACCTCCGCAGTGGCATGTGGCCTGCCGCAGGTGTCCGTCCACAGTGCTGGAATGCACCGGAGGAAGGGGACCCTCGCGGACAAGACCACTTGTTTTTTCTGAAGGGACATGGGTTGATCTGGTTTCAACTCCCTGGAGTTCAGGCACGCTCACTCCACCCTCGTCGCAGTCCCGGATCCTGAGGGAGGTGGGGGAGGAGGTGGTGACGTGCTCGTGTGTTTTCCCCCAAGAAAAATGAAAGGTTGACCACTTGCTGACAATACGACAAGTGCATGTGTAGATGAGTGCATGCTATGCGGCGCTCCTGGCCGGCAGTGACGGGATCCGCCACTCTGAAATGTCTGGAATGATTGGCCCAACAAAGTGGTGGCGCTGGCCAGTGACAGAGGTCCCAGTGGAGGGCGTGACGACCCTGTGCCCTTTCTTCATATTGACTTTCGACCACAAAGGGGGAAGGAGGGAGAGAAGCAACTTCTGCACATTTCTAACAAAGGGAATGTCTTCATCAAGATTCAGTGGGGGAAGTAAAGACCTGTCTTAGTCCATTTTCTGTTGCTGTAGCAAAATACCTGAGTTTGTAATTTATAAAGAAAAGAGGTTTATTTAGTTCACAGTTCTGGAGGTCCCAGAGCATGGTACTGGGGTCTAATGAGGGCCTTGTGCTGCTGCATGCGTGGGAATGGGACTTGTGTGGAAGACGTGTGGAGGGAGGTGGAGCAAGAGAAGTAGCAGAGGACACCAGACTCTTTACGACCATCCACTCTCTCTCAGAGGTTAATCCAGAGCTGCAAGAGTGAGAACCCATTCCTGGAGAAAGGCACCAATCCTCTTAATGATCCGATCACCTCCTAAAGCCCCACCCCTCTTCGTGTTGTTACCCTGGGGACTGAGCCTCAGCGTGAGTTTTGGTGGGGACAAACCATATCCCAACCATAGAAGAACTCAACTGGCTGACGAAACAAAAAGAAACCTATGGGCTCATAGGTTTCTGAAGTACTCAGAATATGGTCTGGCTTCAGGCACAGCTGGATCCAGGTGCACACAAGATGTCTCAGCATCTTCCCATCTTTAGTCCTGGCTCATCTCTATGGTGGTTCATTGTCAGGCAGTCTGTCTGTTTGTGGTGGCCCCAGAAACTCCAGCCCTGCACCTCCCCAGCAAGAGAGCTCCAAGTTCTTCCTGGGACAGTCCCATAGTTGGCTCTTTGAGTCTAGCCAGGTCAGGTTCCACCTGAACCACTCACAGTGGCCAGGGCCACGGCATGCTGGGTGGCCAGGCCAGGAGCACAAGTGCATCCTCGAGTTGGAGGGCAGGGAGGGCCTTCCTAGGCCACAGGGGCTGACGGTGAGCACGAGGTGGCTCCCAGAGCCCAGCCTGGGGACTAGGACCAGGGAAAGGGAAACAAGTGTCCCTTTGGCCACAAGCAGACACTTTGTCACCATGTGGGGCCTGTGAAGGAAGGTGGAAGCTAGGTCCTAACAGGATCCAATTTTTATTTCCTTGGACGGTCACCACTGCAAACCGTCGTGGGATGTTGGAGCAGTGGCCTCTGTCCCGTGGATTCGCACCCGAACGTGCTGCGTGCTGGGTAGGACAGCCAGGCCACAGAGGCCCAGGCAGACTGCCTGTGGGGAGTGGGAAGGAGGCCCAGCAGGGTGGGGGGCCTGGCAGTGGACGGGGGTCACCCTTCCAACACCTGCCTTCCCCTTCTCCCACGAGGTAGCAGCGGTGACATTTTTCAGATGATCCTTCAACTTGGATAGGTCCTGGTTGGCCAATAGCTAGGTCAATCAGGGAAGGTCCATCCTCCTCTGTGATTGGCTCAGAGATGAAAGAGCTAAGACAATTCAGGCCAATAAGGTACGAGGAGAGGTTTGGAAGAGGCGTGTGAGAAGACCAATCTGCTTGGATGAGCGGAGTTCAGACATGGATCCTCTGTGGCTCTGCCTAGGAGTGAGCAAGAAGGCAGGCAGCTCCACTGACTGCTGGCAGCCATTCTGTGACCATAAGGACACCAGCCTTGGAAAAGGGCAGACTGATGCTCAGTGAGGTTGGAGAGCGTTTAGGCCAGTCCCCAGCCGGGGGCTCACGTGGCCTCGAGACCCCTCAGACTCGTCCACACGTCTCCTGATTGGCCCTGTTTGTACTGGTTTTTCTTTTTGTTGGAGATAAAGGCATTTTGACTTGTGTAAACTGGTCTACAAAACAATTGGTTTCTTTGTCCTAAGAAGGCAGGATCGGAGGCAGGAGAGCCAGAGTCCCCCTCCGTTGCAGAGGTGACACCCCAGCATTCGAAGCATCCACGCTAAGGCAGGAATCTCAGGAGATTCTAAGAAAAAAGAGAGACCTTGCCTCTGGCATTCACCCCACCAGCAAAGTAGGGACTCGTGGACAGCATCAACGTGGGGACGGGCCTCGGCAGGGACCTGAGTGTCCCTCTGTGCTACAGGATGACTTATAGGGGAGAAAAGGAGAGGCTTGGTAGGGGGTTTAGCTCTACTTACACCATCACATTGTCAAAAGTATCAAATTGTATTATTGAAATTATTTCTTCAAAACCTCCCACATTTTAAGAAGGCCTGTCAAACTGGTGCTAATTTAAGGTGAATGACAGCTTACAAGTGTGCTTTAGGACCCGCTGGTGATAAGAATGCACTGTATTCCTTAGTTACTTTCCGTATGCTTTATAGGAAAAATGGGACTTTCATAAAAATGAGTGTGATTGGCGAGGGTGGCGAGGGACCGCCCGCTCTATCCGACACACACACGTCAGCTCTCAGCACAGCAGGTGATTGTGCAGGCTGAAGGTCGTGAGATCTGTGCATTTCTGATGGACCGAGAGCCATATTTGTGATTTAATTATTGCCAAGTTCAGGGGCAGGAGTGCTTCCTGGTTGTGCCACGGGGATGCTGTTTTTCTGGGAGGAAAGACGATCCGTTTGAATCCCTCCACTCACTTTATAAACAGGCTGCCTGTCCCAGGGCCTTTCCCAATCCCTGCTGGACCTGACATCCTGAGTTTATTCAAGCAATTTAAAAATCATCACCCGCGTCCAGCACGCACCGCCTAAGTGGGATGGGAACCTCTAACTTCTGTGGCTTTTCCTGAACTTGAATTTCTGAGCTTCCAGAATTCTGAGCACCCCCTCCTTGGCGTGGCCTCCCAGGGTACTGCAAGCACAGTCCTTGGCCTCCCCTGGCTGTGGTCATCCTCCTGTCCCTCCCAATGCTTGTGTAAATGGCTTACTTACTCTTTTCTGTTGGGTGTCAAAGCAATGTAATAGCAGAAGTAGATTTTGCTAAACAAAGATGGAAGGAAGCGGAGAGCTTGGACCAGGTTGGTGTTATTTCAGTGAAACGAAGAGAGAACTTGGCTCCCAAGCTTAGCCCTTGAGCCCTTGCCCGGGAAGACGAGTGAAAGAAAGGAGTAGCTCAGGCCGTGTTTTCTGGGCTGTTATTGTGTCAGGAAGGACTCAGGTGGGACAGGGGCCTGATCTGGATGAGCAGAAGCAGATTTTTTTTTTTTTAAATAGTATACATTTTTTTCCCAAATATTTATTTATTTGCTTTAGTTGTACACAATGCAATGCACTTATGTTTATGTGGTGCTGAGGATCGAACCCGGGCCGCGCACGTGCTAGGCGAACGCTCTACCGCTGAGCCACAGCCCCAGCCCAGAAGCAGATTTTTAATTCCCAAGTCAAATGACCAGTCCCAGATGTCAGACTCTGTGCTTGTTTTGGGACCTGGAGGGCAGGGATGGGAGGGAGAGCCGTGTCTCCGAGGTCTCGCAGCTGTGGATGTTCTTCCTGTGGACTTAGCTCACCAGCCCTGAGCCTCCGTCTCCTGCGAGCCCTGGAACTAGGTGGTTTGTCCCTCCCGTAGTCCAAAGCTGTAGATGGAGGTTTGATGCCTCTTCTGGCCCAGGGCAGAGCAACCCCGAAGGCTGCCTGAGGTTTGCCCTAGGGGCAGGGCTCCCTGTGTACCCAGTCCCCATGGAACCGCCCATTCCTGTTATGTGACTTAGGAGAGGGACACTTTTAGCAACCTGAAAGTTTGTCCCTGGCCAAGAGCACTCGGGAGCAGAGGACCAGAGGACCTGAGGACTTCAGGCCCAGGTTACGGCTTTTGCTCTCCAGCCAAGAGACGCCGCTCCGTGTGCGACCTGCGTGCGCGCGTCTCTCTGGCTTTTTAGTGACGTGGCTAGCTGGTCCTTGCTGAGGGTGACTTTGGTCACGTGCACACCCTTTATAGTGCTCACGCCCCCTGGCATGGAAGAGGAACTCATGCTCCAGAGACGACGACGTCCCTGTGCCTGGAGTGACTGTGACGCGTGGTGGCAGAGTGGGACTCCTCCCTGACCTGAAGTGCCACTGCACCGTGACCTGCAAACGCGTCCCTAACGTCCTCGTGAGAACAGCTGGAGAAAGGCACGTGTTGGCCACCGGTGTCCTTGTAAGCTCCTGTTGCTACCCTCTGCTCGGCTGGGCCGCTCCCCAGGCCTGGCTGCCCCTGGCGGGCAGGACCCACGCCTTCCCCTCCTGGTCGGGCTCCGTGGTTGCTGGGGGACTTGGAGGAGGTGGCCGGTGACAGGGACGGGTGCCTCCCTGCCCTGAGTCGGGAAGGGCTGCGTTCACCTGGCTCCTGAGGGTGCGGGTTGACCCTGGTGGCCTTCCTTGTCTGACCCTAAGCATCTGTGTGTGTTGGCTGCTGTCCTTTGTCATTGTCACCGCGTCCCCTGTTCTTAGTGGTCATTTGTGATTTCTTCTCTTGTAAACTACCACTTGGTGCTTCCCAGCACCATTTCCAAGCCTAGGCCAGGGACAGAAAGGTCTCTCCTTCTGAAACGCTGTGCCCTGCCGCCTCTGCCCTCCGACTGCCCAGGAAGCGGGCACTCTGCGAGGCCCTCCTCGTGGCCTCACGACGGTCACCTGTGGGCCACCATCACGCGGCACTCACCTGAGCCTGGAGACTCTGCCAGGTCCCGTCCTTCCTGCCCTGTGGGGACACCTGCTCTCTCAAGGCCCCTCATACCCGCGTAGCCCCCAGGACAGGAGCGGGCAGTGCTGACACCAGAGAGACCCGGGCTGGGGCTCCTGGGCCCGGCTGGTGGGTCACTGCTGCAACGTCGCGGAGGTCGGAGGAAGCGGAGGGCGCGTGGGGAGGGCTGGGAGGGGTGAAGGAGCGGGAAGGAGTCACCTGGAGGCGGGGGACACTGCCAGGCTAGGAGGAGGGGAGAGGAGCGGCTCAGGCGCCCGGGTAGGGGCTGAAAGGCCCTGCCAGAGCCCGGTTGGCTGCGGCAGGACGTCTGGGACACAACGTGGGGGTCAGGAGAGCGTGGGGTGGTGCCTGCAGCCCTGGCTCGCGGCCGGCCCTGCCGCTGACCAGCCTGGGGACTTTCCACAGGTCACTACGCCGCCCGCGGCAGCCTCGGCCTCTTGTCTGTGGGACCCTGACACCCACCCAGGCAGCCACATCAGGGCGTCGCGAGGTACTGAGCACAGCACCCAGCATCACGCCCCGCACACGCCTGCCCTAGAACCGCGTCTGTCACGCGTTCCCCTGGGAAGCCCATCCCGCGGTGACAGAGGCCGCCACGCCCACCGCCTTGGTGACATGGCCTGTGGAATGTCTCCAGCCAGCCATGACGGCACGTTCTAGCCTCGACATCTAAAGAAAGGGGAAAATGAGGCTCGGGAGGGCGCTGGGCGGGGGTGTCCCCTCACGTGCCCCATCCTCTCCTTGCTCAGCACACGACAGCAAATAGAGACGCTGACGGAGACCGTGCCACCGAATCCCACCCTCGGCCCTGTATGCGACTGCCACTGCACGTCCTCGACAGCTCTGAGCGGGGACGTGAAGAGCTGGTGATGCTGAGAGACGGGGCAGCTGAGGAGCGTCTCTCAGCCCAGGGGAGGGCCCTGGCCGGGGAGGCTGAGGCTGTTTATGGAGTCACTCCCAGGGTCCCCTCCTGCATACGTTCCCAAGTGTGATGGTCAGCTTTCCGTTGCTGTAACAAAATACCCGAGACAATAAGCTTAAAAAGAGGAAAGACTTATTTGGGCTCACAGTTTTGGAGGTTTCTGCCATGGCTGACTGGCCCCGTTGCCTCAGGCCTGTGTTGGCACAGCGCGTCACAGTGAGAGGTAGATGGCGGAGGAGTCGTTCTCCAAGCCCAGGTGCCGACGCGATGGAGGAGGGGGCCGGGGTCCCAGCCTCCCTCTCAAGAGTGTCCCCAGTGACCAGAAGACTTCCTCCTGGGACCCACTTCTCGAAGGTTCTGCTGCCCCCGACACAGTCACTCTGCGGTCCAGCTCTTGGCACACGGGGCTTCTGGAGACATTTCAGAGCCCATCTTTAGCCCCAGGTGCCACCCTGATGCCCTGTGTGACACATGCCAGCTCTCAGGTGACATGCAGGGTTAGTGGCCAGGTTGCTGTCACCGAGGGGCTTCTCCGTCAGAGCGACAGGTGTTGAGACCCTTCCTGGCTCACTGACAGCGTCAAGCGGTGGCAGGGCTGGGGGACAGCTAGAGGTCGCAGGGTCTGAGTCCCCGTGTTGCGCTTCACCAGAGCGACCAGCACACGCGGCTCTGTCTCCAGGAGCGTCTCAGGCCCAGTTTAAAAATCAGAGGACGCCAGGAAGTCCAGCTCCTTGTCCCTACGGTGGACGCTGAAGCTCCAAGAAGACAGAGCCGAGTCCCAGTGCCCTGCCCACCTTCCCCCGACCACCTGTCCCGGCTGTGTCACCTCTGATGGACGTCACCACAGCTTGTAGCCCAGTGGCAGGCACACAGTGGGCACCCGGTAGGTGTGATGCTAAGCGTGGAGGCCGAGAGCTGTTTCAGAAAGTCCTACTGATTATCTACCACTTCCCTTCTTCATGAGACTCTGACTCCTTCCCTGGTCCCCCAGAGAGACCCTGTCATCCACGTTCAAGACCAGCGGACACGGTGTTCAGACGTCACTCACGTGTGTGTGTCACTTTCAGAGTCTTTGTCACGTCAAGCACTCGTGGACATTATTGTACAGATTCTTAAAAATCACCTTTTCAAAAACTAAGTTTCTTAACCTTGTATTTTAAAAAGTTCTGAAGTTTGACATGCCATTTATGTTTTCATAGCAGAAAATAAAACCATCAATTTAAAGTAAACTAGAATGAAATGAAAACGAGTCTGGCACCCCGCTGGCCTGGGGGCGCAGCCGCGCGCTGGTGGCCACAGTGGTGACCAGACTTCCTAAGGGCGAGATGGTGAGGCCCTGGGGACGTGGCGTGGCTTGCTTAGGAGCTCCCTGCCAGCCGGAGGCCGGCCTTGGACTTGAGCTCAGCAGCGAGAACTCGTCAGGATTGCCGGTGCCGAGCCGACAGTGGCCCCGTCCTCCGTGCTGTCCCCAGGAGTGTGCGGCGTGTGTGCAGGACACGACAAAGCCCCTCACTGGTGGGCTCGGGATTGGGGAGGGAGACGGTCCTCTGAGAAGCGGCCTCTGCGCTGCATCACGTGATCAGAACTGTGACGGAGACGGGTGCACAGGGCCGGCGGCGAGGGACCTCTGGGCCTGCAGTCCAGGCAACTGGACCCTCAAGCTGCCCTGATCCGGAGGCGAGGAGGTACCACCCCCAGCAAGAAATGCCACTCAGCTGCCAACCCCTGCCCCACAGTCGCATCGCGGGGTGAATGTTGAGGGGGACACTTCCTGTGTCCCTCAGACCCGAGCCCAGATCCTGGCCGTGCAGGTCTCTTAGTGACACAGCTGTGTTCCGTCACCTCTCAGAGTCCAGCTTCTCTCTCTTTAGGTGAAGCTGAAAGACCTGATTGCATTTTAGGTGTGCAAAAGAGGGCTTGGGACGCAGTCCTGGCCCACACGGTCATCCAGAGACGCGAGCCTGGTGCCTGCCTGCGTGGCCGTCCTCACCCTGAGCCGCGGGCAGGGTTTGGGCTTTCTGCCACTCTGTCTGGTCGTGCACAGCCCTTGGTGGGAATCTCTGAAGTGGTCCTTCCTGAGGTCTGGGACCTTCTGGGGGGCAGGTCTACACGGTCCTTGTTCAAGCATTCACTTTGCTGCTCTCCGCAGGAGAAGAGTCAACTGCCACACACAACCTGGCGGCGGGGGCTGCCTTAGTGAACGTGGGCTCAGTAAACATGGCGGCCCACGGTCTTTGGGTCCAGCAACTGCAGGTTGGCCCAGGCTGTCTGACTTCGTCTCTGGAGGCAGACGTCGTTCCAGCACGACCCAGACCGGGCAGTGCGGAATTCCTCCCGTTCCGGCACTGTCCACAGTGCCCCATGATGCGCGGTGACTCAGGAGTGGCCCCGTCCACGGCACAGCGTGTGTCTCTCCGCCGCAGCCCAGGGCCTTGCCGTATGCTCGAACTGTTTCGCAGGCTGGTCTCCACCACCGGTGGACTTGCCTTCTTTTCTGACGGTTGCTAGAAACTCTCTGGAGCAGAGAAAGCCGAGAAAGCCAGAAAAGGAAAGGGCTGAGGCTCCTCCCGCGGGGCTGGGGAGGGCAACTGGGGCTCACGTCGAATTGAAATGAAATCTCGGGCGTCTTTGCAAACAGTCGCTTCAGAAAGGAAACGCTCTGTCGTGGTGGTCGCGGTGATTGCTGGTGTCCTAGGCTTTCTTTGGCACGCGTGGGGAAGGGCTGCTGACCGTTCACACAGCTGCTCCGCCACGGCAGGCCCAGGCCACGCTGCAAACTGCAGGCAGGGACAGCTGGTTCGCCTTTGTGGTGATGTTGTGACGAACCCCAGTGTTTTTAATGAGGACACGAGAGCTCTAGGAATGCGACTTGATGGGGACGTTCCAAAGGCAAGAAGAAGTGCCGCATCCAATCAGTCCCGAGGTCACCGTCCTGCTGCTCTTCCCGCCTGGCAGGGACACCCTGGCTGTCCTGAGATTCGGCCACCGTGCAGGGCCTCACAGGGCAGGAGGACTCGGAGCCGGCCTTGCTTGTGCCACTGCAGATACTGGAACACCAGACACCCCTCGACTGGCTGCCTGTGTGGCAGGGACGCACGTGCCGCTGTCACGGCCAGCAGAGGCTGCAGGCTCCCGGCCGCCCGTGTGACTGCCTGTTCCTTCAGGAGCTGCCAGGTCCCTGCACGGGTTCTGTTACTGCGGTCACCTGTGTTTTCATGTGAGAGTGAGGCTCAGGGTGCCTGCAGGGTCTGCCGCTGCCCACCTCCTCTCTAAATGGAGGGTTTCTGGGTCGGTGGGACACAGGCAGCAGCATCCCTAGCGTGTGGGACTTGCCCAGCAAGCAGAAAGCGTCGGCACAGGTCTGCAGGTCACTTCCTGTGTGTACGAGGCGTGCCAAGTTTGCAGGATGCCTGGAACTCCCCTAATGAGCAGTTTCAGGGTGTCACAATACTGTCGCTAGAAGGTCCCCTTTAAAAATCACTCCTGGTACCCGTTATCATTTATCAGTGCCTTTGCAGGAACGAGTTTACAGGAGTACTAGACAGCTAGGAAGTGGACCGCCTTGGGAGGAAGCAAGGATGTGGGTGCAGGCCAGAGGGTGGGTGGACAGGTCCAAGGCCACGGTCCCTGAAGCAAGAATGACCTTGAAAGAGGAGGGGCTGGGGGGAGGAAGGCAAGGGGTCAAGCTTTCCCGAGAGCCCGAGGCCAGGCCGGGGTCTCCTAGACCTGCGGTGGAGTCCTGGCTTCCAGGTAGTCGTGGCCCGTCTGCCGCGATGCGGGTGCTCACAGAGCCAACAGCACGGCCACCACAAGGTGCCAGGACGCAGCAGCACACAGAGGCACTGCCCGCCCTCGAGACCTTACCAGCTTGCTGAGGGCAAACAGACTCAACACCTCCATCTGCGGTGTGTTCAGGAGACGAGCGCTGCCCTGCAGAACAGAGGAGGGCGGGGCGGGACTGGACGGGAGGTGGGAAGGAGGAGTGTGCTGTGTCAGAGAGCGCGGTCTGGGATGGGGTTGGGGTGCCCTGAGGAGGGGGTGGGGGGCAGAGAATTGAGGAAAGGACCCTGCTGTCTAGGCTGCTCGTCTGTGGGAGACAGGCAGAGTTCCAGTCCAGCTTCCCTGCAGCAGGCGAGGACACGTCTGTGGGAGACAGGCAGAGTTCCAGTCCAGCTTCCCTGCAGCAGGCGAGGACACGTCTGTGGGAGACAGGCAGAGTTCCAGTCCAGCTTCCCTACAGCAGGCGAGGACACGTCTGTGGGAGACAGGCAGAGTTCCAGTCCAGCTTCCCTGCAGCAGGCGAGGACACGTCTGTGGGAGACAGGCAGAGTTCCAGTCCAGCTTCCCTGCAGCAGGCGAGGACACGTCTGTGGGAGACAGGCAGAGTTCCAGTCCAGCTTCCCTGCAGCAGGCGAGGACACGTCTGTGGGAGACAGGCAGAGTTCCAGTCCAGCTTCCCTGCAGCAGGCAGGACACGTCTGTGGGAGACAGGCAGAGTTCCAGTCCAGCTTCCCTGGAGACAGCGAGGACAGTCTGTGGGAGACAGGCAGTTCCAGTCCAGCTTCCCTGCAGCAGGCGAGGACACGTCTGTGGGAGACAGGCAGAGTTCCAGTCCAGTCCAACAGCTTCCCTGCAGCAGGCGAGGACACGTCTGTGGGAGACAGGCAGAGTTCCAGTCCAGCTTCCCTGCAGCAGGCGAGGACACGTCTGTGGGAGACAGGCAGAGTTCCAGTCCAGCTTCCCTGCAGCAGGCGAGGACACGTCTGTGGGAGACAGGCAGAGTTCCAGTCCAGCTTCCCTGCAGCAGGCGAGGACACGTCTGTGGGGAGACAGGCAGAGTTCCAGTCCAGCTTCCCTGCAGCAGGCGAGGACACGTCTGTGGGAGACAGGCGAGTTCCAGACACGTCTGTGGGAGACAGCAGAGTTCCAGTCCAGCTTCCCTGGCAGCAGGACGAGAGACAGGCAGTTCCAGTGCAGCAGGTTAGGACCACGTCTGTATGTCGACAGCAGGAGTTCCAGTCCAGCTTTCCCTGCAGCAGGCGAGGACACGTCTGTGGGAGACAGGCTCTGCAGCAGGTGAGGACACGTCTGTGGGAGACAGGCAGAGTTCCAGTCCAGCTTCCCTGCAGCAGGCGAGGACACGTCTGTGGGAGACAGGCAGAGTTCCAGTCCAGCTTCCCTGCAGCAGGCGAGGACACGTCTGTGGGAGACAGGCAGAGTTCCAGTCCAGCTTCCCTGCAGCAGGCGAGGACACGTCTGTGGGAGACAGGCAGAGTTCCAGTCCAGCTTCCCTGCAGCAGGCGAGGACACGTCTGTGGGAGACAGGCAGAGTTCCAGTCCAGCTTCCCTGCAGCAGGCGAGGACACGTCTGTGGGAGACAGGCAGAGTTCCAGTCCAGCTTCCCTGCAGCAGGCGAGGACACGTCTGTGGGAGACAGGCAGAGTTCCAGTCCAGCTTCCCTGCAGCAGGCGAGGACACGTCTGTGGGAGACAGGCAGAGTTCCAGTCCAGCTTCCCTGCAGCAGGCGAGGACACGTCTGTGGGAGACAGGCAGAGTTCCAGTCCAGCTTCCCTGCAGCAGGCGAGGACACGTCTGTGGGAGACAGGCAGAGTTCCAGTCCAGCTTCCCTGCAGCAGGCGAGGACACGTCTGTGGGAGACAGGCAGAGTTCCAGTCCAGCTTCCCTGCAGCAGGCGAGGACACGTCTGTGGGAGACAGGCAGAGTTCCAGTCCAGCTTCCCTGCAGCAGGCGAGGACACGTCTGTGGGAGACAGGCAGAGTTCCAGTCCAGCTTCCCTGCAGCAGGCGAGGACACGTCTGTGGGAGACAGGCAGAGTTCCAGTCCAGCTTCCCTGCAGCAGGCGAGGACACGTCTGTGGGAGACAGGCAGAGTTCCAGTCCAGCTTCCCTGCAGCAGGCGAGGACACGTCTGTGGGAGACAGGCAGAGTTCCAGTCCAGCTTCCCTGCAGCAGGCGAGGACACGTCTGTGGGAGACAGGCAGAGTTTCCAGTCCAGCTTCCCTGCAGCAGGCGAGGACACGTCTGTGGGAGACAGGCAGAGTTCCAGTCCAGCTTCCCTGCAGCAGGCGAGGACACGTCTGTGGGAGACAGGCAGAGTTCCAGTGCTTCCCTGCAGCAGGGAGGACACGTCTGTGGGAGACAGGCAGAGTTCCAGTCCAGCTTCCCTGCAGCAGGCGAGGACACGTCTGTGGGAGACAGGCAGAGTTCCAGTCCAGCTTCCCTGCAGCAGGCGAGGACACGTCTGTGGGAGACAGGCAGAGTTCCAGTCCAGCTTCCCTGCAGCAGGCGAGGGACACGTCTGTGGGAGACAGGCAGAGTTCCAGTCCAGCTTCCCTGCAGCAGGCGAGGACACGTCTGTGGGAGACAGGCAGAGTTCCAGTCCAGCTTCCCTGCAGCAGGCGAGGACACGTCTGTGGGAGACAGGCAGAGTTCCAGTCCAGCTTCCCTGCAGCAGGCGAGGACACGTCTGTGGGAGACAGGCAGAGTTCCAGTCCAGCTTCCCTGCAGCAGGCGAGGACACGTCTGTGGGAGACAGGCAGAGTTCCAGTCCAGCTTCCCTGCAGCAGGCGAGGACACGTCTGTGGGAGACAGGCAGAGTTCCAGTCCAGCTTCCCTGCAGCAGGCGAGGACACGTCTGTGGGAGACAGGCAGAGTTCCAGTCCAGCTTCCCTGCAGCAGGCGAGGACACGTCTGTGGGAGACAGGCAGAGTTCCAGTCCAGCTTCCCTGCAGCAGGCGAGGACACGTCTGTGGGAGACAGGCTGAGTTCCAGTCCAGCTTCCCTGCAGCAGGCGAGGACACGTCTGTGGGAGACAGGCTGAGTTCCAGTCCAGCTTCCCTGCAGCAGGCGAGGACACGTCTGTGGGAGACAGGCAGAGTTCCAGTCCAGCTTCCCTGCAGCAGGCGAGGACACGTCTGTGGGAGACAGGCAGAGTTCCAGTCCAGCTTCCCTGCAGCAGGCGAGGACACGTCTGTGGGAGACAGGCAGAGTTCCAGTCCAGCTTCCCTGCAGCAGGCGAGGACACGTCTGTGGGAGACAGGCAGAGTTCCAGTCCAGCTTCCCTGCAGCAGGCGAGGACACGTCTGTGGGAGACAGGCAGAGTTCCAGTCCAGCTTCCCTGCAGCAGGCGAGGACACGTCTGTGGGAGACAGGCAGAGTTCCAGTCCAGCTTCCCTGCAGCAGGCGAGGACACGTCTGTGGGAGACAGGCAGAGTTCCAGTCCAGCTTCCCTGCAGCAGGCGAGGACACGTCTGTGGGAGACAGGCAGAGTTCCAGTCCAGCTTCCCTGCAGCAGGTGAGGACATGTCTGTGGGAGACAGGCAGAGTTCCAGTCCAGCTTCCCTGCAGCAGGTGAGGACATTTGCTTTGGGAATATACTCTCGTGCTGCACAATGAAGTATCAGTCAACGATGTGCTGCATAGAGGATAGTGTCCCACAGGATTGTAATGGAGGCAAAAACCTCCCATGGCCTAGTGATGCTGTAGCCGGCAGAATGTCCTGGCACGAAGCCCTCCTCCTGCTGTGGGTGCAGACAAGCCCACTGCACCACCAGCTCCGTGGTGCAGCGCATGGCCTTGCGCACACTTGGACCACAAGGCTTAGCTGTGGCTCTGGTCCACCACAGGGCCGCTGCTCCTGTGTCTCCGCGGTGTCTGCACACCATAAAATCACCTAAGAGGCGTTGCTCAGAACACTTCTTCTTGGAGAAGTGACAGGTGACGCAGCTCTCTCGGCTGAGCTCAGAGGGTCTTGGACGGGCGGCTGTGGGCCATCACATCGCTCCGCCACTGCCACCAAACCTCAGCTCCTCCTTCACGGGTGTGAGTGGCCCTGAGATGCCCTCCTGGGGCAGGTCTTGCAGGTCAGAGGAGAACGTGCATGGTCCAGGAACAAGGCTCGGTGACTTACAGAGGCCCCCAGTGAAGAGCACGTGGCAGCCTGGCGACCTGGGTGTGAGTCCATGAGCTGTCTGGTGCTGGCCCCACTGCTGCAGAGGGGTGGGGGCATGGGGCTCCATGCCCAGGGGCATCCCCTGAGCCCTGCCACAGGGCTCCGACATCAGAGGCTGGACGTGGCTAGCAGGCTGGCTTCAGGGAGCTGTGAGGGTGGCCTGAAATCACCACCTTAGCCCAGACCTGGCGCTGCCTGGGTCGCGCCAGAGCTCAACCACTTTTGTTTCTCTGCCCAGTTGAAGCAGGACGTCTGGAGCGGGAGGGCCCAGTGCAGATCCCAGCGCCACCGCTGACCGCTGGCCGCTGACCGGAGTGTGACCTGGGGCAGGGGACTCTCTGTGCCGTTCCCACCTCTGCAAAGGGGGTGTCTGAACAGCGCCACCGGGCGCACTGCTGGGAGAGCCAGGTGGACCCAGGGGGACACTTGAAGCAGGTCCCCCACTAGCCTGCGTGAGCCCCCTCCCAGGGCTGCCCGCCTCCCTGCCCCAGTTGTCCGAGGACTCGGACTCTCCCCTCCCTCCAGTTCCAGTGGCGGCCTTGGGCTCGGCAGGGTGGGGCTTGGGGTGGGGGAGGACCCACGGATCATGGGCAGCCAACTCACCTTTCTCCATTTCTTTTTTCTTCTTTTGCCCCTAAACTCTAGGGTACTGAAGGAAACTCTGGTGGAGGGGCTGATGGTAGTTTAGAAAAGGAGCTGGGGGTGCTGCCAGCTCCTGTTGAATCCCCTCTCCTGTAGAAACACTGGGGTGGGGGCCCCGGGGCCTGGCCTCTCCTGGGTTCCATAGCTCACCCTGACTGTCCACCCCCACAGCACCGCCAGCTCTGCCCCTCGCGGCCACCCCAGCACAGGGTCCTGCTCTCGGTTCCATCTCACAGATGAGGAAACTTGTGGTTTGGGGAAGTGGCTGGCTCTGGGCCTTGCCCAGGCCTGTGACCCCTCGGGTCCTGCCTTGCCCAGGCCTGTCTCCCCTCGGGGCCTGCCCCTCTGCCGCAGAGCCAACAGCACTGCCACTCTGCCCGGGGCCCAGGACTCACTCTTCAGAAACCCGTGGTGCATCCAAGGCAAATGGGGACCTGTGACAGGGGCATGCGCCCACCCCCAGGGACAGGCTTGAGTCTTTTAGGTCAGCCTCTTTTCTCAGGAAAACCCAAGGTCTCTGTGGAGTGGTCCAGCAAGGCGTCCCCACTCCCAGGCAGGGAGGGGACTGGTGTCTGTAAGGCACACCTGGAATTCGGGAAGGCCACTGCAGGAGTGCCAGAGTGGAAGACGACAAGGGCCCTGCCTGCGGGAGAGGGGCTTGCTGAGTGCTGGACACTCCAGGCCCTCGGCTGCCCGGCAGCCTTTGCTTTGGCTCCTCTGGACATTCTTCACCTGCTC
Source organism: Tamias sibiricus (assembly GCA_025594165.1). Classification (NCBI taxonomy): domain Eukaryota; kingdom Metazoa; phylum Chordata; class Mammalia; order Rodentia; family Sciuridae; genus Tamias; species Tamias sibiricus. The sequence goes on along the minus strand of CM046662.1, from coordinate 7,914,547 downwards.
CTGCAGGGACGGAGACTGAGGCGCGCCAGGCGGCCCTGGCTCCCCACGATGCCACCTGCAGTGTTTCGCGGTGACGTGGAGGAGACTCCCGCCAGCAGGAGCCTCGCCTGGAACCCCGACTTTGGTCTCCTGGGTTGTGTGACGCGTTCCTGCTGCTGGGCAGGGCAGCCCGCGGCAGCACCGTCGCCCAGGGGATTCAAGGGCAAACGCTGCAGGGCGGTGATGGATGGTCAAGGTCGTGGGCACTCAGTGTTTTGCAGCTCGGGGTGGGCTTATCGGGACGTGGTCCCGTCCTATGCTGAGGAGCACCTGTTCTGGTTTGACTGGCACAGCTGGGGCACTGGGAAGTCTCCTCTGGGATTTGAACCTGGGTCCCTCAGGGTCAGTGCACTGTGCCTCGCACGGTCCTTCCCTGGGGTCGTGAGCAGGTCACGGCTCAGAGCGCTGCTCTCACAGGTTCTTGCTATCACGCTATCTGTGTGCGCAGGGCACGGGCTGCTCTAAACATGGTGAGGTCACGACGGCTATGTCCCTGACTCGTGGGCAGCTGGATGCTTTGCTCATTCAGTGCAACCTCACTGCTGAAAAAAATCCCAATGGTCCATACCCCAGAGAATCGGAAGCAGGGACTCCAGGAGAAATGTGCACACCCATATTTACAGCAGCAGCACGAGGTAGCCAGAGGTGGACACCGTCGGAGTGTCCACTGTGGCTGGCTGGAAAACCAATATGGGACAAATGCATACGACAAGATAGTGTCCAGCGTCCGAAGGAGATGCTGACCCGCGGGTCCACCTGAAGGCATCATGCTATGCGAGATGATGCAGACCCTGAAGGTAGAACACTGTGCTGTCCACTTAAGAGAGGTACTGCGGGTGGACACGTTCACAGAGACAGGGAGTGTGTGTGTGTGTGGGGGGGGTGCCGACCGCTGGGGAGGGCGGGAGCCAGGGGCTCACAGGACGGAGTTTGAGTTTTGCGAGATGTGCTGTGTGGTGGTGGCTGCGTCACAGTGGCTGAATGCCCTTGAGCTGTGCCCTTGGAAAGGCTTTAGGTGGAGAGAGGGAGGGAGGGAGGGAGGGAGAATGGGCTGCCGGTGCATTCTGACTTTATCTGATGGGAGGGGCCTGAGTTCGGCTGGGGGGGGGGGCAGCCCGGCTCAGCACCCAGCACGCACCGCGGCAGCTCCGGGTCCGGACGGCCTTTGAGCGGATCGCCTCCCGCTCCCTCCTCGCCTTCCCCTCCCATTTCTCAGATGCCCACCGCCGTGAACCTTCCCCCGCAGAAGCTGGGCGTGACGTGATCTGCGCGCACACTGCTGGCCTCTCCTCCTCTTCCCCTACATTCTCACTGATAGATAGGTTACCCTCCCCCCAGAGTTCTCCACATCCTGAGAGAAGCAACCTTGTTTCATTCTCGGCAGGATGTTTCTTCCCCGGGCAGGATGTTTTTTCCCCCAGGCAGGATGTTTCTTCCCCGGGCAGGATGTTTCTTTTCCCCTGGCAAGAGCCAATAGGCTTAAAGGTCACCCTGTTCTAGGGGCAAAGAATCAATGGCATTGGGGTTGCTCTAGTGCACCCCCCACCAGAAATCCCTATATAAGGCCCTGTCTGAGAGACTCAGATCAGACAGAGAGAGACACACGGACACACAACATCGGCTCATCGCTGCTGAGAGGAGGAAGCCACTGCAACAGCTCCAGACCCATCGCCTCCGGCCGACGGCAGCTGCCCCAGCCAACAGCTCCAGACCCATCGCCTCCAGCCGACGGCAGCTGCTCCAGCCGACAGCTCCAGACCGACCACCTTCAGCCCGACGGCCGCTCGCAGCTGACAGCTCCAGCCTCCAGCCAGACAGCAGCTGCTTTAGCCGACAGCTCCAGAGATCCCAGCCGGTGCAACCAAGCACCCACCTTCTGTCCAGAGCTTGCACACTCCCCTCTCCCTGACTCCCCTCTCCCACCTCTTCGACCTTTGACCAGAGCACCTCTTCTCCAGTTTTTGCTACCAGCCAGGAAGGCTGTTGAATGAATCTCTTGGCTGCACGGCTGTCCCCAGTGTGATGCTTTGCCCTTCACTTACTGGTGCACACTCTCTTGTTTTTGCTTGTTTTGGGTTTATGTTCCATTTATTTTCTGTGCCATTTTTTCCCCTGAGCAGAACTCAACCTTTGCTTCTGCTTTAATTGCTGACGCGGCACAAAGGCTGAGCCATGGGGCGTGTGGGAGCGTGGGGCGCGTGGGGCAGTGGGGGCGTGGCGGTTTGGGGACGTGGGAGCGTGGGGCGCATGGGGGTGTGGGGGAGTGGGGAGCGTGGGGCGCGTAGGGGTGTGGGGGCATGGGGGTCGTGGGAGCGTGGGGGAGCGTGGGGCGCGTGGGGAGGGTGGGGGGCGTGGGGCGCGTGGCGGCTGGCGCTGGGCAGCGTCACCGGGAAGAGCAAGTGGGAAGGGGGACGTCTTCACTTTTTTCTGAGTCTGGTGTGGTGGGAATGTGCCTGGCCTGCTGTATGGAGGGCGCCGCTGGATTCGGAGGGCTTGGAAGGCCAGACCAAAGATCCTTCCCGTCCCTAAAACAGCCGTGCATTTGTTCACAGATGCACCCCACCACGGGGAGGTGGAACCTCCCTCTTTGTTTGTTTTCCCATCTGGGTGATGGTCTTCTGCCACCGGAGGACTTTTCATGGCTCTTCAGAGATCACTCTTTTTCCCAGCCGGGGGACCCTGGCGCTGCTTCCTTCTGAAGTCTCCCAGGGCAGGCCTGGGCAGCCTGGGGCTGGCCCTGGGGGATGCAGAAGGAGACCCCCTCCTGCGGAACCTGGCGAACCAGGGGGCTCTTCCTCCTGGGGTGGGAAAGGTGGGATGAGTGGAAATAAAGGAGCAGGCTGGTTTTAACTGGTTCAAGGTGTTCCCTTTGGTGGCCACTGGCACAGGTCACTCTGCCTCCACGGGGTCCTGCCTGATGTCTTGGGGGGTAGGGCCCTGGGGTGGCCTTCCAGAGGCAGCACTGCAAGCTCTCGACCCCCCAGGGATCCTAGGGTGGGTGCTTGTCCCTGGGGCCACTGCAGAAGCCAGTGGCCAGTGTCCCCAGATCTGCCCTGGTCAAAGGTTCCTGTCACTCTCAGCCTCAGAGACAGGGCCTTGCAGGCCAGCTCTGCTCTGTGAGCCTCTGTGTCCCCCGAGCCCATGCTTCAAGCTCTGGCCACACCCTGCACACTGTGGGAGTGTTTCCCAGCTGGCCCCTCCCAGACCCCTGGCTCTGCTCCCTCCCTGCAGGAGGGAGGGAGGTGGAGGCTCTTGTACCCCACCTGTGCCTGGGGAGCCTTGGTCCTCTCCAGGTGGCCTCCCAGCGGGAGCTGCTACTTCTGCACTCAGGTATCGGTCTGCCTTCGTCCTTTGCCCAGGGTGCTGTGGCACCGGTACTCCCGGGGCTGCACTGCTGGTTGTGGGACCCTGTCACTTGCCAGCACCGGTGTTACTGGTCCTTACTAAACCCAGCTTGAGTTCTCCGAGAGTCCGACTGGAGGTTGGATGGATATCCGCGCTGTCGTCCCCACATCTGTGTCCATTCCCGGGTTTCTTCCACAAAAACTCCCCTCCATGCATGGGCTACCTGTCGTCTGGGATGCCTGCCCGGGCTTCCTCCATCTTTATGGTCTCAGCCTTGCTTCCTTAATCTTGCTACTTAGGTCACATCCTGTCTTTCCCTCATGGAAAATTTACAGAGTTTCATTCCCTCAAGGTCTGAGGAAATGACTGTCTAAAGTGCCTACTTCAATCCCTGCCCGGGGTAGATGTTAATAAGCAGTGGCTGTCACCAGACTGCTTCATGCTAAGGTGTGAATGGCTGTGGGTCTGATACATTATCCCTCTGAGGAGCACCTCACACTTATAAGAGCCTTTCAGAGCCAAGAGTCCCCCCAGTTAATCTCTAATCTGGCAGAATGTGCTGGGGCTCAAGGTCTTTCTGGGCTCCTCCAGCTGCCTCCAGCAAGGCCCCCCTGTGTGTGGGTGTGAGAAGCAAACTCACTTCAAGTCCTCCTCCAGCAGACGGAGGCTGTTGGAAAAAGGAGACGAGTTGCTCAAGAGTGGCCTGGGGGAACAGCGTCTGTGGAAAAAGACAGATGTGACTGGACACATCTCTGCTCAGCTAATGTGCACTTCCAGGGCTGTTGGAATGTGATTTTCTACACGGGGACTGGCCGGCTCTCTTCTCTTGTGGTTGGGTCTGTAATAACAGAGACTATGACTCTAGTTCTGCCAAAGTGGAAAAAAAAATGCCATCCAATGGGGTTTTTATGGTGGTTCTTAAACATTTAAAAAATATTATTAAAGATGGAACTCAATAAGTCTTTCAGGTCCTGCTCGGGGCGGACGAGCCAAGGCACAGCCTTACAAGGCTTGGCATGGGTAGCCACGGGCGCTGCACCTGGGAGGTGCCAACACCAGTTAAGTCGCCCTGTGCGATTTTGCCTAAAAATGGAGCTACCTACGTAAGAATGGAGCCAGAGTAATGTGACCGTCCACGGCTGGGGCAGAGATCAAAGCAGAACTCCTAGCTCCTCACGAAGTCCAAGAAGCCAGGGAGCCTTCTGGACTCCGAGAAGCCCTGAGTACAGCCTTCCTGGACTCCCCAGGATCCAGCTCAAGTCTTGGGCCAAGCAGAACCACTACCGCAACCTGGCCTCCTCCCTGCCCGGGAGCAGAGGGGCCAATGTGGCCTCTAGTCTCACACTCAAGATATCTGGGGACGTTTTTTCCATCAGGGTCCCACCGTGTCCAGACAGCTCCCACACTGGCAGGGTGTAGATGCCGTGTCTTGGAGGGGTTGGGACAGAAGGCACCTCAGGAGGAGACAGCCTCAGGGAAGTAGGAATGGAGGCCCCAGGGCCTCTGACTTTGCTCCAAATCTCCCCAGCTGCCCATGTCATCGGCACCCTACATCCATCTTTTTTTTTTTTTGAAAGCTTCCCTGTAGCCACTAGGAATTTCCAACACCTAAATGGGAGTGCATGAACAGGACTGCACATGGATTTGTCTTGGCCATCAACTGGAGGCCAAGTTGACCTCCTTTCTGAAGCCTGCCCCAACTCTTCCACCTCCCATGTGGTCTTAGCCTCTGCCAACCAGCATGGCTCTGGTTATACACGTGTTCTATGACTGTCTGAGTGGCCTCATTTGTATGTGAACCCATTCAAAATCTAGAGGGCAAACACAGATGGAAAAATCCTTAGGAAAATTCGCAAACCACATCCAAAAAACACATTAAAAAGATCAGACATTGTGACCAAGTGTGATTCATCCCAGGGATGCAAGGTGGGTTCAGTATATATAAATCAATAACTGTAGTTCATTGCATAAAGAGAATCAAGAACAAAAATCACCTGATCACCTCAACAGTTGCAGAAAAGGCCTTTGACAAAATTTAGCACCTATTCACGTTAAAAATACTAAAGAAATTAGGTACAAAAGAAATGTACCTGAACACCATAGAGCCTGTATTTGAAAAATCCATAGCCAACCTCATACTGGACAGAGAAAAACTGAAAGCATTTCCTCTAAAATCAGAAAGAAGACAAGGATGTTCACTCTCACAACTTCTATTCAACCTAGTTCTTGTAACGTTAGCCAGAGCAATCAGGCAGGAGAAGGAAATTAAAGGGACACACAAAGGAAAAGAAGAAGTCAAATTACCTCTATTTGTTGATGACATGATGCTATACTTAGGAGACCCAAAAAATGCCTCCAGAAGACTTCTAGGGCTGATAAACAATTTAGATGAAGCTGCAGGATACAAGATCAACATATGGAAATCAATAGCTTTTACATACTTCAATAATGAATCTTCTGAGGAAAAAAATCAAGAAAACTATTCCATGAATAAATCTAAAGTGTTGAAAAACTTCTACAATGAAAATTATAAAACACTGAAGGAAGAAATTGAAGAAGGCCTTAGAAGATGGAAAGACTTACCATATTCATGGATAGGGAGAATTAATATCATCAAAACAGCCATGTTACCAAAAGCTAGTCACAAAAACAGCATGGTCTTGGCATAAAAACAGAAATGAAGATCAAGTGAATGGAGTGGGAGTCACAGAGACTAATCCACACACAGTTACCTGTTGTAGGTCAGACTCCAACACAGGATCAGCATGCAGTGTTTTTTTTATTATATTTCTCTCAGCCTATTTATACATTTCCAGACAAAGAAGGCAATTAGCCATCAGCAAACATTTACAGACAATGAGGGCAAATAGCCAGTAACAATGACGAACCCAAATTTGCAAATCAGCAATCAGCCAGATAAACTTTCCCTAAAGATATTTTAAACTAGTTAGGGCTAGAACACTTTGAGCTCCTCTTCTTTTCAATATAGAAGAAACAAGAAAGAAACACACTTGTTTGCAAGCAATGTTTCTTTACTATCTACTCTATACTTCTTGGCAGAATGTTCCATTTGCAGACACGCCCACCAAGAGCAACAAGGCCTTGTTTGCAAGAACTCTTGTTGTCATACTTTTTGATTAGCCTCTTGGCAGAACGTTCCGTTTGCAGACACGTTCACCAAGGGAGTGACAAGCTCCTCGTTTGCAAGAACGCCTGCACCCATTACTTCTGATAAACTACTTGTTTCTTCTCTATCTGTTCTACACCTCTTGGCAGGACGTTCCGTTTGCAGACACGCCCACCAAGGACAACAAGGCCTCGTTTGCAAGAAATCTTGTTGCCATTCTTCTGATTCTCTACAGTTACCTGATCCTTGACAAAGGTGCCCCAAGTGTAAGTCGGAGAAAAGATAGCCTCTTAAACAATCGGTGGTGGGAAAACTGAATATTCTTATGTGCAATGAAACTAAATCCCTACCTCTACCCTGCACAAAAATTAACCCAAAGTGGATCAAAGACCTAGGACTTAGACCAGAAACAGTGAGATCTCTAGAAGAAAAGATAGGCGACACTCAACACATTGGTGCAGGCACTGTCTTCCTTAATGAGATTCCTAAAGCGCAAGAAATAAAACCAAGAACCAATAAGCCAGATGTCATCAGGTTAAAAAGCTCTGCACAGCCAAGAGGCCAGAGTGTGAAGAGAGAGCCCAGAGAATTGGAGTGAATCTTTGCCAACTATTCTTCTGACGGGATTAATAGCTAGAGTATATAAAGAACTCAAAAAGCTTGCACTTAAATACTAATAACCCAATCAGTAAATGGGCAAGAGATCTAAAGAGACATTTCTCCAAAGAAAAAAATACAAATGGCTAACTGATACAAGAAAAAAAGTCAACATCCCTTGCAATCAATGAAATGCAACTCAAAACTATACTAAGATTTCATCTCACCCCACCAGAATGGGAATCATCAAGAATACAAATAATGATCATTTCTGGTAAGGATGTGGTGGGAAGGATACACTCATATATTGTTTGCAGAACTCTAAATAGCACAACCACTTTAGAAAGCAGATTCCTCAAAAGACAAGGACTGGAACCACCAAATGACCCAGGTATCCAACTCCTGGGTATTTATTCAAAGGAACTGAAATCAGCATACTATAGTGATTCATCAGACCAATATTTACAGTGACATAATACACTATAGCCGAGTCATGGAACCAGCCTAGGTGCCCGAAAATAGACTAATGGATAAAGAAAATGTGGTATATACATACCATGGAGTTCTACTCAGCCACACACACACACACACACACACACACACACAAAATAAAAGAATAAAAGAATAAAATTATGTCATTTTCTGGTAAATGGATGGAACTTGAGAACATCATGCGAAGTGAAATAAGCCCAATGCAGAAAGTCAAGAGTTGAATGTTTTCTCTCACATGTGGGAGCCAGAAAAGAAAAAGAAATTTTTAAAAAGTGGGGGGAATCTCACAAACATAGAAGGGAAGACAGTGGAGAGGAACCTGGGAACCAGGGGTTTGGGAGGAGGGGAGGGAGAGGGGAAGGAGTAGAGAATGCAGGTGACCAAGTTGTGCTCTGTGCATGTATGAATGTACCATGACGCATTTCAGTTTTACATGTAACTACCAAGTACCAATGAACAACAAATAAATACATGGAAGGAAGACCAATAGAGGAGGGGATTTGGATCAGGGGGAGAAAAGGAGGGGAGGGAAGGGGTTAGCCCTGGGAATTAAAGTAATGAATCCTATGTTGTTGTGTGCATTAGGATTATGTAAAATGAACCCCACTATTATGTATAACTACAATGCACTAATGAAAATTCAATTAAATTCTACCTTCTTTTAAAAAAAGAAAAAACAAGAAAGAAAGAACCTGGGCAGCGTGGGCATTGCAGTCTTCAGACGTTGGTACGTGAGTGAAAGGTGGACCCTGCACTCCCAGACGGCTCGGCGCTGCCCCCGCAGGCTTAGAGCCCGTGTTGGGAGGTCACCTGCCTTGGTCAGAGGAGGGACTGGCTTGCTCGGTCTCTCTGCCCTCAGGAGCCGTTTCTGAAACTGTAGCTTCCCGATCAGCGTCTGTCCGACTCCGGACCCTCATGCCACCGCGCGTGTGGAGCAGGGGGGCTGGGTGAAGTGCAGGCTGAAGGCCCCTGTTCCCTGCGTTCAAGGCATTTAACAAACTTCCACTCAAAACATTTTGGACTATTGAAAGAAAGGAAAGGGGGGGCAGTTTAAAGAGCAAAGAGTCTCTGGGTCATTCCACACCTGGGTGACATGCAAACTTGGAGGGGCTGATCCACAGCACTTTCAAGCTCCAGCAGATTAGTCATCGGCGTCCTTTATGGTTGTCGGGACCTTACACTGTCTGCCAAGGGGATGGAAAAGCTCTGGCTTTCTGGCTGCTTGCCACATTACCATGCCCTCTTACAGGACCTAGGCTAAGCAGGGGGCGTGGCTGTGAGAACTGAAACCACCCCAAGGATAGGCCAATGGCATCCGCCCATGCTCCTTATGTGTCCCTATGATCTTTCTGCTGATTGGCCCATGTCCTCTATAAGACCATCCAACTTCCTCAATAAAACGAGTTCCGGCATTCTACTGACTGGGCTCCCCACGCAGCTCTGAGTCTTTTGAAGGCGGGGGAGGAGGCGTTGGCGGCCTTCACTTTCCCAATCCAGTCTCATTGTTGAGGTAGGCCCCTCTGGCCTCTTTTGGTAGACAGAAGAGGTCCATCCCGGGTACGGGGGGGCTAAAGACCTCAACCCCTTATAATAATCCGACATATGGTTATGGGGATCCTGGCGGCCCTACTGGGTGGTCGTCCCTCCTCGCCCTCCCATGACCGCCCTCATCCCCTGCAGATTTCCACACCAGCACAGTCACAGGGACCAGGTGACAGGTGGTCTGCCTTAGGCACGGCGGTGGAGGGGACCCACGGGGCATGTGTCCTTCTTCCCCACTCCTCCAACTCGGACACTAGGACGTCCTCCCTGGACAGCGGCGACAGAGAACCCAAGAGGCGTCTGTCCACTTGGAAGAAGTGGGATGGACATGCCGCAATGCCCCGGCACCCTCGCCCCCTGCTCCTGGTGCGCTGGGCGGGGCAGGCCCACGGCAGGGCGGGCGTGGGTGCCCAGCTCCTGGTGGTGATGTCTGCAGAGCGTTCTGCGACCCGAGACATCACAGCTCTGGGCCTGTGTTCCTACTTGACATGGCGTGACAATGTCCCTCCCCAGCCCCACCCTCCCAGCTCCTTAGTGGACACCTCTCACTTCTTGCCTCTCCCCACACCCATTTTGTGCTCCGCTGCCAGTTTCTGTCTCTCTCAGATGCAGTTGACAATGACCATGGGAGTGTCTTCCTCAGGAATCCCCGTGCAGGAAGGGCTTCCTGAGTGCCAGGAGTCTGCCAGGGGCAAGTCAGGGAGGCTTCAATGAGAACAGTTCAGTGGGGGCTTCTTTTATTTTTTTCTTTAAATGGAGTCTTTTCCAAAATGCCTTAAATCTGTCATGGTAGTGGAGGAGACTTCACACAGATGAGACCATTTAGTTGCCTTTTATTCTGGTATTAATCCATCAAATGTCCCATCATGCTATATAAAGTACAGCTGGGTGCAGTGGTGCACGCCCGTAATCCCAGCGGCTCGGGTGGCTGAGGCAGGAGGATCTCGAGTTCAAAGCCAGCCTCAGAAACTTGGTGAGGCACTTAGCGACTCAGTGAGACCCCGTCTGTAAATAAAATGTAAAAAAGGGCTGGGGATGAGGCCCAGTGGTCGAGCGCCCCTGGGTTCAATCCTTAGTACCAAACAACAACAACCACAGCAAAACCTATAACACTTTTTAAGACACCTACATGTTGCTCAATTTGGATTTTTATAGGTGTCCTATATAGGATGATGAGATATAAACATGTAACTTTTTGGTGTCATTAAAATGACTTTGCAGGCATCAGTTATTCTGGTAACATCTACAGGGAGCCTTCACATGTCCCCGCCTAGATCGCACCTGTCTCAACATTCTGCACTCCTGCTGTCCTCACGTGCCTGCCACGTGCACTTCGGAGAAAGTCACAGACGTCACACACCCTCCTGCCCGCTTCAAGGCAGGTGCTCTGGGCTTGAGTTCACCATTTGCTTGTACTTGTTGTGAACAGACAATAAAATGCACCGGTCTTAAGTATATTACTTACATGCACCAATTTCTAAAACTGTCCTGTCCATTTGGGTCCATATTTTTTCACCTAAGAGTTAGTTCATTGAGCAATTGTAGCCAAGTGCCCACTCTGTAGCCCCACTTGGGAGCTGGAGGCCTGGGCTCCTTTACCCCTCAGTGAGGAGAAGCACTTGTCCCCCCTGCACCAGCTATCGGACCTCTCAGCTTCCTGTCAGTGGTGTGGCCCCCTCCCCAGCTCCTTCCCAGCCGCTCCCCCGTGTCTTCTGATGCTGCCTGGCCTTGTCCAGCCACAACCAGCAGCACTGGCTCTGTTACCGTGTGATAGCTCCACGATCGTGGCCTTGACGCCCACACTAACAGCGGGGGAGCCTTGAGTTTCTGCAGAGCTTGCCCTCTAGTTATTTCACTGGGCGCTCACTGCAGCTCAGTGGGGATAATTGTTATAAATATTGTACCCATTTCTCAGGTCTGGACACTGAGGCTTAGAGAAGGGAGGTCATGCAGCTTGAGTCTGGGATGAGGCCTAGGTGACTTCACACACTGAGCTCTTCTTGTGTCCCCACAGAACTGTCCCCTGTCCCTGACGTCTGGGCTGATACACAATCACTGTGCATGTCACACAGCGTATGCTGGAATGACTTTCTTGGAAAGGTGATTTGGGCGCAGTGTTAAGCTGGTGGGTGAATGTGCAGAGGGCATAATTTGCCGTGTGTGATAGATGGGCAGGAGCCAATAGGCTTAAAGGTCGCCAAAAGGTCTCCCTGTTCCACAGGCAAAGGGCCAAAAGGTCGCTCTGTTCTCCGAGCAGGATGTTTCATTTTCCCTGGGCAGGAGACAATAGGGTTGAAGGCCACCCTCACCCCATGGGCAAAGAGCCAATAGCATTAAAGGTCACTCTGGTATACCCCCAACCAGAAATCCCTATATAAGCTATATACATCACAATATATCTCCCAGCTTACCTTTAAAAAAATCTGTTTGGAGTTTTTGGAAGTCACACAGACACAACAGCTCATCCCCGCTGAGAGGAGGCTGCCACTGCACCAGCCTTAGACCCACCATCTCCAGCCTGACAGCAGCTGCCCCAGCTGACAGCTCCAGCCTCCAGCCTGACAGCAGCTGCCTTAGCCGACAGCTCCAGAGACCACAGCCGGCACCACCAGGCACTTGCCTTCCATTCAGAGCTCCCACACTTCTCTCTCCCTGACTCCTTTCTCCCACCAGAGCTTGCACACTCCCCTCTCCCTGACTCCTCTTTGACCTCCGACCAGCCATAAAGGCTGGTGGATAAATCTCTTGGCTGCACGGTTGTCACTGGTGTGATTTTTGCCCTTTAGTGCATGTGACAGGAAGTGCTTGGTCTGCTGGATGGAGAGCTGTTTCCCAGTCTGCAGACGTAGGCTCTGTTGTGGGTGAGCTATGTGACTTCAAGAAAGCCCCTTGTGAAGTCCAGTCTTTGTTTGAGTGCTATATATGTATGCAGTGAGGGTCATCTGTGCACACATTTGATCCCTTCCCTTCCAACACCCCGCCATTATTTTCATTCTTGCTTTATAGGTGAGGAAACTGAGGCACAGACGATGAAGTAACCTCTCAAGGTCATGTGGCTGAGGGACCAGGGAGCTCAGATTCTGGGGCCTGCTTTCTTAACTGCAGGCCCTTGCTGTCTGCAGCATGGGGACCAGCAGGCCTTACGTTGGGGTTGTGGGGTAAGATGCACAGAGAAAAGCAAGCTGTGGTCCAAGGACCAAGCAGAAGTGACAAATGGAAACCTCTGGACACAATTTGGTCCATGTCAGGCCTGGGGTTCTCCAGAAAGGTTTTTGATTTTTTTTTTTCTTGGATCCTCAACACTTTAAAATTAGGAGCATTAGGAGCATGCACATCACAATATATCTCCCAGCTTACCTTAAAAAAAAATCAGCATCTGGCCAAAGCCGTGTCCTATTTGTCACGAAGCAATTGTCCGGTGGGAGGCCTCGCAGGCTCGGGTCCCCTTGCCTCCCCTCCCTGTCAATTCCCGCCCAGCTGGCACTGTGGCGTCCTGACACCAGGATGGCCTCCCTGTTTGCCTGGCTCCTGTGGGCATGCCAGATAGCCCTGGGGGTGCCTTGCTGCCGTGTCCCTAAGGGAGCCACAAGCTGGGTCATTTTCTGTCTACGAGATTGAAAGGTCAGGGTGTTCCAAGAAGGTAAACCCACACATTTGCACAGGAATGCTCTGAAGGCAGGGCTTTCCAACACGTCACCAGAGGTTTTACAGAGCAGGGTGTAGGGCCGGGGCTCTATCTGGGGTCCTTGGCTTTTGTCCCTTGCATTATTCTCCTCAGATTTTGTCTCCTTGGTATTTTGGGCACACGCCCCATGCTGGCCCACAGCTTCCTCCTGGCTGCCGAGGGCATACGACCCCCCCCAGCTGTGCACCCCTTAGCCCAGACTCGGATCCCAGAGTGAGTCACGTTGCTCCGGAGATGGGGCAGCAGCGGGGACTGTCCCCAGCCTGGCCGTGAGGGGCCACAGGCAGCATGTGGAAAATGTTTGCTGTGGCGTGCCCAACACTGCTTCAGGTGGAAAGTGACAGCTGGAGCCCACGGTGGTGGCCTCTCAGGGAGTTGGGTCCTTTCCTCATTTGGGGTCAGTGCAGGGGCAGGCGTGGCCCTCTCTTCTCCCTTGCTGGCCTGTGTCTCTCTCCCTTCTCTTGAGGTGGGGGCCTGGACCAGGAAGGCGGGTGGGGCCATTGCTCCTCCTGGCTGCGCCTTGCTGTCTTTGCTGGCCCTTTGCTGGTCTCCAGGGCCCCTGAAGATCTGTGGTGTTGGAGTAGAGCATGCGGAACACCCTAGCTGTGGAGCAGAAGGGGCTGTCCCTAGGGTGACAGGACACAGAGTTGCAAATGGAACCAACCAACCAAACCCTCCATGGAGGATATTTTGGAGGCAGTAGCCCACCAGGCACGTGGACCGGTTCTGAGAAGCGGTGGTGGGGCAGTCTCGTTGCTGTGAATATCACAGCCTGCGCTTACAGAACCAGGGGCCTAGGCCCATCACTCCACGTCCCCTCTGCACGTGACCAAGAGACATGGTCAACATGGGGAGGGGGAGGCTGCTCCGGGGTCCCCTGGCCCCGTTCCGCAGTCAACGTTGTTTTATAAGTAGGTGTGGAAACCAGTTCATTGTCATTGTCAAGCGTCGTGCACGCTCTTGTCTGTGTCTGGACGTTACCGCCTCAATCCGTGAGCAGGGCATCCAGGCCGCAGCGTCGCTAGGCAGCCGCACCCCTCCAGTCGCTAGGCAGCCGCACCCCTCCAGTTGCTAGGCAGCAGCTCCCTCCAGTCGCTAGGCAGCCGCACCCCTCCAGTTGCTAGGCAGCCGCACTCCTCCAGTTGCTAGGCAGCCGCACCCCTCCAGTTGCTAGGCAGCCGCACTACTCCAGTTGCTAGGCAGCCGCACCCCTCCAGTTGCTAGGCAGCAGCTCCCTCCAGTCGCTAGGCAGCCGCACCCCTCCAGTTGCTAGGCAGCAGCTCCCTCCAGTCGCTAGGCAGCCGCACCCCTCCAGTTGCTAGGCAGCCGCACTCCTCCAGTTGCTAGGCAGCCGCACCCCTCCAGTTGCTAGGCAGCCGCACTACTCCAGTTGCTAGGCAGCCGCACCCCTCCAGTTGCTAGGCAGCAGCTCCCTCCAGTTGCTAGGCAGCCTCACCCCTCCAGTTGCTAGGCAGCAGCTCCCTCCAGTCGCTAGGCAGCCGCACCCCTCCAGTTGCTAGGCAGCCGCACCCCTCCAGTTGCTAGGCAGCCGCACCCCTCCAGTTGCTAGGCAGCAGCTCCCTCCAGTCGCTAGGCAGCCGCACCCCTCCAGTTGCTAGGCAGCCGCACCCCTCCAGTTGCTAGGCAGCCGCACCCCTCCAGTTGCTAGGCAGCAGCTCCCTCCAGTCGCTAGGCAGCCGCACCCCTAGTCGCTAGGCAGCCGCACCCCTCCAGTTGCTAGGCAGCCGCACTCCTCCAGTCGCTAGGCAGCCGCACCCCTCCAGTTGCTAGGCAGCCGCACCCCTCCAGTCGCTAGGCAGCCGCACCCCTCCAGTTGCTAGGCAGCAGCTCCCTCCAGTCGCTAGGCAGCCGCACCCCTCCAGTTGCTAGGCAGCCGCACTCCTCCAGTTGCTAGGCAGCCGCACCCCTCCAGTTGCTAGGCAGCCGCACCCCTCCAGTTGCTAGGCAGCCGCACCCCTCCAGTTGCTAGGCAGCAGCTCCCTCCAGTTGCTAGGCAGCCTCACCCCTCCAGTTGCTAGGCAGCCGCACCCCTCCAGTTGCTAGGCAGCCGCACCCCTCCAGTTGCTAGGCAGCAGCTCCCTCCAGTTGCTAGGCAGCCGCACCCCTCCAGTTGCTAGGCAGCAGCTCCCTCCAGTTGCTAGGCAGCCGCACCCCTCCAGTTGCTAGGCAGCCGCACCCCTCCAGTTGCTAGGCAGCAGCTCCCTCCAGTCGCTAGGCAGCCGCACCCCTCCAGTTGCTAGGCAGCCGCACCCCTCCAGTTGCTAGGCAGCAGCTCCCTCCAGTCGCTAGGCAGCCGCACCCCTCCAGTTGCTAGGCAGCAGCTCCCTCCAGTTGCTAGGCAGCCTCACCCCTCCAGTTGCTAAGCAGCAGCTCCCTCCAGCTGCATTAGGGTCCGGGACCACAATCCCATCTAGGTGTGGATCGTGGTTGTTGGAAAGAACACGAAGACCTACGTTGAACGGAGTGAAGGGACCTGGCCGATGACTGTCTCCTGGGCCTCGGCTTCCTCACCTGCGTGATGGACATAGACCCAACACCCGGCCTGAAGGTCCCTGGAAGGAGCAAGTGAGGGACAGTGGAGGGCAGCGCGCTGGCGCCCAGGGGCCGCAGTGCTGGGTGAGGCGGGTCCTCCTGGCGGTGCTCACGCTGGTTCAGGCAGAAGGAGGAGCGGGGTCGCAGGCGTGGGCCGGGTTTTGGTCTCCGAGGACATCTTCAAGGGCGTATCCCGGTGGCATGTTAACAGCCATGCCCCAGGGCCACCAATTTCCCGCGCCTTTATTTGGTCTGCATGATGGGGGATGCTCTCGGGGGAGTGGAGGGCAGCTCCGAGCACTTGGCAGCTGGGTGACTGGGTGGACTCCGGCGGGGACAGCGGCCGCCCATCGCGCACACGCGCAGCAGGGCGCGGTCCCACCTGCTCCGGCGCGTGCGCGCTGGGGCTTGCGGAGCTCCGCCGGGGCACTGGGGGGAGGCTCGTGAGCGCTGCCCAGATGGCGACGGGGACGTCTGGACTCCTGGCCAGGGTGATAACAGCACAAGGGACAGAAACGGGCGGGAGAGACTGGCCTGGCTCCTCCCGGGAGGGCGCCCCACTGCGAGAGGACCCCGCTCTTTGGTGTTGCCACTGATTTTTGGAATAACCGCGTCTTCTAGTTTCTACCCTCCATGCTCTGATATCTTGGGGTCTTGCTGACCCTGGAGGACCGCCCCTCTCAGGGCTGGTCAGTACCTAGAGATGGGAAAGCGCCTGCCACAGGCAAACTGGACCCACCAGAGCCGGGCTCAGCCGCCTCCTGTGCTGGGCTCCTACCCCAGGGCCAGGCACCCGGCAGCACCGGGGCAGTCCTGTACCCCAGTCTGCTGAAATCGTCCAAACTAGACGGCTCCCAACCCTGGCCCTCGGCCTCACCCGTGCCTTTGTGTAGGAACGCAACAAAGCCCCCCTCCATGTCCCCCTCCATCCACCTTCTGACTGACCCAGGGGGTCCACCAGGCCTCCATGCCGTGACTCCTGCTCCTGTCGGACTGTGAGTAGAGACCCCTCTCTCCATGGGTCCCCTCTCTGCCTGTGTGTCTTATCACACCGGGCCAGAACCACTCTCAGGTGCCCCAGCAACAACGTCTGATGGACACTGGGCAGGATCCAGGTACGGGCTTCCTCAACTCGGCGGCCCTCAGTCCTTATGGAAGTCACAGAGATGGGCACTGTCTTTCTTGAGAACCAGGTGGGTCAGCCCAGTGCTGGGCATGGTGAGGCACACCTGTTATCGAAGCAGCTCAGGAGGCTGAGGCAGGAGGATTGCAGGTTCAAAGCCAGCCTCAGCAACTTAGTGAGGCCCTAAGCAGTTGAGCAAGACCCTGTCTCAAATAAAAGTAAAAGGGGCTGGGGATGTGGGTCAGTGGTTAAGTGCCCCTCGGTTCAATCTGTAGTACTAAAATAATAATAATAATAATAAAATATAGATGGGCCAGTCCAAATATGGCCTCCGTGTTGCCAGCAGGGTGACCTCACATTCTTACTAGTGACGTGGTTCTGTGTTCAAATGACCTGGAGCACATTTCCAAGGGATGGAGGTTTAAGGCACTTGTTTCGGGAGGGACTGGAGGCCAAGCTGCTCCCTGGGGAATGGCCTTGGAGTCCACGCCAGATGGTTCCCAGTGCCTGTTCTTGTGGTTGTCTTCCTCCATCAAAACCCAGGAGGGGTCCTCAGCCCCCAATTCCAAAGAGGCAGTAAAGGGCACCCAGGACAGACCTTGTCCTCCTGTCTGGGAGAGGAGTGGATGCTTCCCCAGGACCCCCATCCTGTGCTGCCTGTCCACGGGCCCAAAGCCATGGGCCAAGCCACCCTGCACTGAAGCCTCCAAAACTGGAAGCCAAAAGAAAATTTCCTCCTTAAGGTTGACTGTCTCAGGCACCTTGTCATAGTCACGAAAAGCTGACTAACGCAGGGGCCACGGGTGCTATCAGAAAGGTGCTGCTTCTCCACGCCCTGCCACCAGCTTGCCCGGGGCCTGACCTGGAGGGCAGGAGTGACTCTGTCCAGCACTGCGCTGGGGTGGTGGGGGGACGTGGCTGCAGGCCAGTCACCAGTCAGCCACACTGCGCTCTGGGGGGGCTCCGGCCCTGCTTTGGTTCCAGAGTGGGGGGTGGGGGTGGGGGGTTGGAGGTGTGTGTGGGGTGGGGGGGTCGGCTCAGGAAGTAAAGGGACATGCTTCAGATTCAACTCAGCCCCTCCCAGATGTGCTTTTCCTAATGTTTGCTTTAAAGATCTTTATTTTAAAATAATCACAGATCCACAGGAAGATGAGCGGCACTGAGGTCCACCCGTCCTTCGCCCGGTTTCTCGCAGGGTTACGTCTTCCATATGACACCATCATGCAAAACCCCAGCAACTGACCCCCCCCCACTGAACAGTGAACAGATGTTCCTCCACTTACGCGGGAGTTACAGTCCCCGAAACTCGTTGTAAGTTCAAGAAATTGTTAGTAAAAACATGCATGGGACCCCCGCCCCCAGCTTAGCAATGCACACACTATAGCCTGCCTTGGTCTCCTCCTAACCCCGGGGCCGATGGGAGCTGCCCCCCGGCTCACAGGAGTATGACCACACACTCTAGCCTGGGAAAGACCCAGACCCCAAATTCAAGGTAGGGTTTCTCCTGCAGGTATGGAAACCTTAAAGTCAAAAATCATAAAGTCAAAGATCTTAAGGGGAACCGCCACTGGTTGCCAGGGTCACCAGCACCTGCTTGGAGGTGTGAGCTGCCTGGGAAAATAGAGTCTGAAACTAACCAAGGACAGACGTTAGATTGGAAAGGGGGACCTGGTGGGTCTTCCAGCCAGGATAGCAACTAGGAACTGAATGACTGAACAGGGAAGTGCATCAAAGGTTTCAGTGTGGCCGGGATCTTGAGGTACACAGGTTGTTTGGGGCTTGGCAGGTTGCGCCACCTCCAGGAGGGCTGTGAGCTAAGGCAGGGCGCCAGCGTGATCTGGGCTTTCTCGAACCGGGAAATTTCACCCAGGCGTTCCCAGAAAAGCCACTTCCCTGTCTTACTGGCTCAAACAAACCCACAATTTATCCACGGCTTCCCACAGGTAGGGGCTGTCTGTAGTTCTTTCATTTGCACACCTGTGGATGTGTGTAACTACCATCCTGATCAAGACACAGAGTCACACTGTCACTAAAAAGCTTTTTTAGGTGCTCTTCTTGATACCCACACTGATCGCTCTCCCTAACCCCTGGAAATTACTAATGTTTTCCATCCCTCTAATTTTGTTTTGAGAATGTGGTATAAGTGAAAATATGTAGTATATGCTCTTTTAACCTTGGGTTATCCACTCAGCCTACCCTTGAAATCCAAGCACACTGCTGCATTTAAAAAATAGTTGACTCCTTTGCACTGTTGCATAGTATTCCACAGTATGGACAGATGTAGTTTGTTTAACCACCCCCCTACTGAGGAACACTAGGATTGTTTCCAGTTTTGAACTCTCACAAATAAATATTCTATAGACATTCACATAGGGTTTCTGTATGGATGATAACTTTTGTTTCTCTGGGATAAATTCCAAGGGGTATGAGTCAAGTACCAAGTATATGCTCGGTTTTGAGAAGCTGCCTGACAGTTTTCCGGACTGGCTGTACTGTTCCACATTCCCATCGGCACTGTGTGAAGCCAGTCCTGCCATGTCCTCACTAGTATTTGGTGTGGTCACTAAGTTCTTAAAGATGTTGTGTTCCAGGAGGTGTGTGGTGACATGGTGGTCTCGGCGGCCTTTCCCCAGCGGCAGGAGGCCGTGGGGTTGTTATCTGCATGTCTTCGTTAGGAAATGCCTCTTCCTGTCCTCTAGAGAGAGTTTTGGAGGTTTTTGGTGTTGCTGCCTGAAGCGATGGCCACTTGGAGCAACGAAGCCGCGGGAAGAAGTTCAGAGGCAAACTGGAGACAAACAGCTTTTTATTCTGATAACTTTTCTCTCTGGCTCTAACAACGACTAACACGCACTGCACACACCACCAAAATGGCGCTGATCCGATCAGCAATCTCGGCCAAGTCACTTGAGATCCCGGGACAAGTCCCGTGAGACTACGGAAGGCGACAATGCCCAAATCTCCACGGCTCATAGTCAACCGCAAGTCAAGCCATCTCCCCAAACAGGGCTCCTGCATTTCCCCCTTTTGTTTTAAAAGAGGGGATGCTCTAGGACGTCTATGTGCAACCAACATTCTTACCCGTCATCGGATAATCAAGGCTGTGCCCTTGACTCCTGTCTTAGGTTGATATGTCGGCCACATGAGACTGTCCCGTGCGACTGTGCCTGTCTTAGGTTGTCCCCCTCTGGGGATCTTACCCGTCATTGGCTAACCAGCCATCCAATTGAGCCCTTCAGGATCTACTGTGTGTTGACTAACAGCCGTCCAATTGTGAGGAGATGCTGCAGCTTTAAGGGGGCAAGCGTTCTGCTGACGAGCCAAATTCCATAGCGTATCAAGGTCTTTAAACAAATCAGCTGCCCTAAGTTCCATCAAGTAACGCACTGAGTTCTCTAGACAAATACCCGCAAGGTATTGTCCCTTAATGTCCCAAATAATGAAAGATCAAAATGTCCACTTGTTATAACACGTTGATCTAGGAGGCCCCATGCATGCAGAGCAGAGGCCACACTGCTGGTGAGGTTGTTTGACGCTTGAGCAGCAGGGATGCTTGTAGCGACCATGATCCCTGCAGCTGTAGCAGCAGCCGTCTTTTTTATGTCTAGACAATGCCACCGGCAAATCTTCAGGGCCCACTACCTAGAAACTCAAGCATCAATTATTAAAGGAAAGGCAGTGCTATTCCAGCACTGAGTCAAGAGGCGAATTGTCAAACTGAAAAATAGAATTATTAGATTAGAAAATTAAAGTTGATCTCTGCTCACACACATTGCTGTTTGAGCTCCCACAAACATAAGCTGGCAAAATATCATATTCAGAACAAATCAAAGAAAGACTGAGGGTATTTACTGCATTAAAGATAGATTAAAGAAAAGCTAAAAGCACTTTGGAAAAATAATTTGTTAGCTGGAACCCCCGAGTCTCTGCATACACAGCAACCTTCTATGAAATTACCTGTTCAAATAATTCAAATTAATCATCTATTAAACAAATAAAGTCAATTACAAATAAACAATCCCATGTCAAAACTAAAATATCAGGTTATACAGTATTAGTCATATTCATAGCTGAAGAGAAGTCCCAGAGACACCTATAAATCAAAATTGAAGGTACCTTCACTTTTTAAATTGTTTACCCAAATTGAATACTCTAAACTTAAATGAACTAAAGTTATTTGGATCCATATATATATATATTTTTTATAATTAAATTTTTTTATAATATTAATTTTCATAAGCGCTTTGTTATTTGTGACATCACACTGGATAGACGCACACATAAACATATATTTGTGACGTCACATTAACATGAAATTTAGACAAATGCACAGACATAAAGACATATATAAAAAGAAAAGAAAAATACAATTGTGTGCACACTAAAGAGAGATCTTCTCGTCCTGGCCGGGAGGAATGATTCTTAAATTGTGAATTTATTGGAGGACTCTTTTAAGGGAATCATTCCATACCTTCATCTTGGTCTTCTTGATTTTGTACTTGTTTTATTAATCTTGATTCCTCAATAACTTCATCTTGGTCCTTTTGATTTGGTATCTGTTTTATTAATCTAGATGGTATCCATATTGGGGAGGATTCATGCTGTGGAAAAACACAAACAGATCCTCTCCCCCAAATTAATACTGGATCTGGACCCTTCCATGTACCTGAAAGAACATCCTTCCAGTAAACCAAAGGTTTATGTTTTTGGTGTGGGTTCAAATGTCTGTCTCCAGCAGAATAACCATTAGAGTCTAAAGTTAGAAAATTTAAGGTAAACAGGGCAACTGCCAATCTGTCCCTAGGATTTTTCCAATTTCCTTCTTTTTCTTTAATAGCATAATTTTGAGTGTGCGATTAGCTCGTTCAATTATACCTTGACCTTGAGGATTGTATGGGATACCTGTTTTATGGGATATATTGAATTTTGTGCAAAACTGTTTGAAAGATGAGGACGTATATGCAGGGCCATTATCTGTTTTAAGCATTTTGGGGATGCCCAATGCAGCAAAAGCTTGCAGACAATGAAATGTAACATCTTTAACTTTTTCTCCAGAATGTAAGGAAGCAAAAATCATGCCTGAGCATGTATCTATGGTGACATGAATAAATCGCAATTTTCCAAAACTTGGCTCATGAGTGACATCCATCTGCCACAAATGATTGGGCATTAATCCTCTTGGGTTAACCCCATAATGTGGATTGGGCAAATGTGTCACACAAGATTGACAATCCTTCACAATTGTTTGAGCTTGCTCCTTTGTGATTTTGAACCTTTGCTGTAATGTAGTACTATTGACATGAAATTGGGAATGGAACAAGGTAGCTTGTTGGACTGCTGAAAATATAAAGATTGTTTTAGTGAGGGCATCAGCCTTTTGATTACCTTAATGGAGAGGATCAGGCAAATTAGTATGAGCTCTGATATGTCCAATAAATAAAGGTTCTTTATGTTCCCATAGGAGATTTTGAATTTGAAAAAACAATTTAAAGGCTGGAGTATGTGGTGCTATTGGACCTGCTAGCTCCAATTTAGGGACAGCATGTACAATATAGTGGCTGTCTGAAAAAATATTTATAGGCTGTTCTTTTTTTTTTGTACCAGGGATTGAACTCAGGGGCACTCGTCCACTGGGTCACATCCCCAGCCCTTTTTTGTATTTTATTAGAGACAGGGTCTCACTGAGTTGCTAAGTGCCTCGCCATTGCTGAGGCTGGCTTTGAACTCGCGATCCTCCTGCCTCAGCCTCCCAAAGTGCTGGGATTACAGGCGTGCGCCACCGCTCCCGGCTTATAGGCTGTTCTTTAAAACTTTCTAGAGCTATTATAATAGCTTCAAGTTCAACTAATTGGGCTGATCTTTGACCAGTAATATGAATCATATTTTCTTTTTGAGTGACTACTGCAGCAGTACTGTTAGAAGACCCATCTGTAAATACATTTAATGCCTTAGGAATAGGTTGATTTTTCTAAATATTTATTTATTTTCTTTAGTTGTACACAATGCAATGCATTTATGTTTACGTGGTGCTGAGGATGGAACTCGGGCCACACACGTGCGAGGCGAGGGCTCTGCCGCTGAGCCACAACCTCAGCCCTGGAATTTTTATTACCTGTGGAAATATAATGGGATGATTGACACAAAAAGATAGTATAGAGACGTAGGAAGATGGTTATCAAGATTTGCAGAAGTAGAGCATCTAGCTATAGCCCAATCATTATCATTGAAGCATAAATATTCAACCTGTGACGATGAATAGGGAGTAATAATAGTAGCGGGGTGAATGCCAAATATTTTAGTAGAAGTCTTGAGTCCTTGAAGAATAAGTTTAGCCACCATGGAGGTATAAGACTCAATTGTACTTTTAGGAGAGATGGGTAAATGTATCCATAATAAAGGTCCCTGTTGCCAAAATACTCCTGTGGGTGTATATTGTGAAGAAATAATGATCAATATCAGCGGTCGAGCAAAGTCAATTCTATCACAATGGGATCCTTCAATGGCCTTTTCTACCAACTTTAAAGCTTCCCTAGCATCAGGAGTCAAGGTTCGCGGTGAAGATGGATCAGGGTTCCCACGAAGGATATCAAATAAGGGTTTTAATTGTCCAGTAGTGAGGCTTAGTGTAGGGCGAAGCCAATTAATGTCTCCCAGAAGTTTTTGGAAATCATTGAGGGTGGTCAAATGTTCTTTATTTATTAAAATTTTTTGAGGCCTAATAAAGGTATCCATGATTTTAAATCCTAAATATAATGTGGGAGATCTAGTTTGAACCTTTTCTTCAGCAATTTTTAATCCATATATTTTACATTTTCTGTCATAATCACTGAATATGGTAAATAAGATTTCTTGATTAGGGTGAGCAAGCAAAACATCATCCATATAATGGAGGCACATAAGGTTTGGATATTTGTTCTTAATAGGCTGAATAGCTTTGTTTACATAGATTTGACATATAGTGGGGCTATTAGCCATTCCCTGTGGTAGCACTTTCCATTGATATCTTTTGTCAGGGCCATTATTATTGATAGAAGGAACTGAAAAAGCAAACCTGGGGGCATCCAGAGGATGTAGAGGAATGGAAAAGAAACACTCCTTTATATCAAGAGTTATAAGATGGAAATTTTTAGGAATAGCTACAGGATTAGGAAGTCCAGGTTGGGTAGGGCCCATAATTTGCATGGTTTTATTGATTTCCCTAAGGTCATGTAACAATCTCCATTTTCCAGATTTTTTCTTGATTACAAATATGGGGGAATTCCAGGGAGAGGTGGAAGGCTCTATGTGTCCTGCTTCTAGTTGTTCTTGGATTAGTAGGTGGGCCGCTTGTAATTTTTCTCTAGATAGGGGCCACTGAGGGACCCAAACTGGCTTATCAGAAAGCCATGGTATTTTCAAAATTGTTTTCTCAGTGGCCCCTAGAAAAAATATCTTTTACCCTTTTGATGATGATTTAGATTTTTATTTTTAACACCTGCGGGCTTAGTTGCGAGGTGTACCCCCATTTTCTGTAGAATATCTCTTCCCCATAGGGTAACTGGCAAGCTGGTCAAAACATAAGGTTGGAATGTTCCTTTATGCCCTTCGTTATCTTCCCAATTTAAGACTACAGCACTTTGTGCTGGGGTGTTAGTATATCCCAAGCCTCTTAAACTAGTTGAGGCCTTCTGCAGAGGCCAGTACTTGGGCCATTGTTGTAGATTAATGATGGAAGAGTCATCCCCAGTATCAATCAACCCCTCCATCTCTATACCTTGAATTTTTATTTTGCACATAGGCCTCCGTGAACAATCCTGAACCCAGCAAGCCATAGGTCCCGAGCCAGTGGAACCAAATCCTCTATTATTCCTATTCTGCGGCATACTCTTGAATGAGTTGTGGAAACTGGGAAGGAGAAGCAGCTGAGCAGTTCTATCTCCTTGATTAACAGAGATAATGCCTCTAGGTGAACTAAGCATTATTTTTATTTCTCCTTGGTAATTGGAATCAATAACACCTGGTGTTACTTGAAAACCTAATAGGCTTTTAGAACTTCGCCTGAGGATAAGTCCTACAGTCCCTGAGGGAAGAGGTCCCCTGACTCCCGTAGGAATCAGTTGAACCCCCATTTCAGGTGTTAGCACTATTCGGGCGGTGAAACAGAGGTCTAGTCCTACACTTCCTCTTGTCCCTCTGACAAGGGAGTCAATGGGTAGGAGGGATTGTGACGAGGAATCATCTGTATGGATGTTTGAGGATATTCCTAGTCTAATGCTTCGTACATTTGTGAGCCCCGAGGCATTGGGCCCTGTGCCCCATTTTTTGAATTCCTGGACAAAACATTTCCATAAATGTCATTCTAAACACACCCACGGCAACCGGGGTTGGGGGTGGGGGGAGTGCCTGTGGGGGAGAACTTAGCATTTACCTAAGAACTTCAACATTTACTCACTACTAAAGGAGAGCGTCAGTATTTACAGGACTAATCAGCATTTACTCAGGTCACCTACAGGGAGCCGATGACTCGCAATGCCTCCTCCTAAATCTCCCTTCTCTGGGACAAAAGGGACCCTAGAGGCTTGCTTACAGTCATTTAAAGTTGTTGGACTGTGTTATGGTTTAGATATGAAGTGGTCCCCCAAAACTCACGTGAGACAATGCAAGACTGTTCAGAGGTGATATGATGAAATTATGAGAGCTGTGACCTCACTAGTGAATTGATCAATTGATGAATTTATAATTTGAATGTATTACTGCATTGGGTGGCAATGTTAGGTGGGGCTTGGCTGTAGGAGGTGGGTTGCTGAGCACAGGCCTTGGAGATTGTGTCTGTGTCCCTGGCTCCTCCCTTGCTCTCTCTTTGTTTCCTACCACCATGTGCTGAGTAGTTTTCCTCCTTCATGCCTTTTTGCCACGATGACCTGCCTCACCTTGGACAATGGAGTTGGCCACCCCTTACTGAAACTCGGAACACATGAGCCTCCCCACCAAGCAAAGCAAAGCAAAACAAAACAAAACAAAACAAAACAAAACAAAACAAAACAAGAAACTCACTAACAGTTATTGATACTGAGAGTGAAGTCGTTGCTGTGACTAACCTGACTATGTGGACTGGAAACCTTTGGAACTGACTTGCAGGATGAGCTTGGAAAAGTCTGGAGATGCAGGATGGAGAATTCTCAGAATGTTGTAAATGGAACTTAATGGGCTATTCTGGTGGGAACTCCGAAGCCCAGAATGCCAAGAGTAATGCGGACTGTAAAGACTGTGCTCACGAGGTTTCATAAGAGAATGGGGACTCTATTGGAAACTGGACTAGAGCTCATTAATGTTACATTCTGGCAAAGAACTTGTCTACATTTTTAAAAAATATTCATTTGTTTTAGTTGTACACAATGCCTTTATTTTTATGTGGTGCTGAGGATTGAACCTGGACCACACACGTGTTAGGCGAGCGTTCTGCCACTGAGCCACAACCCCAGCCCAGAACTTGTCTACATTTTATCCATGTATTGAGATTTTGTGTGAGGCTGAATTTAAAAGTAACAGACTGATTAATCTGGTGAAGGAATTTCAAGACAGCACAGAATTTAGGCAGTGCCATGGTTATTGCTGGCAGTTTAGGTATCTTCATGATGAGAATCAGGAGCAAAATCAGACAGAAAAGACTTGGAAAACTTGCAAGTTGGACAGAAAAGTGCATGTAAAATTGGGACTAAAGAAGGTGTGGTTGTTGAAGAGATCACTGCCACTAAAGGGAAGCAAGTACTTTGCACAGAGACACTAGGAAAGGTGTCATGAGGTCATCCCAGGAATCAGCAAGGCCACACCCATTACCGATTTGAGCATGTAAAAGGGAAACTCTTGAGAAAAGACCATGGACGCCCAGCTCACACAGGGGTGTCTAGGAAATTATTTCCCCAAAATTCAGTTCACCGTGCTCAGATTCCCAGGCACCCAGAGGCTACTGCAGCCATGCTCCAATGAGGCCCAGCTTCTGATGGAGCTAGCAGCAGAGTTTGGTGTTATATCAGTGTGGTGCTGGTTCTGCAGAAATGCAGAACGCTAGAGTAAAGGGTCATGGAGGCTTTTACCCAGAGTTCAAAGAAAGACCTGGGTTCCAGGCAGAGCACAGCAGCTTTGGAATTCCCATGGGAAGCCCCTGAGAGGGTGATGCATGAAGCTTTGAGAAGGAAGGTGAAGCTGAAGTGGAGACCCCCCCCCCAATCAAGAGCTCCCAGTAATGTGGAACATCTGCTAAGCCAAGGTTCCAGATAGAGCCAGACTAACAGAGAGGCCACGTGAGCTGCAGCCAGCAAGGCCACATGGGTGGGGCTTCCCAAACTCTTTGGAGAGAACGTCTTGCTGCCGAGGGCCCCAGGTTCTGAGACGGAGCTTCGGGACTTGTTTGCTTAGCTGGAGTTTCGTCTTCCTTTGGTCCCATCCCTTCCTTCCATGCTCCTGTTTCTCCTTTTTGGAATGGAAATGTTTACTCTGTGCCATTGTGTATTGGATGTATGTAATTTGTTTTGGATTTTTACAGGGACTTATAGCTGAGAGGAGATGTTGGAGTTGGTCTTTTGGGCAATGCTGGAACTGTTAAGGCTACGGTGAGCCTTGAAGGTGGACTAAATGCACTTGTATTGTGAGAAAGACTTGAGCTTTGGGGCTAGGGGCAGAATTTTATGGTTCGGATATGAGGCATCCCCAAAGCTCCTGTGAGGCAACACAGGAAGATTCAGAGGTGAAATGACCAGACTATGAGAGCGGAAACCTCGTCTGTAAATGGAGCTATTTAGTGGATTAAGGATTTGAAAGGACCGCTGGGCTGGGTGGTACCTGTGAGCAGGTGGGGCCTGGTGGGAAGAGGTGGTCCTCTGGGAGTGTGCCCTTGGGGACTGGGTTTTGTCACCCCATCTCCTCTCTTATGCTCTCTGCTCCCGGTTGCCATGAGCCGAGTAGTCTTCCCTCTCTGTGCCCTCCCACCATGAAGACCTACCTCATCTTGGGCCCAGTGCAGTGGAAATGGCCCACCATGCACTGAGACCTCTGAAACCAAGTGACAAAATAAACTTTTCCTTTTTTTTTTTTTTTTTTTGTGGTACCGGGGATTGAACTCAGGGGCACTTAACCACTGGGCCACATCCCCAGCCCTTTTTTGTATTTTATTAGAGACAAGGTCTCACTGAGTTGCTAAGTGCCTCGCCATTGCTGAGGCTGGCTTTGAACTCGCGATCCTCCTGTCTCAGCCTCCCAAAGTGCTGGGATTACAGGCGTGTGCCACCACGTCCAGCTGCATCCTTTTTTTATGTTATTCTCATCAGGTGTTTTAGGTCCCAGTGACAATAAGATGACTGACAGGGACTGATTCTCATTAGCTTGGTTTGGGCCACGTGACTTCCTTAAACCAAGTACCACGTGCCTGGGCGTGTGTGTGCCCAGATTAGCCGGATACGCTTCCGTGTCCATCTCTGCAGCCAAGGATGGGAGTGAGGTCTGACCAGCCAAACCTTGGTAAAGGAAAAAACTTGGCTCCCCAAGAAAAACTGAATAAGTAGCAGATGAAGGAGCAGATATTGGTGAGGCAGATATCACAGAATGTCCATGGAAACTTATGAATTTGAAGGGGTTTACTGAAAAGCAATAATTTAGTTGCTAGGTTGCTTCCTAGTAAAAGGGAAAGGATGTGTGTTGCTCTTATAGGACTTCCTTACAGCTGGGCGCGATGGTGCATGCCTGTAATCCCAGTGGCTCGGGAGACTAAGGCAGGAGGATTCTGAGTTCAAAGCCAGCCTCAGCAAAAGCGAGGTGCTGAGCAACCCAGTGAGAGTCTGTCTCTTAATAAAATACAAAATAGGGCTGGGGGTGTGGCTCAGTGGTCCTGAGGAACCTCTCTCCCGCAAGGAGACTTCCTTTGGTTGTAGGAAATGTATTCCCTTAAACTTCAAGTTGACTAAGGGTTTTCTTGGAACCCTATAAAAGGGCAAATTGTTAAAAAAAATAAATGCATTTGGGGATTCTTAAAGTTCTGAGCATTATCTTTCCCAAGTGACTTGGAGGGAACAAAATGAACAGAGAATGCTCATCCACATGCATAGAAGATACCCAGAAATACCATCCATTAAAATCCCTCGAACGAGAGCCCAGGGAAGGCCCCTGTGTTCTTGGACACCAGGGCCGCCTGATGCTTTTAATAAGGGAAGCTTGTTCTGGCCAGTGGTTCTGGCCATGGTCCAGTGATGCTTGCTCCATTCTATCTCTCAAATTCCTCTTCAATTTCCTGTGGAATTCTTTTTATTTTTCCTTTCCTTTTATCTTTCTTGAAATTTTAAAAATCACTTTTTCAGCCTGAATCTGCTTCCTGGTTATTTATAAGAGCTCTGTGCCACCCAGAGGTGGCTGTGTTCTCCAGACAAAGTCAGGAGTGTTTTGTTTTCAGTGCCTCCTTAACTTGAAGGTGGAATGAAATGTGGTCAGACCCAGAGTTTGGCTCAAGTGCCACCATGTCTAGAAGATGGCAGTAGCAGTTAGGATACTTTACAAGTAGCAAACAAACAAACCAAAACCCCAAAACACTAAAACTAGCTTACATGTTATGGAATTTATTGGTTCATGTAACCTAAATGCCTGGAGATGGTAAGGCTTCAGGTACAGTTTGATCAAGCTATAGTATAGCTCTCCATGAAGGCAGGAATATTCAGCCTCCTTATTCACTGAAGCAACTTAGGATCTAGAACAATATCTAGCATCTAGATATCTGAACAGTATGTGGAAATAAATAAATATTTTTAATGAACACAGTTATTTCAACTCCGCCTTCTCTGTGGATTGGTTTGGTCTCAGGCAATGCAGAGCAGTGATTGGTGGGGTGATGTCCTTACCTAGCTGTCTGTCTAGCTGCACATCCATCATTCTATCTAGATCTCTACCTCTTTTTCTTTCTCCTTCACTCCCTCTCTCTCTCTCTTCCTCTTTCTCCAAATAGTGCCTACACTGACATTACTGTCTAGCTGAAGCTTCGCAAAACAAAGAAAGGCTGAGGCCTCTAGCATTCTAAAGGAGAGCCGAGGCCAGAACTCAGAAGCATCTGTCTTTAGGCTGCCCTTTCACTTCCTCACGAAAGACCGGGGTGCAGGCACTTCCCCGAGTTTCCCAGCCTGTACCTTGCGCCTGCTTCCCGAGTGAGCCGTCCCCCGCCCGGCCCAGCTGGACCTGGCCCCAGCTGGACCTGGTGCTGGAACCCATCTGCTGGTCCTGCTGCTCTATGTGTGCTCGAGTTGGCAGCAAAACCCTTTCAAACCCCAACTCCGTCCTTTGGGCAAAGGGAACGTGTGCCGGCAGAGCCTTCCACTGGGAGAGCCTCCAGCTCTGCCCTCCAGGGAGCAGCCTGCAAGGCCCCCACCTGCTTCGGGCCGGTCTCAGAACACACACGGTTCCTGCCAAGTCCAGCTGTTCTGAAGTCCAACCTTTTGTGCCCAGGGAGCATCCAGCCCCGAGCCCACATCGTCCTTCTGCAAGTAACTGGATGCACTTGGGGCTGAGCTAGCCGA
Source organism: Tamias sibiricus (assembly GCA_025594165.1). Taxonomy (NCBI): domain Eukaryota; kingdom Metazoa; phylum Chordata; class Mammalia; order Rodentia; family Sciuridae; genus Tamias; species Tamias sibiricus. The sequence continues at coordinate 7,884,518 of CM046662.1, read as the reverse complement.
ACTTCCAGTTACTCATTTCCAACATTTAATGTCTTGGGCCCTCTTGCTTCAAATGCCTCCCTTGTGTGGCGGCACTGGCTGACGGAGGTGGGTGAGCTGTGTCTCCTTTTCTCCGTAGGATCGCACGTTCAGGAAGTAACCCTGAGGACTCTGCTGGGCCTGGCAAACTTCCAAAGACGGATTTTGATGAACTGGAGCAGAGGTGAGAAGGAGGCAGCGGACACCACCTGGGCTGAGCGTCCAACAAGGCCCAGAGTGACGGCAGCTGGACGACCCAGGGAGCCGCCCGGCGAGGAGTCACGGGGGCTGGCCAGGGCGACTCGGGGAAAGCGGACGTCCCTGCAGGGAGGGTGTGGAATGTGCAAGAGTTGCCTGGGCCAGGGGCCGCAGTGTCACCTGAGGGCTCCACCAAGTCACCTGAGCATGCCTGACTTCATGAACCCGAGCAAGGAGGGGACGCTGTTAGCCACAGATCTCCTTCTCTTTGATTGGCAGGCTCAGGGTTGTTCTGAGTGAGTGGGAGCTGGGCGACGGGCGGCAGGACGGTGGGTGGACATGCCGCAGGTTGAGCACCTCGGCGGGCAGGGGGCTGGCATTCTCACTAAGGGCCTCAAGGGGATGCGGGCTCCAGGCCTGCAGCGTGGACACGTGATCCCAGGAGGCCCGAGAGAAGGGGGCGGAATGTTAGGTAAAGTCGGCTGGCAGGCCCCACCCCCAGGCGCCCTACCTTAGCCACGCGCAGGCGCATCCGGTTTTCCTGTAAGCCTGAGCTTTAACTTCCCGGAAGTACCCATCTCTGGCGGGCTCCGACTTCCCGCCCTTAATCCCGAGAATACTCGCCTCTCGCGGGGAATTCGCGGGGGCGGGCTCTCCCTTTCTGAGCCAATCCCCAGCATTCAAGTCTCACTTCCGCCTGGCAGGCAGCCTATGGAGACAGGGGCCCTCGGGACCACCCAGGTCGCTACTTAAACCCCCACCAGGCGGGAACTCGCCCCTTTTCCCCTTCTTCGCCCCATCTGATCCCTCCCGCTGGTCTGCTCTCCCTTCTTCCCTTTCCCCATCTCCCCTTCCCCTCTCTCCCTTCTTCCCTTTCCCCATCTCCCCTTCCCCTCCACGTGCCCCTTTGGTCGGACTGGCGTTAGGGGCCGGTTAATAAACCCCTCTTACCACGGCGGTTTCTGGCGTGGGTTTTTGCCCTTCACACAAGGTCTGGGCTCAACCCAGGCAAAACCTCCCACAGACCAAGGTCAGCCTATCGTGCAGACTCATGGAGTCAGTATGTGACCCCACCCACGTCCCCCCCCCCCCCCCGTCGCTGGGGAGGCCCGACTTTGGCTTCCTCCTGTGGTTCAGCCTGCCACCCTCTCCCCTGGGAAGACTGCTTCAGGTTTGCAGACCTCCCCCAGGGATCACTTTCCTCCTGGGGCTGTTTCTGAGGCTGTAGGTGACATTCTGTGCTAAGCTGGGCTGTGCCCTCTGTGTCCCACTGGGGGAAACAGTGGGGACTGTGGTCCCAGAGCCACTCCCAGGAGATGAGACTCCATGGACTGGGGCCCCGCAGAGGTCATACAAGGGCTCTGGGCTGGGCTCTGCCCTAAGCAGGACATGGCCACTGCACGCTGCAGGTCGCTGGCCCTGGGATAGGCCTCTCAGGTTCCTGTGGACCCTATCTTTGTGGTTTCCTGTGGCTGGACGGCCTGCCCCAGCCTTGGAATGCCTGCATCTTCAGGGCTCTGGTCTGTTAAGCTTTTTAAAATTTGTTTCAAGAATTTTATCACAGCTGAAGATCTGTTTCAGTGGTATGTGTATGGGAAATTTTGATATTCTTGGATTTTTAATTTTTCTCTCCCAGTCTCTCTCTCTCTCTCTCTCTCTCTCTCTCTCTCTCTCTCTCTCTCTCAGCCTTCTGCAAATGTTGGGTATGGAACCAATCACTCCAGGTTGCAGTCATTACTTTTATATAACTGGAGTTGGGGACTTGTGAATCAATCCCATACCCATTAGCAATGTGTGCTTGAGCCAAGATATATTTTTTTCTCCTTTCCTTTTTTTAACAGGACTGGACAGTGTTGAATCCTTGAAGAAAAAATCAACACCTTTTTTTTGTGTGTGTGAGAGTTGACAGCGCATTCCACCCAGCAGAGAGCCTATGGGGATATAAGTGTAAGAAAGCTCTAATTGGATCCAGCACATGGCCGGGGAGCCAAGCACACCCAGCTGAGCTCACATGTGTCACTGGTCTCAGCCCCTGGGGCAGCAGCACAGGGAAGTATTTCTGGATTGTGTCTCTGGCGGCTTTTCCTAGCCACGTGGCCGCAGCAAAATAAGAAGGGCCCTGGTCTTGGGCAGAGGCTCGGGGTCTGCCAGGCACCAGCTGCCCTTGATAAGCTGTTCTGCTGTTGGTTGCAGGGACAGGAAGGTAGCCCTGAGAAGCAGAGAACTCGCCTCGGGGCTTTCACGGAGCTCCCCTGGCCAGGGCTCCTCGGCTTCCTGAGTGGTCGCTGGGGTGCTTCTATTCCCACACCCCAGAGCTGGGGCAGGCCCTCTGGGACACTCCAGGATGCGCCCTCTGCTCCAGTGCTCTGGTGCTCAGGGTGACCCCCCGGGGGACATTTGAGCCCCCTCTGATGGGAGCCCTAAGTGGGAGGAGGCTGCAGAGAAAATGTGTCTCCCCTTCCAGATTCCCAAGGGGTGACTCACAGCCAGGTGCCTGCACCCCCACTGCTCTGCCTCCTGCATTCTTTCAAATAATAGACGTTCATTTTTTCAGTTCAGGGTGCTAGAAGGGGGGACCAAGGCCTCTCTGAGGACCTGCAGAGGACTTCCTTGTCCCCTCCAGTCCCCGCCTGGTCTCCTCCCCCCTCCCTGTGTCCTCCCTGAGGTTCCTGGCTGGGGAGGGAAAGAGCGTGGGCCCCGGAAACCTCGCTCTGGAGCTGGAGGCCAGAGGAGCCTGAGTGTGCGTCCCCGGCCCTGCCCCAGCAGCTGCGGCCACCGCAGGCTTGGATCTGAGCAGCACCCCTGATCCCCGCTGCGCCATTGAGCTATTCAGGGCCTCCGTGGGCACTGTCCACTTTGGACCTCCACCTAGGAGGCCACTGGTGGAGTGTGGAGGTGGCAGCAGCTCTGGGCACCCCCTCCCCGGCCCCGGGCCGAGCACACTCTGCTGCTATCCGGGCTATGGCGGTCTGCCCCCACCCGCGGAGCTGGCCGGGCCCAGGAGGACTGGGGCACATGTGCTGCCCGGCCCTGTCCCGTAGCCTCGGGGCTGCAAGGGAGTCCCCGGGTGTCTGTGCAGCAGGTGGCCTGGTCTGCACAGCCAGCCCCTTCCGCTGCTGGGAGTCCTGGTGGGAAGAGGATTCCAGGGACATTCTTTCTGTCTGGCGCGAGGACTTGGCCTAAGTCTTGAACCAAAAAACCGGAACAAACTGCACCAGTTTGCTCAACCTCGAACCAAATCCAAATATTTTTTAATATCACAGAACCAAACCAGAGTTCTGGGGTTTGGTTTGGTTCCCACCAGAGAACACTTAGAAGGTCCCACCCAGGTCCTCCTTGTCCCTATCTACCAGGAGAGGACCCTTAGCAGGCGGGGCACAGAGCCTGCAGAGGTGCTGCCTCTCCTGCTGCAGGGTGGGAGGCCGAGGAGGCCTGGGGGGTCCCGTAAAGAGGGCGGGGCCAGGCAGCACCCAGCCACAGACAGAGGGTGGGTGCCCGCTGCCATCAGGCGGGAGGGGACTGGCCGCTCTGTTTCTAGTCTGGGCCCACTGAGGAGGTCGAGAGGAGCAGCTGGCACTGGTAAGGAAGTGTGACCCCTGCCCTCTCTGAGGTCACTGCCCTTGCGAGGAGCTGCAGTGGTCCTCCTAAATAACTGCACCCTGGAGACGCGGACTGTGACCCCGTGGGCAGATGTGCCTAGCTAAGGTTTCACAAGGAGGTCACCCTAGAACTAGAGCACACCCTAAATCCAATGACTGGGGTCCTCACAGGGAGAGGGGAGGGGACAAGGACAGAGTCCTCTGCAGGTCCTCAGAGACGCCTTGGTCGCCCCTTCTAGCACCCTGAGCTGTGGAAAAATGAACATCTATTATTTGAAGCCACTGCAGGAGTGTCACAGCTGTCCCAGGGGTGCGAAGGGCCGGCCACCCACGCTCCTCCCTCCTGAGGAAAAGCTGGTGGCTTCTAGCACGTGACAAAACACCTCTGTGTCACGTGACCTCAGCACTTGCTCACACACCCTTGGCCACGCAAAGACACCCCCTCAGGGACACGCGCTGGGGGCAGGGCTTGGTGGGGACTGCGTTAGGAGCCGGGCAGGAGGGGCGGAGAGTGCTGAGGGCGCAACGCAGTCAGCAGGACATGGCCAGCCCGAGGGGACATGAGGTGCCACAGGAATCCAGAGCCTGGATTTGGCGACTGCTTTGGCCTCTGGATTCTCCAGTCCATCCCAAGTCCCCAGGTCCCCTGGGTGGCCCTCAGTTCCCTGCAGTTTGGAGCAGCCTGTCCAGCCCACAGCACAGGTGGGACCCCGGGAACCAGAGGGGCTGCAGCACCAGGCTTCCACCCGCCGGCTGCTGCCCGTGTGGCTGCTTGCTGCCTCTGGTGCTGACGTCTTCCTCCATCAGATGGAGCTGACGCTGCTGCCAGAAGGTTCTGTGAGGAAAGAATGAGCTACAGAGAATGGGGCGCCCGCCACGATGCCCAGCTTGAGCAGTTTCCTTCCCAAGTGCACACAGCGTTCCCAGAGTGACCTGGGTCTGGATCTAAAGTGTTGAAAACCGGCATGCGTTTCCAGTTTGAACCGGTCGAGCTACTTTTTTTTTTTTTTGTATTGGGGATTGAACCCAGGGACACTTAACCACTGAGCCACATCCCCAGCCCTTTTTGTTTTATTTTGAGACAGGGTTTCCCTAAGTTGCTTAGGGCCTCACTAAGTTGCTGAGGCTGGCTTCGAACTTGCAATCCTTCTGCCTCAGCCTCCTGAGCCCCAGGTGTGGGTCATCCATCCTGGCACAAGTAACCCCTTTGGTTGGGTTCAGTTTGGGGTTCCATAGTACAACTTAAGTTTAGTTTGGATGGAAATTTAGTCAATGGGTGTGGTTCGATGTTTGACTTGATTGAGTTGGTGTCCCCTAAAGAACTCGTAGCTAGCATTAAGTAAGACATCCAAGCAAGCCACTCATCTGCCAAGATGCTCCCTAACTTACAGGACTTTTTTTTTTTTTAGGAGCCTGATAGCACTTCATACATCACGGCCTTCACAGCACTGTACAGCCAGATCCCCTGGCCTCGCCCACGCTGTCCCTGAGGCCGAGGCCGTGCCAGTTTCTAGCCCAACCCGCCCCTTCCCCGCCCTGGGTCCTCTGGGGGAGGGAGAGCACTCAATCTTTAAAATGTGGAATCATTTTCATCCCAAGTCTGCAGCTTGGGAAAGACAAGAGAAGTTAAGGCAAGACACACACGTGGTCTCAGGCAGCCTCTCTGCCTCCAGGAGGTGGAAGCTCTTCGGGATGGAGCCCGGGGCGTCGAGTCCTCCACGGGGCCTGCCATCCTTTCTCCTCCAGGCCTGCTCCCCTCCTCCTGGGGTCTCTGCTCTGCGGGTCTGCTCCCCAGAGGAGCCGGCTCAGGCCCAGGCTTCCCAAGCACTGACCCGGGGAAGCACATGCAGGTCGTGGTAGGAGGCAGGGCCCAGTGGGGATTCACACTCACAAGCTGGCTGGAGCCAGGGCGATGAAGAGGGGGTGCCCAGGCATGGGGTGCACACGGAGGCTGCAGGGATCCTGGGATGGTTGGCAGAAAAAACATCTGTCACCTACGCATAGGAAGACCGAAGGCTAGAAGCCATCGGGGAGTGGTCACTTGTGTGTCTGGAATAGCTCATGATACAGCCTTCTTTTGAGCAAGTATTTGGAAAGAGAGAGATTAGATTTAAAAAGAAATTTTTTTTTCTGCCAAGGAAGTGTTCAATAGCATAAGAACTGCCCCGTGTGAAGGGGGATGTGGGCATTAAATGTGCCCAGATCTGAAGGGCCACTGAGGGGTCACTGACATGGAGGCTGAAACTGCTTTTCCCTGGAGGGACCCACGTGCTTCACCCGTGGGCACAGTGAGACCCTTGCAGCAGCTGGCCCTGTCTCGAGAGGTTTCTTCACACCATGATTCTGCCTTGGGACCTTCTTTGGGGTGGTGTTTTTTAAGATTTATTTCTCATTTGTTCTATTCAGTCACACATGACAGCAGAATGCCCTTTGATTCGTTGTACACAGATGGAGCACAATTTTTCACTTCTCTGGATGTACATGAAGTAGGGTCACACCATTCATGCAATCACGATGTAGGGAAACGGTGTCTGTCTCATTCCACCATCTCTCCTACCCCCAAGTCCCCTCCCCTCCCCTCCCCTCCCCTGGGGTGGTATTTTTTATTTTCTCCAGAGCTAGTTTCTTTCTCAAGATAGAAGGAGGAGCGTTTGTGTAACCCACCCCTTCCTGGAGGTCTGCAGCCTGCGTGGGGCTGGTCCTCCGTGTCCTAGGAGCCCACTGTCCTCGGCTTTCGCAGCCTGGGGTTGGGCACGCATTCCTGGCTCTTGATCCCAGGACTCCTGGTGCAGCCCCTGGGCACTGGGGGTGGGCAGGGCAGCCAGTTCATGCCCAGCAGGGCAGGCAAGCTCTAATTTGCTTCCAAGATGGTTGGGGACGAGGGGAGCACTATTTATGGAGCCTTGAACCCCTTCATTATGAGCCAACGCTCTTCAGATGTTTTTCTGGGTGTCTGTTGAGGTATGTAATTACCCGCCCCTTGGCTAGGAGCTCTCAAAACGCAGAGCGGCCACACGTGCCAGGACCTCCCACACCCCGCGTGCTGTGCTTGACCTGGAGGAAGGCGTGGGACCTGAGCCAGTGCTCAGCAACTTACCTGGGTGACAGCAAAAGGCCCTACGTGGGCTGACCGTGGTGCAGAGGGCTTCAGGAGCTGAGGCTGCCTGCCGTGCCGTGGGCCTGTCCCAGCTCTCCAACGGGCCGCTTTTCATCCTCCTCCACCTCAAAATGCTGCTGAGGAAGTGAACGGGCTCTCTGGCCCGCAGCGACCGGGGCAGAAAACAGAGTAGCAGCGCATCCTGGTTCAAAATACACGAACACGCACAAGTCCAGGTGAGACAGACAAACGACCATCAGTTAATGAACGGGGCCAGAGACAATCTCCTCTGCAGAGCAGTTACAAGTGATCATCAGCTGTCCAGGCACCGGAGGTGGCCATGGCACCACCCCTCACCTGCGGCGTCCGCTGTGGGCGATTCTGTTGTCGGGTGAAGGCTTGAAGCACACACGCACACCTGGAGCACACTCACACACTACCTGAGCACACTCATACACTACCTGATTACACACCTGGGACACACTCACTTCTTCCTCAAGCCTGCCCATTCTTCCCCAGGCTCAGATCTCCCCCAGGCGCCTTTGGTTCCTGGGACACCCCCCCTGTTTACCCCGAGTTGCAGCACTCTGTGTCCCCGCCTGTGCTCTGGAGGGGCTTCTGCTTGGAATCCCGTTTAGGCCAGGGCCACCTGGGAAGCCCCTGGGGCACAGCACTGCAGGATGTTCTGGGGCTGCGCTGTCAGTGCCGTGGCCCCGGGTGGAGACTGAGGACTCGAGGTGTGCTGGTCGAGAGGGACAGAAGCACACAAATCAGACCTTAGAGTGGTTCACAGGAGAGCGAGAGCAGCTCACTGCTGCCTGCACATAGCTGTGCTGAACTGTCTACCCGCGTGAATGGGGCCAAACAGAAGATTATCAAGGTGCGGTTCACCCAGTTCTTCCTTCCTGTTCTTTTTTAATGTGGCTACTAAGACTTTTAAAACTACTGTCACTCCTCTTGGTGTCCACAGGATTGGTATCAGGACTCCAGAGGACAGCACCCTCCGAGGACACTCAGGTCCCTTATGTGAAAGGGCACAGATTTGCTGCTATGTGGAACTATGGTTGATTTTTGCATGCAATTGACCTTCTATTGAGTGACCTTCTGAGATTCACTTACAAATGATAATAGCTTGTCTGTAGATTCTTCTCTTTTTACCGGGAACACAGTCAACTTTTTGTAAGTACTAATAATTTTATTTTTCTTTGAAAATCTTGTACCTTTCTTCTGTTAGCTGGGAGGTCTTAAATGACTTTTTTCGCACCAGGTAAAACCTCTTGTTCAATATTTAGTAGAAGTGGTAAAAACAGGTATTCATACTCATTCTCAGACAGAAAGCTTTCAATATTTTATCAGTAACTACAATGTTAGTTATTTTTTAAAATACTCTGTATCAGATAAAGGAGGGTCCCTTTTTCCCTGTTTACAGAGAGTTTTTTTTTTTTTTTTTTTTTTTTTTTAATGTCATGAGTATGTCTGCATCTACTTCAGTGATCGGATGACTTCCCTCTCCACTCTGGTAATATGGAAACCAGGGGAGCTTTCTGACGAGGAGACCAGCCTTTCATGCCTGGAGTCAGTCCAGCCTGCTCAGGATTCATCATCCCTTTGGCCTCCGGCCAAATGCATTTGCTAGTTTGGTGTCTTTGCATCTCGGCTCCTAAGACTGACTCATCTGTACTTGTCCTTCATGCCCTGCTCAGTGTTTGGTGTCAAGGTGACAATGACCTCATTGGACAAACCAGGAAGCACCCCTTTTTTCTAGTCTGTACAGTGTAGATGAGACTGTGTCATTTCGTTTGTAAGTATTTTGGGGAATTCACTTGGAATCTGTTTGTGGACAGCTCTCTGCCTGGAGATCATGTTGCATAGATGTTGTTAAGCCCAGCTCCCATCTCGAACACGTATGAAACTGTTCCAGGTTATCTATTTCTGGTGTCATATTTTGTTTGTTTTTTCTAAGGATTTCCCATTTTACCAAAAATTTTGCATTTGTTGACATTCAATTGTTCATAATATACCATAATTATCCTTTGAACATATGTGAGATAAGGACCAATGTACTCTTTTTCATTCAAATTGACAATTTGTCCCCTCTCCCTTCTTTTTCTAATCAGACTTCCCAGAAATCTAACATTTTTATGATCAATTTACAAGAGCCAACTGTTGGACATATTGATTTTTATTAAAGTACTTTTTCTTTTTTTATTTTGGGGGAGGCAATACTGGGGATTGAACTCAGGGGCACTTGACCACTGGGCCACACCCCCAGCCCTATTTTGTATTTTAGTTAGAGACAGGGTCTCACATAGTTGCTTAGTGCCTCACCATTGCTGAGTCTGGCTTTGAACTCGTGATCCTCCTGCCTCAGCCTCCAGAGCCGCTGACATTACAGGCGTGCGCCACTGAGCCTGGCCTAAAGTATGTTTTATATTTCATTAATTTCTGTTCTTAGTTTTTCTTATTTCCCTCCCTCTGGTTTCTGTTGGTATAGTTTGCTGCTGTTTTTCTTCTTTTTGACCTTTGCTTTTTTGAAATACATGCATGTAAGGCTATGAATTTTCTCTAAGTAGAGGTTTGACAACATTCCCCATATTTTGATGTGTTATGTTTTTGCTATCATTTAGTAGAAGATATTTTCCAATGTCCACTGAAACTTTTTCTTTGGCCTATTTAAAAGTATATTGCTTAATTTCCAAGTATTTGGGGGAATTTCTACTTATTTTGTTATTGATTTCCAGCCTAATTCATCTGTGGTCAGAGAATCTATCCCAAGTAATTTCAATCCTTTGAAATTTCTTGAGACATTTTTAATGGCCAACGTAAATGTCCACTTACAGTACACTTGAAGAGAATGGATGTTTTTTTGATACGGTGTTTGGTGATGTTGCTGTAGCAAATTTGTTAATCGGGCTGTGTAGATGTTCTATATCTATATTGGTTTTCTGGCTTGTTGTATCTTTTATAAGAAAAATGTGTTAAAGTCTTCCATTATGACTATGGATTTGTCTATATTTTCTTTTTTATTTTAAATTAGAGCTTTATGTTTATGCATACTAGTTAAGTTTATATTTTCTTACACTTCTGTCAATTTTTGTCTTATGTGTTTTGAATATATAACAAGCTGTGTTTTTGTACATATACTTTGAGAATTGTTTATCTTCTTGAAGGATCAACTCTTCTATCATCATGAATATTTCATTTTATCTTAATTACACTCCTTGGCTTGAGTCTACATTGCTCCGAGCACGGCCATAACAACTTTTTTGGGGTGGTGTTTGCAAGGTCCATTTTTAAAATCATCTATTACTTTTTAATTGCTCTGCATTGTACACCTGAGCTGTGTCTCCAGTAGTCGGCACATGAGTAGGTTTTGGTCTGAGCCTGGTTTGGAGGTTGTGACTTTGATCGACGCCCTCGGTCCACCTGGATCTCACGCGGTTGGACGTGCGCGGGCTGTCCCGGGCCTGCGTCTGGCCCCCGGGCGAGTCCCCTGCCTCGCACCTGTCTGCAGGTCAGCACCGCGTCCCTCTGCTGGCTCAGTGTTCCTTGGCGACCCCGCCTCTGTCCCCAGCTCTGGTCCTCAGGCGGCTCCTCTCCGCCCGCCCCTCAGCCTCTGTCCACTCTGCGTCCTGGCATGGGCGGCCTGGGCCTCCCCGAGGTGCAGCTCGGCCCTGGCCCTAAGCCTCCAGCCCACGTGCGCATCCACACGGGCACGTGGCAGGCGACAGGAGGCCACGTTCCCCACAGGAGGTCCAGGTGCACCGTGGGCTCCCGGGGCCTCCTGCCCGACGCCGTGGGCAGCGTGGGTTTTCTCACGCTGGCGCAGACCCTGAGTTGTCTGTATGCGCTCCCTCCGCCTGGCCAGGCTTGCTCCTGGCCTCCGGAAAGGCTCCGCGGCGGGGCCCTTCCCACTCCTTGCCGTGGGCCGGCTCTGTCACAGTGGCCTCCTGCCTGGCCCCTGGCTTCCCATCTGGCTCCTGGGCAGACTCTTTCCCACACAGTTGCTGGAACAGTCTTTTGAAAAGCCACTTCACACCACCTTCATGCCCAAGAAAATGGAAGAATGGCTCTCCAGCCTCCTCAGAGTAAAAGCCAGCCTCCCGCCATGGCCTGCGGAGCCCTGATGGACACCCCCTCGCCTTCTGACCCCCTCGGCCCCAGCCCAATCCCCCGCCCTGCCGCTCCTCCTAAACACTGTCACCTCAGGGCCTTTGCATGGCGCACCTCCTTCAGGCGTTGGTCAGATGCCCCCTTTCTGGGTCACCTTACTTAACGTATTTGTGCTCCTTTCTTGCATGACCTTCATCTCCTTTACTCTGTGTCGTTTCAGGCCACCACCCTGTGCCACATGTTACTTGGTTGACGTGTTTGGGGTGTTTCCCTCCATCACAGGCTCTGAACCACAGCAGCGCTGTGTGCCCTGCGGTTTCCAGGATCGAGGTCAATGCCCAGCACAGGACAGGCCACCCACACACGTTCATTAGATGAATGGTGGCGTTTCTGTGACAGTGCTGTGAAGTCCACGGGAGCACCATGTCTGCCGAGGAGGCTGGAGCTCAGACAAGGGTCTTCAGCTCTGTTCAGGGCTGGCCCGGGCACTCCACTGACGGCCAGTGGTGACAAAACTTGGAGACCGAAGGTCCGACGGACTCAGAAGTCCCTTTTGCTCCAGTTCCACATAGTTAGGCAACGCCAAAAAAGCAAAATAAAATAAAGACCTTACGATGTGTGTGGGTTCCTCAAAGTTTGTCAAGAGTGGAAAATAAGCAGAGGCCAAGTGATTAGGAAGAGGGGGTGCTCGTGGGCCGGGGTGTCCTCCCAGGGTTCTGGGACAAGGAGTCACGGGGAGGATTTTGCTTCCCGACATCAGGGAAGACTCTAAGGCCATGGGAACTCCACTTATCCATTCAGTGGGCGTCGGAGTCTCTGGTGCACAAGCTTCTGCTACGGGCACGGCAAATGGATTACAGGACAAAACAGGCCCTTGCCCTCCTCCAGTGCAGAGGGATCTCGCCCGGGCTGTCACCAGGCGGATGAGTGTGGAGCACCTTGGGTTGGCTGGAGAGAGCACACCAGTGAGTCTTAGGAAGATCTAGAAGGGCCTAGGCAGCAAGAGCAAGAGGCAGAGAGGAGGTCAGGGCCAGGACAAGGGCCCGGGAGGTGTTCTGGTGAGGTCGACTTCCCGCCTGACGCCAGTGCTGGTGGACTCAGTGGGGACCCAGTCAGACAGACGCTTGGGCACTCTGTGCTCCTGAGCCAGGGAGCCAGTATAAAAACTAATAGACGGAGGGGTGTCAGTCAACAATAGTGACGAGGATGCAGACAGGGGAAGAGGAAAGTCCAGAGACGGTGAGAAGAACAGGCCGCAGCTGCCCAGCCCATGCCCAGCCGGGGGCCCCTTCTGTCTGGAGAAGTCTGTCTCTGTCGCTGTCACCGCTTGCTCCCTATCTCTGCGTCCTGTCCTTCAGTTCTTTGCTGAATGGAGACAAGGAACCCAGCACCCTAGATGATAACAACTTCTCAAATTGATTCTGTGTTAAAGAGAAGGACTTGTAGTTGGGAACTCTATGATCTGTCAAGTTGGGGACTGAGCTAGGTACACACAAGCCAACTCCCAGAAGGAGGGGGTGGGGCAGGATGTCAGTGGGGGAGGGCAGGAGTTCGGCAGGTCCAATTAGAGAAGGGAGTAGTGCCTTCTGGCTTCCAGGACCGCACTGCTTCCGGGTGCTGGGCTTACAGACCACATTGCCTAGCTTCTTTGCCATCAGACAGGGTCACATGACCAGGCTCTACCCAATGAGTGTGTGAGGGGGAGTGAGTGCCACTGGGGGGTCTCAGCCTTGGGCTCCCTCCCACTGTGGGTGGGGGGCCACCTCGCCCTCCATCCCTTCCTCCTCTTTCTCAGGCCTTTCGCCCCGGTCCACGCATGTCACTTGGATCCAATCTTAGAACCAGAAGTCTTGCCCTGCCCCTTACTCCCGTCACATCACAACACATTTTTCTGAATCTGCAGCTTGTGTCCTGAATCTCTTCTGTGGCGTTTTTACTTGAAGATCTGAATTTCCCTTGAAAGTCATAAAATAATAAGGATTAATTTCTCCACGGCTGGTCAGTGCTACTGAGGTGCAAAGAATGCTTGCAATCAAAACGGCAACTATAAAAAAAAAAAAAGAATGCTTGCAATCCTACTGCCTAAACACAGAGAAGGACCAGGATGAGGGAAAGAATCGAGAAAACACTGCGTGTGCCATTGTTTTGCAAATATGTTCCTGCTTTGAGATTCAGAAAACACGTATTCCTAGACAAGAGCTGCCCTGACGAGTTTACTGTTGTCCCGTGGCCTCTCAAGCCATGCACATACTAAGGATCCTGTTGAGTGAAGTCTTCAAATACTTTGGTGTCAGAAAGGGTATGGTCAGTTAAAGAACTCAGAACTGCTGCCACACCATCTCAAAATACAGCGACATGAGGCTGAGAGTCTCTAGTATACATGTCCCTGTGTCAGTCACGCAGGATTAGACCATGTCACTTGGGGCCAGAGCCACCGTATGTGGTTAATTGTGTAGAGTTGCATTCAAAGAGCTAAAATGCTTTGGAAGAAAGAAAAAGAAACATATTACAGTAAAAATTGTGTATTTCAACAGTTTTACTCAGGATTAGTTGACTTACATATTAGTAAACTGTACAGACTTAAAATCTATAATTTGATAAGTTTTGGAAAATGTGTACACCCTTGAAGCTATCGCCACATCAAGGTCATGAAGAAACCCACTGCTTCTCAAAGTTACTCCTGCCCTTTGGGGTGTGTGTGTGTGTGTGTGTGAGTGTGTGCCCGTGTGCTGGGAATGGAACCCAGGGCCTCGGTCATGCTGAGACTGCCCCACCACCCAGCGGCACCCCAGCGCCCACAGCCCCTGGAGTCCCACCCCTGCTCTTCGCCCTCCGCTTCACATCTGCCTCCCCTCCTCCACACCATCACTGATCTGCTCCTGTTAAATCAGCTTGCCTTTTCTAGAGTGTTATCTAAATGGAATCCTGCATGTGTGCCATTTTGTCCGATTTCTGTCACTCCCCATCATGATTGAGAGACTCGGCTTTGCTGCGGGTAGCAGTGGCGCACCCCTTCTCAGGACCGGTGGCCGACGGCGGTGGCTGTGTGGGTACGCTGCCACTCTTCAGTCATTTGCATGCTGGACTTTCCTGTTGTTGGTGACTTTCAGCTGTTACAAGCAAGGTTGCCTTGCATGTTTGTGTATGGTCATTGCACGGGAGTGAACTTTCGTTTTCCTTGGGGTCATGCGGAAGAGCAGGTCGCTCTTCCACTGAGCCTCAACCCCAGCCCTCTCATTCTTTGTAGAAGTTTTTATTAGTGTGTTATAGCTGTGCATAATAATGTGGTTCATTTTAACATAATCACACACTCAGGGAATGTAATCTGTTCCATTTCAGTCCCCAGTACCGCCTCCTCCCTGCCTCCCTCCCTCCCCCTCCACTCACCCCCCTCCTCTACCCCAGTGGCCTTCCCCGTCTATCTATTGTTTTTATAAGTTGGTACTTTATAGGCACACAGAGGCGGATCCGCCACGGTACATTTGCACGTACGCACAGCGTCATTGGGTCAACCTCCTCAACCCCAGGCTGCCGCCCCTGCCCTTTCCTGTGCCCTCCTGCATCCCACGATCTCTGTGCCATTTTCATGGTGTCCCCCTCTCCCCCTCTTCTTTTGCCCTAGCTTCTGCATGTGAGCCCATCTCTCCTTCTCACTATTAACCAGGTCTTGCCTACTTTTCCTGATGAGTCGGGTTAGAGATGGTGGTGATGTCGCCGGGGACGGCACCCAGGGTCTTGGATGTGCCTGGCACGTGCTCTGCCACTGAATGTTAGGTTATAATCTTCTCAAAAAACGACGAAGGAACATTTTGGTTGCAGTTATTTTATTCTATTTTTTCCCCATTCTCCACTGTATGTTTTAGATGTCAATCTTCATTAGTTTCTTTCTTCTTATTATTTTGAATTTCATTTGCTCTTTTTTTAACTTTGTATTTTCTTAAGGTGGAAGTCGATGCTACTGCTTTGAGACATTTCTTCTCAGGCATTTAGAGAAGAAAGTTCCCTTTAAGTTCTGTTTTAGCTGCATCCTAGAAATGTTGATATGTTCTCTTTCATTTTTTTCATTCAGTTCAAAATACTTTCTAATTTCTCTTTTAAGCCGTTCTGTGACTTATGGGTTATTTAGTAGAGGATCATTTGGTTTTCTGCTTGTGATTTATTTCTAATTTAATCAGAGAATATACTTTGTGTGATACAAATTCTTTTAAATTTTGTAGATTTGGTTCATGGCCAAAAATATGGTCTGTCTTGGTAAATATTCAGTGTGTACTTGAAAAGAATGTGCATTTTCCTTTGTTGGATTAAGTGTCCTCTAAATGTCTATTAGGTCAAATTAGTTGACAGTGTTGTTCAAGTTTCTAAAGCCCAACTTACTCTGTATTATGTTCTATTAATTATTGAGAAAAGGTATTAAAATCTCTGACTACAATTGTGGAGTTTTTGTTGATTCTTTTATTTCCATCAGTTTTTTGCTTCATGTATTTTGAAGCTTTGTTGTCAGATACATACATGTTTAGGACTGTTATGTTCTTTTAAAGAATTGACTGTATTTCCCAGCAATTCTGGCAGCTGAGGCAGGAGGATCACAAGTTTGAGGCCAGCTGCAGCAATTTAGCAAAACCCCATCTTAAAAAAAATATATGAATAAAAAGAGTTGGGGCTATAGCTCAGTGGTAAAGTACCCCTGGGTTTGATTCCCAGTACCAATAATAACAACAACAATAACTGACTATATTATCATTGATGAAATCAACTTTATTATCCCTAGTAATAGTCTTTGTTCTGAAATCTACTTTGCCTGACATTAGCATAGCTCTCCCAGCTCTGTTTTGATAGTTTTATTAACATCAGCATGGTATAACGTTTTCCATCCTCTTGCTTGTTACTTATCTTCATGTTTCAGCTGGGTTCCTTCTGGGCAGCATATTGTTGAATCCTGCTTTTGTTTATTTATTTTTCTTAAACACCATCTGACAGTTCCTGTCTTTCGATGGAGACCTTGTGTGTTCAGGGTGACTGTCGACATGGTGAGTTGGATTCTGACACCTGGATGTTCATTTCCTGTCTCCTCTATGTTCTTGGTCTGTTCCTCTCTTCTTCTGAGTTCTTTGGGTTGTTTTTAATATCCGTTTTGTTTCCTTTTTTGATTTTTAGTGGCTATTTAAGTCATGGTGAATCTTCTCACAGCTGACCAGTGTGCTTTTGTTCTCTCGTGTTTTTGACTCATTACATGTGTCATAAACCCACCCATACAATGCTGCTTCTGTTTATAAAAGATGTTTAAATATGAAGAAAAACTCATATTTAACCCCCCCTATATTTACCATTTTCAGTTTTTTTTTTTTACTTTTTTTTTCATAGATCCATATTTTCATTTGGTATTATTTTACTTCTTCCTGAAAAGGTGCCTTTAACATTTATTGTGGTGCAGATCCTCCAGTGATAAATATTTTCAGCTTATGTCTTCACTTCTGCTTAATGTTGGAGAGATAATTTTAGTAGGCATAGAATTTTAGGTAGACAGTTTTTTCCTTGAGTATCTGGGGCGAAGACGCTCTTCCCTGTCTTCCAGCTTGTGTTATTTCTGATGAGAAACGTGCTGTCACTCTTATCTTTGCTTCTCTGTATGTTGTATGTTTTTTTTCCTATGTCTGCTTTTAAGATTTCATGTTTATCATTAATTTTAGCTTCTTGGTGGTGATGAACCTTGATGGAGTTTTCTTCATCTTTCTTGTGCTGGGTTTTTGGTGTGTGTGTGTGTGTGTGTGTGTGTGTGTGTGTGAGTTAGACTGGTGGATTTTTAGTTTCGATCAAATTCAGAAAATTTCAAACTATCATTTTCGCAGGTATCTCGTTTGTCTTCACTCACCTCCTTGGAAGTTCACATTACACATGTGTTAGCTTGCTGTATAAGTTCTCTGAATTAAAAAAAAAAATCCTCTTTGATTTTGGAAGTATTTTTTTTCTCTCTGTTGGGCATAGTTTCTTTTGCTTTATCTTCAAACACACGATCTTCTTTTCAGCAGCATCTAACCTGCCATTAATCACACACATTCTGTTTTTCATCTCAAGCTTGCACTTTTATCTCTATAGGTTTGATTTGTCTTTTTTGTACTCTCATGTTTCGACTTCACGTGTTCTCTGTTTCATTTAGTTTTGGATATCTAGGGTATAGTTGAGGTACTTGTTGATATGTGTTGATCTTACTCTACCCTCTGTGTCATCACTACATTGATTTCAGTTGATTCCTCTGCTCCTTCTGGGTCATATTTTCCTGATCCTTTGTATACCTGGTAATTTTTTAGTGGATGCCAGATGTTAGGAATTTTTATGTTTTTATAAATATTTTGACCCATCTTCTGGGGTGAAGTTATTTGGGCACAGTTTGGTCCTTTAAGGTCTGGCTTCAAAATGTCCGCTGGCCTCCCCCAGAGCAGCATTTGTCCAGGGCTTATTGTTCTCCCCTGTTCAGGCCAGGCAGGCCCTGGGTGCTCTCACCCAAGCCCCGGGCATGTGAGCCATTCCAGGCGGGCTGGTTGTTACGGACACTGTCACCTCTGGTCCTGCTGGTGGCTCTCTCTCCAGCCCTGTGCCGTTGCTGGACACCCAAAGAGACCCTGCAGACCTCTGGACTGCTCTGTGCAGCCTCCTCCTCTCTGGTGTTGTATTGTGCCCCACAAACTCTATTCCCTTCACCTCCCTGGGCTTGGGGGTTCCTCTGGGCTCTTTCTGGCACCCCTCACTATGCCCATCCTGGGAACGCTCTTGGGGCGATCAGCTGGGAGGTTCACAGGGTTCACTTCACGTACTTCCAGTCTTGAAAGGGTCCCTGTCTTTTGTTTGATGGGGTCTGCTATGGTCTGAATATTCGTGTGCCTCCAAAATTCACTGTGGAACTTAATCCCTGGTACAGTTATATTAAGAGGTGGGGATTTTAGGAGCGACTGGGTCTTGAGGGCTCCGTACTTGTGGATGGGATCCGAGTCCTTATAGGTGACCTGGAGGGAGGCCCCCATTTTTGTTGTTGTTGTTGTTACTAGAATTTTTTTTTAAAAAAATTTGATTAGGTATATATGACAGCAGAATGCATTTTGATTCATTGTACACAATTGCAGCACAACTTTTCATTTCTCTGGTTGTACACTATGTAGCGTCACGCCCTATGTGCAGTCATACATGTACCTAGGGTAATGATGTCCATCTCATTCCTGCCCCCATGCACCCTCCCCACCGCTTCCTCCCCTTTGTCTAATCAAAGTTCCTCCATTTCCCCATGCCCCCTCCCCCATTATGGATCAGAATCCACCTTTCAGAGAGAATATTTGGCCTTTGTTTTTTTGGAATTGGCTTACTTCACTTAGCATGATATTATCCAACTCCTTGCATTTACCTGCAAATGCCATAATTTTATTCTCTTTTATTGCTGAGTACTATTCCATTGTGTGTATATACCACAGTTTCTTCATCCATTCATCTATTGAAGGGTATCTAGGTTGCTTCCAGTTTAGCTATTGTGAATTGTGCTGCTATGAGTATTGATGTGGCTGTGTCCCTGTAGTTTGCTGTTTTTAAGTCCATTGGGTATAGACCGAGGAGTGGGATGGCTGGGTCATAAGGTGGTTCCATTCCCAGTTTTCCAAGGAATCTCCATTCTGCTTTCCAGATTGGCTGCACCATTTGGCAGTCCCACCAGCAATGTATGAGTGTGCCTTTTCCCCACATCCTTGCCAATATTTATTGTTGTTTGTGTTCTTAATAGCTGCCATTCTGACTGGAGTGAAATGAAATCTTAGAGTGGTTTTGATTTGCATTTCTCTAATTGCAAGAGATGTTGAACATTTTTTCATGTATTTGTTGGTCAACGTATATCTTCTTCTGAGAAGTGTCTGTTCAGCTCCTTGGCCCGCTTATTGATTGGGTTGTTTGTTTTTTTGGTGGTAAGTTTTGGGGTTCTTTATGTATCCTGGAGGTTCGTGCTCTATCTGATGTGTGTGGCCAACATTTGCTGGAAGGAGCCCATTTGGGCCCCCTTCTCCTCCGTTGCGTGAGGACATGGCATGTAGCCCCTGTGCCACGTGAGGGTGCACTAAAGCACCATCCAACGAGCCTTCACCAGACGGCAGGCCTGCCTGGTGTGCCCATCCCACCTCCACGCGGGACTTCCCAGCCTCTAGGACTCGAGGCAAATTCACACTGTTCACAGGTTACGCAGTCCAAGATACGGTGTTATGGCGGCAGGAACAGCTGAGAACCATTGTCTCCTGCATTTTGCTGGTTCTGTAGCTATCTGGGGCAGGAGGATGGGTCCTGTCCCTGTTACTCCATCGTGACCACAAGCAGAAATCTCTGCCTGTTAATGTTTTATTCTTAAGACCATCTGGGTTATTGTTTATCACTGGGGTTGAAGGGCAAAAATCAACCGGAGACAACCGTGCAGCCAAGAGATTTATTCACCAGCCTTTGTGGCTGGTCAGAGGTAGAAGAAGTGTGGGGAGAGAGGAGTCAGGGAGAGGGAAGTGTGCAAGCTCTGGTGGGAGAGAGGAGTCAGGGAGAGGGAGTGTGCAAGCTCTGGTGGGAGAGAGAAGTGTGTGAGCTCTGGATGGAGGGTGGGTGCCTGGTCGTGCCGGCTGTGGTCTCTGGAACTGTCGGCTGGGGCAGCTGCCATCAGGCTGGAGACAGTGAGTCTGGAGCTGTTGCAGCAGCTGCTTCCTCTCAGCAGGGACGAGCTGTTGTGTCTGAGCTCTGGGCAGGCAGGAGCTTTAAATAGGGATTTCTGGTGGGGGTGTACCAGAGTGAACTTTAATGCTATTGGCTCTTTTCCCAGGGAATAGGGTGACCTTTAAGCCAATTGGCTCCTGCCCGGGGAACAGAGTGACCTTTAAGCTGATTGGCTCCTGGCTGGGGAAAATGAAACCAGGTTGCTCCTTATGGAAATTTCCATGGGGGAGGTGGCCCATCGGCCCAAGCCTATCTATCGGGGGTCATGCAGAGTCAAAGAGAGCTTGATGCCCACAAAGAGCTCAGCATCAAGGACACAGCAGGCCACTCCTTTCCCTTTAACTACTTCTTACATTTTTTTTTTTTTTTTTTAACCATTGAAAAGCATTTCCAGAGTACAATGATTGTTCGAGGTCCTGAGGTCCTGAGGGGGACACAGTTCCAGGCTAGCAAATGTTCTCAGGGAAATTTTATCACAAGAAAGAGGCTGCTTTCTGATTTTAGAACTTGCTTGAACAATGAAAGCTAAATTAGCTTAAAAATTTTAAAAATGACTAAGGGTATACAGAGTCATTTTTAAAATGTTTAAATGATTAGAAGTGTATTTAATTGAAAGTGAAAACTCTCCCTACCCCATTCCCCAAATCTTACTGTCCCAAAGTCATTATGATGAAACCCTTGAACGCATTTTCTATGATCACTGAGTTGTTGAAATGGAAATTGAAGTTGTGCTCAGCCTCTTAAGGTCACAGCTCTGTGACCAGTTGGCGTGCAGGTGAGACGGCCCTCTGTGCCCTTTGCCACTCCAGTCTGCTCCTGGTGTGACACCTCTGGCCTGCTTGACAGTGACTGCCCAGGCACCAGATGCTTGAGCCAAGGAAGGAGGGACCCGCCCATCGGGGCCTCTGCTCTCGCCGGTGCTGCTGTGCCCAGGACGTGATTGCAGACAACCAGGGGGAAATCAAGCTTGCCAAAGCAATGAAGAGGAGTCCTTTACGGGGCTGGCATCCCCAGCTTTTATTGTGAAAGGAGACATTGTCCTGTCTCTCCAGTGCTGAGGACAGGGCTCTCCTCCCCCAACCTTTATTTTTTTTTTTTTGGCCACAACAGAAAACTATTTGATAAATATGAGCTCGTATCATCAGTGCTGTTTAAAGTCCTCTTTATCAAACCCAGTGAGTGGCAACGGAGCTTCTCACCATCTAAGCTCCTGTCCCCAGCAACGTGCCTTCCCCGCAAGTGGTCGAGGGGCCTGTGACCGGCCAGCCCAGCAGCCCTGGCTGAGCAGTCCCCCCTTCCCCCACTGGGACCATGTCCCTGCGTTCACTGTGGAGTCCCCACTGAACCACAGGTCCCAGGGGCCAGATTTCAGAGTCTCCATCCCCTCTAGCGACCAGAACAGAGCCTGGCCGGAGGCAGGTACTCAGTACCTAACTGTGGAAGCGGTAAAGTGAATGAAGAGCTGGCTGAGAGGCTTCAAGGGAAGACCATCTCACTTTAGCACACATTGCCTGACAGGGCTAACAGAGACGGGATCATGTTAATGTAAAGGTCGTGTTTTTAATCGGCTGGACTCTACCTGGAACCCAGTAGAGCAGATCAAGGCAGGAAGAGGAAGAGGGAAAGCAAAGATTGAGAAAAAGCCCAAGTACGGACACCCCGACTCACACCGCGTGCGGGAGCCGTGAAGGAGACCGCGAGGTGTGGGTGATGGGCTGATGACATACGCACGAATGCCACCACCCCAAAGGGGGCCTGGGAGGGCAGACAGGGACAGCGAGGGACGGAGGACGAGCGAGAGCCGCGTTCAGGTTGGAGTCAGGAGATTCCGTGAAAGTCGTCAAATGAGGGCAGAGGCCCCTGCCCGGCTCTGGAGCAGTGAGGTCACACTTGGTGGCTTCAGACGGAAACTGTGAGCACCCCCCTGGGCTCGCGGGTGCCGTGTTCTTCCATCCTACGGTGACCGCCTCTGGGCCTCTCCCTGCTTGGCGCCGTGCCATTTCTCAGATCCCGGCCAGGACAAAGCTCTAGACGCCACCTCTCCTCCTGCTTTCTGGGAGCCGCTGCGGCAGCTTCTGTCCCCACCACAGCACCAGTGTGGCTCCTGTCGCGAGCACTGGACCTCAGCCTGGCCAGCGCCACTGGTCAGGGCTCCTGTCGTCCGAGAACCCTGGAGCAGCATGCGACGCACCGGCCCGGCCCTCCTCCTGCAGTGCTCGGCCCCGTGACGTCTGCCCCATCCCTGACTGTCCCTCTCTAGTCTGGTGAGAATGTCCCCCACCCTCCGTCTACCTACCCTTTCTCCTCTGGAGTTGCGCTCACGATCTAGGTTTCTCGTTTCACATCAGAACTTTAGCATTTTGTGATCTTCTCTCCTAGACTCAGGGCCCCTGTGCCCAGCTCTTCACCTGACGTTGCTCCTCAATGTATTCAAAGCTGAATCCCTGGTTTCTACAGTGTCCCTTCCATGGTCCCTGTCCCCTCAGCCAGTGCACCTCACCCTTCCAGTTGTTCAGACCAGAGGCCCTGGAGGCACTCCAGACTCCTTTTCTCCCCGTTCGCTCCGTGTGCTGCCCTGTCTGCGTCTTCACCTCTCCTGTCCGAGCCACTGGCCATGGACCTGCCTGCAAGTCGCCTGTGAAGATCCCCGTGTCCAGTGTTGAGGCTCCTGCAGGGTCTCCTCCGGTGCCTGGTCCCAGCCCCACACCTAGGACACGGATCGATGCTGTGTGGCCAAGCCTCTCCTGTGGCTTGCTTGGGGGAAGCCAGGCACCACGTGTGGAGCCCTCCTGCAGCCCTGCAGGGGACCCACAGTAAGACTCTGAGGCATCTGGCTGGCAGCAGGCACAAAGTGGCCGTCCAGGAGGGGGTGGGTTAGATGCAAAGCCTCTACCCGGCAGACCCTGAGAGGATTGTGGGGCCAGCCAGAGCTGCTGCAAACTCCCCAGAGGCCCCAGCCAGATCCACACAGCCAAGCCACACCTGCACTCCTGACCCACCTATGGGGGCTGGAGGAGATGCCAATGCTTCCTGTTGCCTTGAACAGATCAATACTGGGAAACTCTGTGACCCGGCAGTAGCTACTGATGGCTCCTGACTAGTCCTCCTGGAGTTTACTCTCCAACTGCAGCCAGAGACTTTCAAAACACAAGTCAGAACATGAGGTGGGGAGCTATGTGGGAAGGGATTATTGGCAGATTAGAGACCATAGGAGAAAAAATTAGTGAACTTGAAGGCACAGCAATAGGACAGTCCAAAATGAGACACGGCACAGTGAACCCAAAAAGAAATCAACAGCATCAGAGAGCCTAGAGCAACTTCAAAGCTCTTGGAGTTGGAGCCTCTGAGAGAGAAAGAGTGACAGAATGCCACTTGAGAAATACTGGTGCTTTGGCTTAGACATGAGGCGTCTCCCAAAAGCTCACGTGTGAGACAACACAAGGATTTTCAGAGGTGAGATGATGAGATTGTGAGATTTGTGATCTAATCAATGGATTATTCCACTGGTGGATTAATGAGTTGTATCTGTAGTTGGGTAGGGTGTGGCTGGAGGAAGAAGGCCACCAGGGCTGTGACTTTGGGGTTTATATTTTGTCCCTGATGAGTGGAGAGCTCTCCGTGTCCTGGTGGCCTTGTCCTGAGCTGCTTCCCTAGGCCACGCTTCCACCATGATGTCTGGCCGTGGAGTCGGCCTGCTGGGGGCTGAACCTCAGAAGCTAAAAGTCCAACCAGACTTTGCCTCCTCTGTGTTCTTCCTGTCACGTGTCTGGGTCACAGCAACACAAAACCTGACTAAAACAAATTGCCATTTTCTTTCAGGTTTGCTAAACACAAAACCCATGGATCTGACCTCAGTGAACCCCAGTACAAGAGACGTGGGGAAAAGTACCCTAAGCTACTTAATCGAGTACTTAAAATCAGTGAAAACAGCAACCAGAAAGAAAAGAAGCATCACACGCAAAGAGTCCTGCTGAAAACAAATAAGCTGAAGAATTTTCCATTCATTTAAAAGGTGTAAGAATGAATTACCAGCAGGCTCACCCTGTCAAAAATGCTAAAGGGAGTCGTCTGAGCAGTAGAATGATACAAGGGGGAACCTAGATCAACCCAAGGACTGAGGGCACTGGACGTGATAACCGCATGTGAAAGATTGATCACTATTTTTCTATTATTTAAGCCTTTTTAGAAGATAATTGTTGCTGGATATGGTGGCGCATGTCTGAAATCCCAGTGGCTTGGGAGGCAGAGATAGGTGGATCACAGGTTCAAGGCCAGCCTCAGCAACTTAGTGAGGCCCTAAGCGACTTAGGGAGACCCTGTCTCAAAACAAAGAAAATAAAAAGGGCTGTGGATGTAGCTCAGTGGTGGAGAGTGGTTAAACTCCTCTGGGTTCAATGCCTGGTACCAAAAGGAAAAAAAAATAAAAAGATAATTGAGCGTTTTAGGCAATAGCAAGCTATTTGGTTTCTAACACACGGAAAAGTATCATGTATGCTTGTAGCAGCACAGCGGCTGGGGGGGGAGGAGGATGGAAGTATATATTTGCAAGTTCGTATACTAGATGTGAACAGGATAGTACCACCTGCAGGTAGCCTGGGACAAGTTCACTAGAACACTAAATAACAACAACAACAAACAAAAAAAACAAAAAACAAAAAACCAACAACAACAGAGTTAGAACCAACAACAACAACAGAGTTAGAACTAATAAACTAATAAATAAAAGGGACAAAAAAGAATCATAAAAATTCTTGTGAATTCAAAAGAAGGCAAGAAAAGAAAACAGAAAGAGAGCAGGTGGGACAAAGTAAAAGAACAAATGATAGCTTTGAACACAATCTGTTAATAACCCAACCACATGGGTTCAGTGTCAGTGGTCTGGAGACCCACATTCAAGGGCAACTTTAGGCTGACCACAGACACCTACCACCGGTACAGACACAGACGGTGAAAAGTAACAGGCGTACCCTACTAACACCAATCATCAGGAGGAGATGGGAACGTCCCCGTCGACGGCAGTAAAGTAGATGTCAGAGAAACACGATACGGCCGGGGTGGAGCAGGCCACTTCCTAAGGGTGAAAGTGACAGTTAAGCAGGAGGACAACACTCTTGTATGTTTATGGAAGCAGTAACAGAGTCAAAAAATACACCAGGCAGAACCTGAAGGGACTGAAAGGAGAGATGGACAAACCTACCATTAAGCCAGGCCTTTCAGCACCGCTGTCCTATAATCGATGGGTTAAGTTGGCATAAAACTAATACCAAGGGGCTGGGGACATAGCTCAGTTGGTAGAGTGCTTGCCTCGCATGCACAGGTCCTGGGTTTAATCCCCAGCACCACAAAAACAAACAAACAAACAAAGCAAACCTAATCCTGAAAGACTAGACTTACAGATAGGAGGGAAGAACACTGTTGATCAACTTGACCTGTTGCCAACCAACAGCATGGCAACGTGCAATTTTTTTTCATGCACGTTGAACATTTATCAAGATGGACCTTATTCTAGGCCATGAAACAACTCCGAATAGGTTGTTTAAAAATCTAGAATCACACAGAGTGTATTCCACGGCAAACATGGAATTAGAAATTAGAGATCAAGCCGGGCGTGGTGGCGCACGCCTGTAATCCCAGCACTTGGGAGGCTGAGGCAGGAGGATCACGAGTTCAAAGCCAGCCTCAGCAATGGTGAGGCACTTAGCAATTCAGTGAGACCCTGTCTCTAAATAAAATACAAAAAAAAAAGGGCTGGGGATGTGACCCAGTGGTTGAGTGCCCCTGAGTTCAATCCCTGGTACCAAAAAAAAAAAAAAAAAAAAAAAAATTAGGAATCAATACCAGAAAGATACCTGGGAAAAGGATAAGTATTCAGGAACTAAATAATACATTTCTAAATAATTCACGAGTCAAAGAAGAAACCATACAGAAAATTCTAAAGTATTCTGACATGAAGAGAGATGAAAAGACGACATCATGGAAGTTTGTGGAAGCAGGTAAAGCAGTTTCTAGAGGGGAATTTATAGCAGTAAAAGGCCAACCTTAGCAAGTGAGAAAGGTGGCAGGTCAGGGAGCTGGGTTTCCACCTTGGGAAGCCAGCAAACAAACAAATAATAAATAAATAAGCACATAAAACCAAAGGCAGCAGAATAGAGGAGATAACAGTGACCAGAGCAAAAAAAAAAAAAAAAAAAAAATGATGGGGAAAGTCAAGAAAACCAAAGATTAGGAAGCAGAGAAAGAAGGTCCCAATTGTCAGTGTTAGGAAGGAGAGGGCTGGTGCCACCCTGGTTCTGCATGTTGTAGAAGGAACGTTGGGAGCCATTCACTCCAATAAGCCCAACAGCAGGGTGAGGTGGACAGAGTCCCCAGAGGACACCAAGACACCAACTCTCAGTAAGCAGACCGTCTGAGCAGCCCTCTGCATCCTAGAGAAGTGGAACTTGTGTTTCAAAGTTTTCCAATCAAGAAAACTTTATCTCATACAGCACCACTGGTTAAGTCCACCAAAGTTCAAAGAATTGTGCCAGTTCTACACAGATTATAGAAGAAACTAAAGATAAGAAAACACTTCCTAATTTGTTCCAAGATGCAAACATCGCTCTTATACCAAAAGCAGATGAAGACACGTGTGGGGAATCAGAGCCTCATTCCTTATGCACAAAAATTATTAAAATCCCACCATTTCAATGCTATTAGAAATAAAGCACATCATGACCAAGTGGGCTCGTCCCAGGTATGCAAACGTGGTTTAGCTTTTGAGAATCAACCAGTGTAACTCGCCCCATTAGTGGACTGAGAAAGGAGAAGCATGTGTTCACCTCAACAGAGAGTGTTTCACCAAATCCAACATTTATTTGAACTTAATCTCTTAGAAAAGGGATCGTCCTTAACTTGGTGAAGAAATGAATGAAACCCCCCATGACTAACAGCACCCTGGGTGACGACAGGCTGACACTGCCCCACAAGACCAGGAACAAGTAGGGATGTTGGCTCTCATTTCCATTCCAGATAGTTCTGAGGATCTAGCCAACGTGGCCAGGCAAAAAAAAAAAAAAAAAAAAAAAAAAAAAAAAAAAAAAGAAAAAGAAAAAGAAAAGGGCATCCAGAATAGAAAGCAAGGAGGAAACCTCTCCTGATCATCTATGTAGAATATCCTATGGCGTCTTCCATAAATAGCCAAACAAACCCGCACAAACTTAGTCGGGTTAGCATGGTTGCAAAACATAGAATCAATGTTTGAAAATCAACCATAGTTCTATATATTAGCAATAAGCACTAGGACACTGAAATTCAAATATAGGTGCCATTTATAGGATCTTCAAAAATATGAACTTCTTAGGATTAAATGTGGCTGAAGACAAGCAGACAGACTGAGAGCTTGGCTGCATTGCTGCATTGTGGAGAGGTTCCGTGTGTTTGTGGTGAGAGGCTCAGTACTGTTAAGAGGTCTCTTGTCCCCAAGTTGATTGGTTAATTTGACACAAGCAAAAGCAAAATCTCACAGGCCTTTGTGCATAAATTGACACGTCAATTCTAAAACTGATAGGGAAATATCAATGACCCAGAGAAGCCAGAACATGTTTAAAAAAGAAAACAAAGTTGGAAAAGCTACGTCTCCTGGCTTCAAGACTTGTTACAAAGCTACACTAGTTAAGATGGCGTCGTGCGGTGTGGACGTCAGGAGGAAGAAGTAGGTCAGTGGACAGGTGGCGGCTGTGAGGAGACTTGCACGAAGGTGCCCAGCTGATGTCCAGCAGAGTTTCCAGGTGAGGGCACAAAGGATGGACTTCCCTGCAGGAGCCCTGTTTGGGGAGATGGCTAAGATTGCGGTTGACTACGGGCCATGGAGATGTTTCGGCATTGCCACCTTCTGTAGTCTCACGGGACTTGGCCCGGGATCTCGAGAGACTTGAGCGAGATTGCTGATCGGGTCTGCACCATTTGGTGTGTTGGTTGTTTGGTGGTGTGTGTGGTGTGTGTTAAAGTCATTGTTAGAGCCAGAGAGAAAAGTTATCAGAATAAAAAGGCTGTTTGTTTCCAGTTCGCCTCTGAACTTCTTCCCGCGGCTTCGTTGCTCCAAGCGGCCATCGCTTCAGGCGGCAACACTTCCCATCAGACGGTGCTGGGCGTTCAGTATGCACAGGCAAAGAAACCAGCCCAGCAAGAGGGACCCTAAACCTAAAACTTTCAACCATGAAGCTTGTTGAGGAAAACGTGAGCGACCAGAACTCAGCCGGGCTCAGCATTTCCAAGCATGCTCCCCAGACCTGGCTGTGGCCCCGCATGTCTCCGAGGGATGATAAAAATGCAGATTCCTCAGACACACCCCAGACCCAGGGGGCCCGAGTTTCCGGGGGAAGGCCCAGGAGTCCGAGCCGCAGCTCTGGGGCTCAGATGGGAACCGCTGGATCTAGGCACGCCGGGCCTCACCATCCTCTGCAGCCTCCCGTGACCCTGGGCTCAGTCAGGCCTTCCTCGGGTCCTCACTCACCACAAACAGTAGCAGGAAGCTTCTTTCTCATTCTGAAAAGTCTTTGTGAGTTTGGAATAATTTTTAACTGGATTGAGTCTTACTGTCATCCTTGTTGCCATCGCGACGTCTGCATCATTGGCTGAGTGGACAGCATGGGCACTGTGCTATGGGGAGGCGTGAAGACCTCACGCCACTCAGCCAGGCACGGACCAACTCTGGGATCTTCCCACTAATGCTTTAAGCCCAGATTTTGCCCATGTTCTAGGCACTGCCAGGACCTAGAGCTCCGTGATGCTGGATGCGCCTGGCTTCCTGGCTCTTGGCAGGTAGCAAGACAGACGGGAAGGTCTTGTCTTACCCTGAGGAGCTGCTGGTTCTCCAGAGGGGGGGCAGACAATAAATAATAGATAAATAGAAAAGGTGATCAGGCCTGCTGAGGAAGTGTGATGACGGGAATCACAGGGAAAAAATGGAGGAGAAATCGGCAAGCCCACACGAGCAGGGAGGAAGAAAGAAGCCAGAAGCTGGGGACTGACTGGCGTGTGCCGTGAGCCCGGGCCTGGAGCCCTGGTGGATGATGAAAACGCTCACGGTGTTTGCTGTGTCCCTTCAGCAGATAGCAGCTGGATGTCACCTGTGGGGAGGAGTGAGCGAGTGACTCGTGGCAAATCAACACTCTGGGAGTGTCCAGCTGCTACGCTCCACGTGTCCGTGCGTCTGTCCACGCTGCTGGTGAAGAGGGACAGCAGGCACAGTCAGTGTGGGTTGCAGGGGCCCAGCTTTGCCAAAGACCAGCCCCAAGCCCAAAGGCTGCCTGTGCACGGATTTACATGCGTGTCTGTGAGCACAAGAGGGGGAGCTATACCCCAGCTCCGGAGGCCTGGAGGGCAGGGCGGAGGGGAGGGAGGCGCTTGTGGGGTTCTCCCATGTGCCACCCTCACACGTGTCACTCGATAGGCGGACACGTGCCGCTTCTGCACAGTGTGACGAGGGACTTACTAAGAGAGGAAGGAGCATGGAGGCCTGGATCAGGAGGGACATGGCGCCAGGAACAAGGCCAGGGCCTCGCTGCTCTTCTTGGTGGCTGACAGGCGGGTGACTTGCAGGAGGAGGCCGTCTCCACTTACGGAGGCACCTCAGAGGTGTGGTTTCTGAATGGGAAGCTGCTCATGCCAGGTCAGGGCGCAAGGCCTTCCTGTAAGCCCTGGTGACAGGCCAGGGAGAGTGGGCAGTCTCTAGGGGACAGCTGGGCAGTGGCCAGGCTGCAGGCATGGCTGGGTTCTTGGTGTCCAGGCACAGCAGCAAGAAGAGGGGTGTGCTGGGGCTGCTGGGAGGCTGGGCAGCTGCCTGTCCTGCACGGGAAGGACACACCAGGAGGGAGGGGGAGCCTGCCAGGAGCAGCTGCTGGCCAGGGCCATTCCAGGGCCTTGGGAGCACAGCAGGTGGCTCTGCTGACACAGACCCCGGGACAGCAAATCCTCTGGGTGCTGGGGCCCGCGAGAGCCGCTTCCAGAAACGAACTCCAGTTCATAGAAGGCTGCGCTGAGCTCGCCCTCTTCCAGCCTGCTGAGCGCCCTCCTCCCCCCCTCGCCCTCCTCCCCGCCTCGCCCTGGTAGAGGCCTCCTAACTCCTGCCCCAGGCAGGGACAGTGTCCCTCAGCCCCTCACCTCGCATTCCAGGCTGGCGCCCCCGGACGGACGGCGGCTCCTGTTCCCTTACTCCTCACTGTGGGTGCACCCTGCACCCCTCTCGGCCCCACAAAGGGCGGGGCGCCAGGCGCACTCGCTCTCCCCGCGGGCAGAGTGCTGGCAGGCGAGCCCGGGCGTTTGAAGGCTGCGAGGGTGTCTTGTGACCCTGGAGGTGCCCTGACACCAACGGGGCGGTGGGAGGCCCCCGCACCAGTGCTGCCGCTTCTGGGCTTCCTGGACGGTGACGAGGCAAGGGTCTGTGTTGCCCTGGCCCCTCCGTCGCTCCGCGCAGCTGGGAGCATCTCCTGGCTGCAGGGTGTGCAGGGCAGCTCAGGCACCCCTGCCTCCGGCATTCCATGTCCCCCACACGGGGTGACAACGACTTTTCTCCGCCACAAGCCCTCAGACGGTCCATCAGAGCCTCTTGGAGGTGGTAGAAAGGAGCCGCTGGGCCTCCGTCAGAAGCTCTGATTCGGTCTGTCTGAGGACAGGACGGTCATCGCGTTTCCAACACTGCGGCCCAGGGTCACGCTCTGAGGACAAACTGCCTGGAGAGTGCCTGGCATTAGACTGCGCCCTCCCCGCTTCCCCTCCCTCCATCCTGCCCCTGCCAGGTCGGGGCTCCTGGGGTCCAGAGACGCTCTGTGGGCACTGTCACCCCAGGGCAGGAGTGAGGCTGGGAAGGGACAGGTGGATTGGGCACCTGTGACTGGCAGGAGCGGCAGTGGGCAGGGAAGTCGAGCACGCTCAGA
This sequence comes from Tamias sibiricus, assembly GCA_025594165.1. NCBI lineage: Eukaryota > Metazoa > Chordata > Mammalia > Rodentia > Sciuridae > Tamias > Tamias sibiricus. The sequence goes on along the minus strand of CM046662.1, from coordinate 7,853,862 downwards.
CACAACAGGTCTGTAAGGACACACGGGAGGCGGGGGGAGCCTCTCTGAGCAGGGCACACTGGCGTCAAGAGAAGCCCAAACGACGGGGAAGGGACCAAAACTGAAGACAGGAAGAGGAAATGGGAAAGGTAAAGGCCCCGGTGGGGATGACCTGGGTGTGTTCAGAGCATGGAGAGCAGGACCGGCCAGGAAATGGGGAGCCAGGGGGATGGCCCAGCATGAAACTGGGGAGCAGGCAAAGGCCAGGGCGTGCTGGTCACCTGTCGCTATCAGGAATCTGGAAAGGGCCAGCTGTCCCGTCTCCCCGGGGTCTAGGCCCTCAGCGGGGCTGACCTGAGAGGCTGGGGTGTGGCAGGTCACTCCCAGGGCTGGGCCTGCTGGCTCAGCGGGGTCCATGTGGGCTCTGGGGACCGTGTCACCCTCAACTCCTGCACGTGGCCCCTCCAGCACGCTGGACCCAGGCCAGACAGCCTTCTTACGTTGCAACCAAGGGCCCCGAGAGCTGGCGTCCCCGCCACCCAGACAGAAGTGCCTGGCCGTGAGGACCCAGCTCAGGAGTCACGAGGCGCCGTACCCACTGTGGAGCCGCCGCGGCCCACCCAGACCCCGCGGGAGGAGCGTTGACCGAGCTCTGTCTCCAGGTCCACGGCAGGAGCCGGGCAGCGAGGACGTGGGAGGTTTTAAGCCGCGGAGTGACATGGACCTGGGTTGGCTCTCAGTGATGCTTCCTGGCTTCCTCCCCTCACTCAGAAATCACAGAGGACATCTGTCCAGGCTCTCAGCAAGGCCCGGTCTGGCAATGAGCATCGAAAGTGCCGCGGTGAGAATCTTACTTTCCCTGTGGCCACACCGCGTCGCTAACTCACCTCCTGTCTGCCGGGCACTTGGAAAGCGGTCCTTTGCAGACAGGCAGGGTCTGCACCTTCTCACTGGACCAGTCCATTTCCCAGTCGAGGGCACCAGGTTCAAGGTGGGCAGGAGACTGGGCTGAGGCTCCTGAGAGTGGAACTCTAGGACCTGGGCCCAGCTCTTCTGAGCCACGCTGGGAGTCCTTCCCCCACAGCCGGTTGCTTTTCCCCACATCCTGAGCAGGACTGAGCCCTGGGCCCTTGACTGGCTCTTCTGACGTCTGAGTTCCAGGAAGGGGCACTTCACATTGAGGAGGCCGTCCTGGCCAGCAGAGAATTCTCTGCTTTGTGCACACAGCCGGGGATTTATAAAGCTCACCACAGACCTGGCTGAACGCACGCCGTCTCTGGATGTGTGCACCAAGCGCTGCGCTGACCACGTCCGGCCCCACGCCTCCCGCCCAGGGGACCCTGGCAGCTCGCTCAGCCCTGCCCTGTTCTCGTGCAAAATTCCCCATGAAGCCACTCTGCCCACCTTAACCAGCTGCGTGCCTTTGTGTCTGAGACACACTGTACTTTTCTGGTGCCCAGGTGGGGGGGGACTCTGGGCCCAGGACAAGTCGGCAGAAGCACCTGGGAGCAGCCTCTGGCAGCGGTGTGAGCTGGCCTGCCCAGGCGGCTCTGAGTGTTTTCCGGCCCAGGGCTCGGAGGGGACGGAGGCGGAGGCTGGCAGGCCCGGCAGGCCCACGTGTCTTGTTGTTTCTGAACCTTTGACAAAATTAGGAGCAGCTGCTGGGCCAAGCAGGGATGGTTTACGACGTGCTGACACCTCGGGAGAGATCACGGGGGGTGCCGGGCGCCATCTCCGGAGGTTGCGAGTTTATGGCTGTCCCTCTGCGGCCCGGGAGTGCAGCTCTCGGCTGCACGCACAAAGGGAGCCTGTGAAGGGTCACCTTGGCCAGGCCTGCCAGGCCCAGACCCCATTCCTCGAGGTTTTGGCCTTCAAAAGGAAGAGCGGCTCCCGGGCAGCACAGGCTGCTGCTCTGCCGTGGCTGCGGCCGATGGAGACGCCTGAGGCCTCTGCTGCTGCAAGGCCAGGCAGCGCCCGTGAGCACCGCCAGCTCGGCCGGTGACCATGCTGGCCCTCCGCTCTCGAGCTCTGGCCTGGGCCAACCAGCTTGCTCTTGTTCACCATTAAAGGAGGGCTGGTTTCCTCTGCCCTCTAGAGTAGCCACCAGATGGGAGGTGCTGTTGACCGTGAGCCAGAGGAGCCGTGCTGAGCTGTTCTGCGGATTCCTTCGTTGAGCATCCACAAGGTTCCCGTGACAAAGCCGCCATTTTACAGAAGGGGAAAGAAGGCCCAGGGAGGTCAGGAGCCTCGCCCAGGGAGGTCAGGAGCCTCGCCCAGGATTCAAATCCCCCGGAATGCAGGCCTGGCCAGGACGTGGACAGACCTCCAGATTTTCTGTTCAGGTCTTGTCTCAGATGCTCCTGTCTACAGAGGCCTGGCTGGGCAGTGGCTCGGTCTCCCTAGCTCCCTTTCCATGTGCCCGTCTTCTGAGTGTAGGAGACAGATGAGCAGACCACAGCCCTGGCACTGCAGGTCAGAGCTGGCAGGAGCCCAGTAGGGCAGCTCCCAGCAGGCACCTGCGCCAGCTCCAAGGCTGGCCACTCCAACAGGTGGGCCACTCCCAGCTTCCCCACTGCCCGGGGCAGCTTGCACTCTCTCAGACTGGGGCAGCAGCCTGCAGGAGCCCACGGCTCTGCTGGTGAGGCACCTGACGTGACAGCCTCCTGGGCGAGTCATCTGCCCCTGGCAGCCCGTCTCTCAGGTGTGGAGGGGGATGGCGGAAGTTCCCTTTCTTCAGGCAGTTGTGAGGCTTGATCCCGTGGAAGCCCTGGGCGTGGCATCTGGCCCGTGACAAGCACTCAGCAGAGGGTAGCCATTACTGTCCTGCCCTGCAGACTACAGATGCAGGTCACAATAAGGGTGGGGAGCTGGGCCTTCATTTTATGAAAATATTTTAGGAAACAGGCAAGAGAATCAAAGAAAGACACATCTATGATTTTACACCCAGCAGGCCCTTCCTGGACTTGGGGTCCTTCATTCTCTGTGTATCTATTTTGAACCTTCTTTTTAAGAATTTTCAAAACTTTTCTCAAATGAAACCAGAAGTCCCCTTCCCAGCCCTCCCCAAGGGAAATAGGAGAGATTCCTAAGATGCTGTAGACGTCCGGCTCTTGCTGCAAGACAGAGGTCTGCGTGCCCCTCCGCACAGATGGCCCGTCTTCCAAGAGCCCCGGTCAGAGTTTTCTGTGTGTTGTTTAAGGCACATAATTACTTGTGCGTTTTTTCTGAGGCCTTAAAAAAAAAAAAATCCTTAAATTCCCACAGAGTCCATTTAAATTATCTAAACAGTGAAATTCTTCTTGCATTGACCTTAAGGGAACAGAGTGGTTTGCAGAAATGTCCAAGAAGCAATCATTTTATGGGGGCTGAACTCTGCCTGTGGGGCCCCCCACCAAGAATTCCACCCAAGAGGGGAGCAGAAGCACAGTGCCTGGGTCGGCAGATGCCTGGCCTAACTGGCGCAGGTCCCTGTCCCCTCCCGCGGACAGACAGGACCCTGACTTTGCTCAGGACAGCAGTGAACCCCGTTCCCAGGGACGTGCGCACTTTCCCAGACACCCTTGCAACGAGGGGTGGTGATATGGCACGTTCTGGAGGGTGGGATGGGTGCACAGGGTGGGGATTAGGAGGCTCTATGTGAGGGGCAAAACATCACACCGGGGACAGCCGTGCAGCCAAGAGATTTATTTAACAGCCTTCATGGCTGGTAGCAAAACTGGAGAAGAGGTGCTCTGGTCGAAGGTCGAAGAGGTGCTGGGAGAGGGGAGTCAGGGAGAAGGGAGTGTGCAAGCTCTGGTGGGAGAGGGGAGTCAGGGAGAGGGGAGTGTGCAAGCTCTGGACAGAAGGTGGGTGCTTGGTCGCACCGGCTGGGATCTCTGGAGCTGTCGGCTAAAGCAGCTGCTGTCTGGCTGGAGGCTGGAGCTGTCAGTTGGGAGCGGCCGTCGGGCTGGAGGCGATGGGTCTGGAGCTGTTGCAGTGGCTTCTTCCTCTCTGCAGGGTCGAGCTGATGTGTCTTGAGTGGCTTCCTCCTCTCAGCAGCGACAAGCTGATGTTGCGTATGTCTGTGTCTGTGTCTGTCTGAGTCTCTCAAACAGGGCCCTATATAGGGATTTCTGGTGGGAGGTGCACCAGAGCAACCCCAACGCCATTGGCTCTTTGCCCCTAGAACAGGGTGACCTTTAAGCCTATTGGCTCTTGCCCGGGGAAAAGAAACATCCTGCCCGGGGAAGAAACATCCTGCCTGGGGGAAAAAACATCCTGTCGGGGAAGAAAACATCCTGCCGAGAATGAAACAAGGTTGCTTCTCTCAGGATGTGGAGAACTCTGGGGGCGGGGGTAGCCCATCTATCACTATGGAAGGTGAATACTGGCTCCTTCCTCCCCGTGTCCCCTAGACACACGGGATGGGGCAACACGGCCGCCATCTTTTTGAATGGTGCATTATGATCATAGACAATAGTGGGATTCGTCACACCACGTTCATACTTGCACACAACGCAATGCGATCATCTCATTCTCCAGTACCTCCCTTTCCCTCTCTTCTCTCCCCCATCTACTTGATGTGCTGCTCTGCCAGTCCCCCTTCTATTATTGTATTGCTATTTTATTAGTGCATTATGATTATCCATACGTACACACACATATGCCACTCGTGTGATCAATTCATGCATGGACATAGAATAATCGGGCAGATTTCATTTTCCAGGACTTCCTCTCCTCTCTCCTTCTTGATCCCCGATAGCCACCACCTGAAAAACAAGACAGGGCAGTACAGAGACGTGGTCCTGCCTTCACTGAGCTGCTAAACTATATGGCCAGTACTTTCTACCTCCAACACACAGGAATGTGACAATGTGAGGAAAGTAAACTCCCCCTGGTAAAAGAGAAGGCTGAGGTGGGAGTTGGGTTGACCAGATGGCTGAACTGCTCTGTGGCAGATGCATGACATGAGGGTGCAAAGGGGCCAGGGGAAACCCCCAATAAAACATGACCACCTCTCCCTGGGCCCTTCTTGTCCATAGGAAGAAAAATTGTTAAAGTCATTTCAGCTGGATTTCCCATTACTTGCAGCCTAAAGTATTCCTAACTAAAAAGCAGAGTGCTGGTGGCCTTTGGGAACTCAGGTAAAACACAGAAACAAATTCAAGGGAGACGATGGAGTTTTCCTTTGACCACAGTTTCCTTTCTGGGTTACAGCTTGGCCCAGTGAGCCCTTGTAGATAGCAGAGAGTGGTCAGAAGATCTAGATCAGGAAGTCTAGATGTGTCACAGGTAAAAGGAAAACAGAAGGTGAGGGTCCTTGGGTCACAAGCCCACAGCCCTTTAGTGGAGGGTGTCCTCTGACAGCACTGGATTCTCCTCTCCCTGTTTCCTGGGTTCCCATTCAGCTTTGTCAAATTACTCACCGTTTCTTGAACATTCTGTGCCTTGGCTAAGCCTTCCACTTGGCTCCAAAGCGTCCATCATCCCTTCCTCCACTCCGCTTTCTGGCTTGTCCTTCAATGCCCTGCTTGGTGACCTCTTCGTAAGGTCCTCCCTGACCCCTCCTGTGCTCCCCACCCACACCGGAGGGCCTGCTCCCTCTCCCAGGTCATCTCAGAGCTCCACTGTGACATCTCCTCCAGCCCTGCCTTATACAACGAGTTCCTGACCTTTGGCACACACCAGTCTAGGCACTTGGCACAGGACACTATGATTCTTTGTAGACATGTTTATCTCACCCGCCAGAGGAGGATTTCTGTGAGGGCAGAATCCATTTATCTTGGCCATTTTCATGTTGTCCAGAGCCCAGTGTGGTGTGTGGGAGACAGCAGTCAGGGCTCAGATGGAGTTCAAGTCCACTTTGAGGCTCCCAAACCGGTGACCCAAGTGTCTGCCTTGGGTCACCGGTTTTCTGGGACCATCTCAGGAACTGCACTCCAAAATGCTCCATGGTCATAGTGGTGGGCATTGCCAGGCCAGGGGAGGCTGAACAGGCCTCCACGGCCAGGTCTCACTATCTGAGTCCCGAGGGAGACCTCTCTTGTGGAGAGTCTTGAGGACTAACATGTTGAGGAATGCATTTTGAAAACCCTAAATCAAACAACTCCTTTCTCTTAAAAGGAAAGGAGAATCTAGGGCATTGCTTAAGATCTCCCAGCTGACCAAGATGAGGCCCAAGATTGAGAGCCCTTGAAGGCATGCCTGGGTCACCTCGAGGGTCACTAGACAGATAGTCAGGGAGCCACAGTTGAAAAGGCAGCCACAGTTGAAGGGTCAAGGTGACCTGAGCTCACACCCAGCTTTCCCACTCAGCCCGTCTCCGTGGGCAAACACTCGAAGCTCTCTCAGCCCTGGGCTTCTCGTCGCTAAGACATGGCTGATATCACCCACCGCAGGTGGTGCTTGTGATGTCTGGAGGGTCTCACCTGAATCAAGGCTCAGCAGACGGTTGCTATGGAAGCCAACAATATTCTCCAAATTTCCTGGGAAGTGAGGAGAGACCCTGCAGATTTTGAGGGCAGACAGTAAGGGAAGTCCACATCACTGTGAGCACACTCCTGAGATGCACTCAGATGCAGCCAGGAGAGGTCCCCGGGGGGAGGGAGAGTCTCCAGCCCAGCATGGCCCTAGGACAAAGACCTGGCTTGTTCTGGAATCTTCCTCCTGCACCCAGGCACCGATGCACGGACATCCCAACATCCCTCGTCCTTCAGCCTGTCCTGGTGGCCAGGGGTTGTCCTCTGCACCCTGGAGGGGACCGAGGTGCGGCCCCCTCTTTGCCTGTCACTTTCTGCCTCAGGGACACCGGCACTCCTCCACCTCCTGGCACCCTCTTGGCACCTCCCTCTGCCTGGGTGTGTTCCCTTCTCTCACGGTCTAACCCTCCCTTCCAACCTCACTTGGAAGCCTTCTGCTAAACACCACCATGACTGATGGCTGCTGTTTCTGCTCACGGAACTTCCTCCACTCTGTCCTCATAGTAAACACCGTTAGCAGTCACATTTCTGTGATTAAAAACATGCCTACTGTGTGTTCTAGAAGATCAGCTTCACAAGGCGTGCTTTGCTGACCACTGTGTCCCTGGGGCCCTCGTGGGTCAGTAGGTGTGCGCTGTGTTGTCTAGGTAATATGTCTGGTTTATTTCGGGAACCGTGGATCCCACACTTTTCTGGATGAGACTGTTTCCTTCGTGGGCCTGGAAGGGGAAGGTCGGGGACGTGCCAAGCGAGCTTCCCCGCAGAGAGGGTTGGAGTGTGAGCCTTGGCGCGTGCCTAGCCAGAAGCCCAGCAGAAGAGCCCACACCAGTGAGCGCCCCCATCTCCGCCACCCCACAGGGGCACTCCAGGGACCTCTGGGAGAAAATACTTCCAACCTTCAATCGAGCATTCTCTGAACATCCAACACACGCCACTCTTCGGACATCGCGATCTGGGAGCGACTCCCATCTCCATCTGCTTCAGCTCTGGAGGCCTGAGGGACTTGCAGCCACTCAGCCAAATGAGAGCTGCAGGCTTCACCTTGGGTCCAAACCACGCCCAGGATGCAGCAGCCTCTCCAGACCCTGTTGTCCTTCCACTTGGAGTTCTTACTGTCCTCACGGCATCTCTTGATACCCAGATGTCGCACCGGCATCACATCAGATCCTTTCTGCAGAGGTTTGGGGATTTTTCAAAAATCAAAGCAAAACTCACAAAACAGAGAAGGAACCACGTAGAGAGTAGAGTTCAGCGACCACCGATACCTAGTTTCCAAACACTGTCATTGTTCCCAAAGAAAAGCCTTGGACCCTTTAAGCAGCGTTATGGTTTGAACATGGTTTGTCCCCTCTGAAACTCACCTTGAGGCTTGATTGCTGTTGCCATGGCGCTGGGAGGTGGTGCGGGGGGGGGGGGGCTTTCAGCGCCGACAGGAGCTAGGCATTTCTGGTGAGAGGGAGTTTGTTCTCGCGAGAGTGGCTTCTCCGAAAGCAAGTCGGCCGTGGTCTGTTCCTTCCACACACGGCACACGCCCACGCCCCTTTCCAGTTTTCTGCCCTGTACTGAGGCAGTGTGAAACCCTCACCAGATGTGGCCACCTGATCTTGGAGTTCTAGCCTCCAGAACCATAAACTAAATAAACTTTTCCTCTATAAGTTAGGCAGTCTCAGGTACTCTGTCATAGCAACAGAAAATGGACTAGACGAGCAGTCACTGCCCACCGGCCACACCCCAGTCCCCGGTACCCACCAATCTGCTTCCTATCTCTATAGATTTGTCTATCTGGATTTTTTTTTTATTGAAAATGGAATTATACGATGCGTGACCCTGTGTGTCCGGCTTCTTTCATTCTGCACAAGGCCTCAAGGTTCGCCGTGCTGTGGCACGCCCTCCGTTCCCTTTTACGGGTTGTTTTGATGGATGGACTGATTCCAAATGTGGGTCAGTAGAGGCTGGGAACTTCAAGTTCCCGCTGACATGTGAGCGGGGGAAGACTCTCTCCAGGTCTCGGCAGGGCGCATAACCAAGGCTGCCCTCCCACCAGGAGGCCGGCGTGCCGTGGACGGCCCAACAGTACATTCCAGAGGTCTTGGGACCTGGGCACAAGCCGCTTCTCTCCAGAGACATGCTCCCGGAATAGACAGAGGTGTCAGTCAGCATTAAAATAGCCTTGACAGAGGTCCCCACCCCGGAGAGATAGCCACAAGCAGGCGCACCAGGGTACATGGCGGCACGCGGGGGTGGGTTCTAAATTAAGTCCTGGTCTGGAGCCTGTGGACTGGGTCTGGTGGGGCCCCTGGGGCACGTCCCTGGTTTGGCAGGTGAGAAGGGCCTTGGGAAGGCCAAGGTGGGGCTCTGCCAAGAGGTGTGGCCGGATGGCCAGCGCTCAGCACTGGCCCGGTGGGGACAGACTCAGCAGGAGAAGCGAGGGGACGCTCGAGGACTTCCGCTCCTTGGAAGGAACCCGGGAGGCAGAGGAGCTGCTGGGCTGGGGCAGCTCTCTGCCAGCGTGCTGTCCAGTGTGGCCATAATAGGTGATCGGGGGGGCGAGAGGGGACCGAGTTAGAGGACAGCGCCTGTAGGCACCTCCCAGCCGGCCTGCATCCCTCCGTGGTCCAGCTGCGCCTCTGCTTTTGAACCTCATCACGGCATTTTGGTGTTTGGAGGAGGCTTGGGGCCACGGTGGACCAGGATGGGTCCCAGCCCTGGCATCCCTGGCGAGGTCGACGTGGTGCATGTCCCCTCTGTCCCCAGCAATGATGGCACAGTTAATGGAGACGCAGGGAGACACGTGGCATGGGAGGTGCTCAGGGAACGCTCTCCTTTCCTCCTCCTCCTAAACACAGAGAGAGGGTGCCTCGAGTCCCATAATGCTCAGTGGCACAGCGCTGGCCCGAGGGTGGCAGGCAGAGGGAGTGACACGTGGGAATCTAACAGCTGAGATTCCAAGGCTCCCCGGTAGGAGAGACAAATGAATCCCAGTGAGAAACAGTTTCAGAATAACCCAGAAAAACAGGGCACGGCAACTGTGACGTGGCGTGTGCCACTCTTGGGAGTCAGCTGGTGCCGCCTCCTCTGGTGGCCTCGCTGATGCCCATGGTGGGTGGGAGCCATATGTTCTCCCTCTTGGCTCTGACGTGTCACCTTGGTGGGGTCTGTGTGTGGGCCTAGGCTTCCCTCCCCAGCCCACGGGGAAGACGCCGGCTTGGTGACATTTTAAAGAAATACTGTAAGTTAGCTTCTAATGGCACTTACGATCTCAGAGGGCCTGTGCCACATTCTCTGAACTGGTGTCTTCATTTTTTCTTTACATTCCTAGGAAGTCGATCACGTTAACACCGCTGATGTGCAGAGGACAGACATGAAACTCTGAAGAGCAGGTGCTTGCCCCAGGTTTCAAGGGTAGACGGGCAAGGCTTTGACCCAGGCAGCCAGACGCCAGAGTCACTCTCAGAGTCTCAGATGCCTTGCAAATCATGCCCGTGATAAAGGGTTGTGTTCAAAATACACAAGGAACTCAAACAACTCCATGGCCAGAGCACCATCTGACTAGAAATGGGCAGAGGACCTGAACAGACATTTTTCAAAGGACAACATACAAATACTGGCATGGGTGTGAAGAAATGCTCAACATCACTGGTCACCAGGGAAAGGAAAGTGGGAACCATAAGGAGATGTCACTTCACACCTGCAAATGGCTTTTATTAAAAAAAGGAAAGAAAACCAGTGTTGGAGGGGGTGTGGAGAGGAAAAACCCCAGGCGTGCGTTGTTGATGGGAAGGTGCGTCAGAACAGGCGTGACGGAAGACAGCAGGAGATCAAAAACAGGTCCCACGTAGGATGCAGCAATCTCACTCCGGGTTGTACGTCCGGAGGAAATGAACTCAGTACGTCGGAGAGACCTCTGCACCCTGGGGTCCCTGGAGCACGGTTCACCAAGGCCGAGCTGCCGTCCAGGGATGACGGTGGTGTGGACACACCGCGGGATGCTCTTCAGCCTCGGAAACAAGGAGGAAGTCCGGCCGTCTGTGACCACGTGGATGAGCCTGTAGGACGTTCTGCTGAGGGAGGTAAACCAGGCCTTAAGGACAAACACTGCACGATGTCCCTGACACGTGGGATCTACGAACAAGTCAAACTCAAGGACACAGAGAGTGGAAGGGGAGTCCCCAGGGCTGCAAAGGGGAGACAGGGAAGTGGGGGGGAAGAAAAGAATCCCGCACCTGACTGGCCATTTGCTTCCATGCTGGGTGCAGTAGGAGGGGATTGGGTCCTGGTGGGCCTGAGTGGCTGCTGGGGCAGTGTCCGAACGACCTGAGGGTGTCCCTGGGCACGTCTGCACCGAGGGCTGAGTGACTGTGGGAGACGCTGGACACCAGAGCTCTCCAGTGGGAACAGACAGCCACCAGCGCTGAGCACAGTGGTGCGGACGGCACCCTAGAAAGGTGTGCCCGAGCGCAGGCGCTCAGGAGGCCATGCCACCCCAGGGCCACACCCGTGACTAGCTGGGTGACTGAGAAAGTCACCTGTCCTCTCTGGCCTGCAGACGTATCTGTAAACTCAGGGGCATAATGGTTGTTACCCACGGGGAAGGGTGCCGGGCTTGGATACGATGCACGCCACCATGCTTCTTGAGGCTGCGGCAGGAGGATCACGAGTTCAAAGCCAGTCGCAGCAATTTAGTGAGGTCCTAAGCAACTCAGTGAGACCCTGTCTCTAAATAAAATATAAAAAAGAGCTGGGATGTGCCTCAGTGGCTAAGCACCCCTGGGTTCAATCCCACCCAGTACCAAAAATAAATAAATAAATAAATACAAATAAAAAATAACAAAGTGGCACGTGGCATAGATAGGAGTATCTGTCTTGGCATTAGTATCAGTACAGGCCTAGGTTTTCTCTGAGTGGCCTAGCCACATCACGGGGAAATTCAAGACGGGTTACCTTCTTAGTCAAAGCTTTAGACTCAACTGCTTGATTAACACGCGTTCATCGCCATATTAATTGAGTGCAGAGAGACACCAATAAATGCGGGCGGCACGCTGATCCAATCCAGCCTGCCTGCCCCCGCTCCTGCTTCCCAACCTCCAGCAGTCACGACTATCTTTCGCCGTTTTAGAACGGAGGGTGAAGAGAACTGGGGTGTCCGTGTGCGCAGGCTCTGGAGTTGCGGGTAGCTTTGAACGTGACCGGAGACACAGGTCATGCTAGAGCGCAGGTCTGCGTGAACTGCTGCGCAGCGCAAGGGAGGGGATTGTTAACTTTAAAAAAAAAAAAAAAAAAAAAGCTTTCCTGGGATGTGGCACCCACACGCGCTCCCAGCGGAGGGAGGGGTTCGTGCAGGCCAAGGAGAGGGAGCAGCAGCCTCTGCAGGGCTCGGCTTGTTCACGGCGGAGGCTGGAGGAGCTATAGGCTGGCATCTGGAGGACGGGGTAAGACAGGTGGCAGCCACAAGGGTGGCCCAAGCCATTCTGGGGCCCCTGACTCTGCACGGTCCCCCTCCTCCTCCTTCCAGCCACAGCATGTGCAGGCCGCTCTGTGCTCCGAGGCCTCTGTTCCGGGCTGGTGTCAGCCCCAGGACCCCTGGAGGTGGGCAGCACGCAGGTGAAGAAGCAGGCAGGGGCTCAGGAGGGAGCAGGAGGCCAGAGCGGGGAGGGCTTCCTGGTCTGTGTGGTGAGCCCGCCAGGGTGACCTCCTCAGTCGGCAGCGTCCCTGGCCCTGCACCATGGAGATGGAGGGCGGAGACAGTCCTTGGCCAGGCCGGCCGAGGTCTGGTACATCTCACAGCTGCCCTGGAGGCCTCCCCGGGCGTGCTGTCTGTCACAGACAAAGGCCTGTGTGGCCCCCACTGGCACGGCCTGCCTCTGACTTGTTTTCCCAAAAGTGCGGCTGGATTTGCTCAGTGCCATCTGCACAGTCTCACCGCCACCCCACCCGCCATCTGTTTACAGGCTGTCAGACAGCTGGCTGGGGCGAGGGGGACACTGTGTGACCACAGAATGTGCAGCCTCGACTGCCTCCAGCAAGAGGGGCCCTGGGGCCTTCACCTCACTTGCCCCGGGGCCCTGCTGAGCCACTGGACCTGGGGCAGCAGCCACCACGAGCTTGGCCGACAGCAGCGTGGCAGCGTCGCCCGAGCCTCACCCAGGCCCTGTAGGTACCAGGGGCGCAAACCCCATCCAACCCTGGGCAGCCCTGCAGGGCGGATGCTCCTCTGCTCTTACTGATGGAAGGAGAAGGAAAGAGGGGGGCTGCCAAGAGCCACAGCTGAGTGACGGGCCTGGGGGTGGCGCCCCCGGCGGCCAGAAGCACAGGGTCTCTCCTCCCCTCCCCCTCGACGTCAAGGCCCCTCAGAGTCTGTCATGGTCTAGCTGCCCGGGCCCTGCCCTGCCCTGCCTGGGACTGACTGCAGCCCAGCCGTAGTGGTCTCTGGTCCTTCCCAGGTGCCCCTCCCACCTCTAGGTCATTGCCTCTGCTGTCCCCCACTCAGCTCTGGGGGCCTGGCACAGGGACAGTGCTTGGGCGGCAGAGAAGGTGTCCCTATCTTGGCACCTCCAGGGCCGTCAGTGACTATTTTTAAGTCCCCCTGTTTGCTCCCATGAGGTCACACTCCTGCCTGACCACGTCTCTCCACGCCAGTCGACTTCTCATCCAACCACTGTGACAAGCACTGGGGTTAATGGCGTCCTCATGAAGGCTCCTGGGACGGCACTTTTTATTCCGCCCGCTCAGCATTCCCAGAGTGCCACAGGCGGGAGGCCCACCCTCGCCCGCTCACGCCCTCCAGCACAGGCGGCCAGGCGGGAGCCGCGGGCGGCGGTGGCGGTGTCTCCAGATGTTCCCTGGGCACTACAGACCTGCACTCTGCGCAGGGGTCAGACCACACTCCTGGTGGCCCTGGTCTGCCTCCCTCCCCTGGCCCTGGAACTGCTCTATTATTTTTCCTGCCCTGCTGTGCCCAAGAGGCCGACTCCACCGATGGCAGTGCCCGGCTGCGTGGCTTCCAGCTGGCACCGTGGGGAGATGGTGTCCCCTCCTCCCGCTCCTGCCCTGCCCCCTGTGCTTCCCAACGTGGCCCAGCTGCCCAGAGGCCTCGGCCTCCGGGCAACCCCCCCTGCAGCCCCAGCTGCCTCTCACCCAGCAACCCGTGCCCCCGGCCCCGAGGCCAAGGCGTGACCGAGGCGCCCACTGTGTCCCACCTGCAGAGGCTGGGGTCTGGTCTGCAGTGTCACCAGCTCCAGCTATGCCACGGTAGACCCGCTCCCCGGGTCGCTGCTGCTGAGGGGGTTTGGAGCGCGCTGGTTCCGAGGGCGCTGCTGCCCGAGCGGCTCTTCCCGGGGAGCCCGCGCAGAAGCCCCGCCATTTGTTTGCCCCCTAAGGAGCCGGAGGCAGTCTTGTCCAGGAGCTGGGACTTGGGTGGACGTGTCCCCTGGGCTCCCTGGGTGGCGGCAGTGGGACTTGCCTCCACCACCTCCCTTACCCACCATGACTGTCTTGCTTCCAAGAAAACCTGGGGTTGACCTAAGAAAGTTATGCCCAAATTCCAGGGAGATTTTTTTAAAAATGTGATCCAAGAGAAAAGCCTGGCAGTCATCGCTACTCAAGCGTCCCGGTGACGTGGCGTGAAGGTGACGTGTAGGGACGCTGACTCTGCGCCAGGTTCACGCTGGCACTGGGAAAACAGGAATGGGCGAGCTGCTCCCCTGCACCCCACAGCTGCCCCTCCGGCCCCCTGGTCCCGGGGAGGCTGGGCATCGACACAGTGGTTTCCAGGCTGTCGAGGGACTGACTCTCAGCTCCAGAATAACCAGAGAAATTTCCAGAATCACAGGACCCTGGCCCACCCTGCAGTCTGGAGTGGAGCTGGGATTCTAGAACATTCAGCCTCTGAAACTGACGGCCGTTTCCCCGTCTCCAGCGCCCCCCCCCCCGCCGTCAGTGGGTGCGCACGCTCTCCTTCTAGGGGGACTCCGGGAAGGTGAAACGCTTCCCGTCCTCACAGCTATACCAGAAGGTAAAAAAAAAAAAGTCATAACATGGACTGAGAAGCCACGTCCGTCGTGGTTTGTTCTGCGAGAGAGCACGTCTTTAGGGAAGCATCCCGTAGGCCCAGGCCCTGTCATGCCCAGAACCTCCTGCTGGACCCCCGGCACCACCCAGAATGCCACCTCCGGGGTGACCTGAGAGCCTGGATTCCTCAGCACCCCCTGCCGTCAACTCACTGGGTGACACAGTGGCTGGGTCACACGGGGCCCTGTGGCTCATTGCTCTTGGCCTTCCTGTAAAGGATGGCTTTCAGCTGAGGGAGGTCTTTTCTTCCCTTACCAGGGACGCTCAGTATCGGGGCCTGTTCACTGTCACAGCTGGAGGGCTGGAGGGAGGAGTGGTCATTGGCACCTGGCACTCGACAGTGGGGGATGCTGCTAGGCCTGCAGGAACGCCCCTGCAGCAAGGGGGTCCCCCCCAACGGGAACAGGTAGAGCAGAACGGGCAGCAGGGAGAGGGCACTGCAGGCCACAGGTGCAGAGCCGGGGGCCAAGCCAGGAGCCAGGGCCTGGGTGGTGAGGGGCTGGTTTCCTGGTTTTCCATCCCTGGAGTGGCTGGAGCCCAGCAGTGTGGCACAGTGTTCTTGGTGCCCAGGGAGGGATGGACGTGAACACAGCTCTTCACACATGTTCTGGCTCTGTCTCCTCCCCAGGGTTGTGCTTCTTGCCCAGGTGAAGTCAGGCTGGCCACATGACTCCCTTTAGCCATGGAACAGCAGGCAGAAGTGGTGAGTAGACACCGCTGGGTGGCAAAAAAAAGAAAAAGAAAGAAAAAGAAAGAGCCAGAGCAGATTTGTTACATTCTGTGCCTTCCTTCTGACACAGTAACCCTCAACATTCGAGATGGTGACTACTTTATCAACCTGGGACCTTGCCAATCTACAGTAGATACAAGTGAGAAAAAATCTTTGTGTTTTAAGCTATTGAGATCTGAGGATTCTTTGTTACTGCAGCAGAACCTAGCTATCCTGATTGATTTAGGTGGGACTCACTAGTGGTAGCAGAGGTGGTTATAGACAGTACACAGATGGCATTAACTTTTATGATATCCTGCCGGGAAGAACACTGTTCCCTTTTTAATGATGTGGATCTTACCAATAAACACATCTTGGTGTGGAGCTGGAGTATGTTTACCACCTGCCCCAGAGGTCCTGTGTTGAGTGGACACAGGTTTCTGTAGTTAGCTAAAATTTCATAGGGAAGTTTAAAAATTGAATTTACTTTTGAGGTTGCCTTATATTTATGGCAAAGACTCAGAGTTTTCCCTTTATGATAGTGATATAAAATTCTGCAAATTGCAAGTAGAGAAAATGAGTGATTTTAAGGTGATAGAAAACCAATAAAACATAAGCGGTACATGCTTACAGCGAAAGTCCTAAAGACATTTTCCAAATGACTGAAGTTGGGACTGGATCTCAGAGCACATGGTGAGATCCACTGTGACGCGAGAGGGCCCAGCAACACAGCATTAAGGCTGTGTTCAGGTGTTCTAGCAGGGAGACACGGCCCTGCCGGTGCTCAGGAGGTCCCCACCAGCGATGGCCGGATGAGCAGTTAGTAGGACGTGGTACAATGAGGCCCCCTCAGGCGGCTGCAGCCCTGGAAGACAGCCCACGCAGCATGGTGACGAGCTTCTGTGAGCACGTCTGGGGGACTGGCTGGAAAAGTGGGGAGCCCACCGTGCAGGGACTGGGGAATGGGAGGAGAAGCCGGGAGGCTGGGGTGCTGGCCAGTGGGCGCCTGCCCTTCTACGACGTGCCCTGACCCTTCCTCTGTGGAGAGGTGGCACCTGCGTGCCCACCTTGCGTACGTGTGGGCTCCCCACGGCTTGGCCACTGGCATGTGGTGATGCCGTTCATTAAAATCCAAGGCTGTGTCCTAGAGGGCAGCGTGGCTTCACCTTGTGTCCTGGGCACTCCCTCTTCATGCCCCGGGCTGCCATGTCACTGGGGTGTTGATTTGGTCTGTTCCTTCTGACACTCATGTTGAAAGTTGATTGCCATCGTGGTGGTGTTGGGGGGGGTCTGGTAAGGGCCAGTTAGGTCGTCAAGAGGGGTCAGTGCCTTTCTTATAGGAGTGAGGTCTTGTTCCTCTGGGGTTAGTTTCTGGGAGGACAGGGCAGCTGCTGTGCTTTCTCTCTTCCACATGCCCACTTACCTTTCCCACGAGTGGAAGCAGCATGAGGGCTCTTGGATTTAGCCTCCAGAACTCTGAGCCAGCATACTCTTCTTTCCTTATAAACTACCCAGTCTCGGGTATTTTATTATAGCAACAGAAAAAAAGACACATGTGAAGGATGCGGCCACTCTAAAGCTGCAGTGCTGGGCAAAAGTCAGTCATGTGGAGTGACCACGTGCAGGTGCCCAACCGACAGGCTTAGTCTTAAAGGTCTCCCAACCTAGACCTTTAAAAGATTCCATTCTCCAGCCATCAAGTGACCTCTGGGCTTGAGTCATTGAGGAGCAAACTCTGTAGCTGCTTGTCTGAATATCTGATCCTGAGAACACATCCCAGCCACGGGAATGAGTTGGGACCTTGCCAATCTACAGTAGATAAGGTGAGAAATAATCTTTGTGTTTTAAGCTATTGAGATCTGAGGATTCTTTGTTACTGCAGCAGAACCTAGCTATCCTGATTGATTTAGGTGGGACTCACTAGTGGTAGCAGAGGTGGTTATAGACAGTACACAGATGGCATTAGATTTTATGACATCCTCCAGGAAGAACATCTCAGGAACACAGGAGCATTAAAAAAAAAAAATTAAAAATGGCTGTTTAGGCTGAGGTGGCTTGCTTTGCAGCAGTGGGTGACTGAAACACGATACCTGTGTGTTCCCATCTCAGAGTCTGCAGCTCATAGCCACAGGGCTGCTACCAAGCAGGCTGGATAAGAGCAGTGGAGTGAAGGAGTGAGGAAACGGTGGAACAGATCCAGGCGCGTCTCCTCAGGTCCGCTCTCCCCTTGGCTTCCTCTGGGCCCACAGGAAGAGACAGCGCACCAAAGCTCCTGTGGGCCCAGGAGCCTCCAGGACTATGAAACCAGACCTCTTTTCAGAAACTCTGCGGTGACTTCTTCTCTGACAAGCTACCCTGGTTTGATTGACAGATCTAGTAGCAATAAGAAGATCAAATACCAATCTAAGTGGGAAAAGGGAAGATGGTGCAGAAAAAAAATCTGTGGGACCGGGATTTTTTGTAGCACGTCATTTTGTATCAAAACCGAGTCCCACGTGGTAATGTTAAGAGGTCACTCTTTCAAATGTACTAAAAATGGCCATTGGCTAGCTGTGCCCTGCCACTCACGAGGCCCCACTGCTGCACCTGGATGCCCAGGGTGGGGAGGAACTGTCGCTGGTGAAGCCCACCCTCCTTTCAGTCCCAGTCCTGGATGGGGGCAGTGCAGTAACTAAGACGGTTTTCGGAGTGCCGTCAATGCCAGTTCCCTTTGAATTGCCCCAGGGTGCTTTACAATTGGTGTTAAAAATTCTAGCTGTGAAGGAGGGTTTATAAGGAGCCAGGAGTGGGCCTGCCAGCACTGGTGGGCAAGGTCCAGTCCAGGCCGTTTCCTGCTGGCGGAGAAGGAATCGTGTTGCACTCCAGAGGCAGGGGGCCAGCTCCTTTCAACAGAGGGCCACGCCCAGGTCCCAGTAACAGAATCACTGCATCCGGGGTCTCGCTGCCCTTGGAGGTTTCCCTGACATGCAACCCAAGAAGAGTTGGGAACACTTGCTGACTAAACCTGGCAGGAAGAACTGAGAGGAGGCTCCCTGGTGCTGTGGGGCAGGATCTCTCTGAGAAATCCACATTGTAAATTCACTGTGAAAGATCTTTGTCAATTGGAGCCTTGGAAAGAGGGAATCTAGTTCAGCTACTCCCTTCTACTGGGAGTTTATTCAATGATGTTTTAGTTTCTCAAAGCAGAAAAGCATGCAGCTAATTCATTCCACATACCATGAAACCTCAATCTTAAAATATGGTTCAAGCTGACTTTATCAAAATGTGTGAGCTGGTGCCACCTATGGGCCAGCTGTGATGCTGCAGCCCAGCTCTATTAGATGCTGTAAAAGTCCAGGCAAGGAACATCATAAAGTTAATAGATAAAACAAGGAAAGGATTAAAAAAAAATTATGTGAAAATACAAGTATTTCATAACATAGTTTTTAACAAGGAGTAAATAGAAGCTCTTGGAATTTGTAACAAATCATTAAATTGATGGTGAGAAGATGGAGAAAACTGTCTTACAGAAATTTCTCAGAAAATAATTCTGTGTACAGAGAGAGTGAATTTACACTCACATGTCCCTTCACTTGTGAAGGCAGACCCTGGAACCTATGCTGCAGGATGAGTAGGTAGTTTCTATCCTACCTGTGTAGGAATACAGATCCTGTTAGATGGCCTTAGTTGACCTGGATGGGTTAACATGTTTGGTAGCAAAATTGCATTGACAAATCCAATAGAAAGCATATGGAGTACTTGTGGGGCAGAGGAAGGCTACCAAGGAAGGTGTGTGAGAGAGAGAACTTCGGGGACAGACGTGTACGATAAGGAATGGAGGAACGATACTACAAGGTAGGGTAACAACTCTCCTGAATTCTCCCCATGGAAAATCTGGTTGGATTGCTTAAATGTCAAGAGGCCATCCACCCCATAACCACCCAAAGTAGGGGCCCATTCCCAGACACTCCTAGGAGGTATGAGCTGTCTTGTTCCAAGGCACTCAGGACAGAGGGCTCATTTCTTCAGGATGAAGACAGGGCCAGCAAGGCAGCTCAGGGACTTGGGGTGTTCATCTGATTCAAAAGAAATTTGAGCAGTGAAGCAGCCTCACTCTTCAGTGGGAGGGAAGGGCCCAACAGCACAGCACCCCACTGTATAACAGCACTGCGTGTATATTATTCCGTTAGTACCTTGTGGGTGCTCATTCCTCCTACTTTGGAGTGACAGGAGTGACTATCTCGCAAACCCAGCTGATGTACCTGAATTCAAGTGCTGGGAGGAGGAGGAGGAGGAGGATCTGAACACAGATCTCTTCGAGGTTTTCACCCCCTCACCATGTCCTTCCCATTGGCCTTACTAGGAAGCCACCCTCCGACAGCACTTGTGGAAGATACCTGTCCTGCACCAGCTGTGGTCCCTGCATCCTCGGGGACACACGGAGAACCTACAAAGTGGTCAAATAATGTGCAAAGGAAACATGGACAATAAACCATCTCTGGGAAAAGTTGAGAAGAACTGGGAGGAGGATTTCCCTTGGAGAGGCTGGTTATATAATGGGTCTCCAGGTTATAAGAGATTTGTGGAGCTGGTGGCCACCAGCTGGTCCTCATCTCTCCTCTGGATGGGTGAGGAGGAAATTGGCTTAAGCAGTGGCCTGAGGGTGTCTATATGGAAGAATTTCTTGACCTTGGAATGGGTCAGTGCAGAATAAAACAAAACAAAAGAGCGCGCGCCTTTCTCCTGAGGACACCAAATGGAGACCAGAGTCGTCTCGGTGTGTGGGCTTTGGAAAGGCCAGCGGTCTGCCTCGCCGATGGGGCTCGCTGGGTGTGTGCCTCAGGGTTTTGCACTCAGGGCTGCAGAGGAATGTCGTGGGCCCCCTCCACCCCCGAGAAGCATCTCTGGCAGTAGCTCTGATGGCTCTGTGAAGGCTGCGCACTCCTTGATAACGACCAGTCTTGCCAGGCCGCAGGGCGTTATGCATAGGTAAGTGCCAGGGCTCCCTGTCACTGGCTTTTCCTCTGGCTGGGCAATTTAGATAATTTCCGTGAGGCTCAGTTTCCTGGTTCATCAGACTCTGCTAAGGGTAGCTGATGGGCTTCTGCTGAGGAGGTAATGAAATCAGCTATGCATAGCTGTAGCAGAGTGCCAGACACTCAGTCAATGACAGTGCCCCGTCCTCACTACCCAAGTCTCTAGAATTTATGTGGGACCGAAATGAATTCCACTTTCAATAGTACAATCACTTGGTTTTGAGTTGATGAATTCTACCAGATCACTCTGTTGGACTCTGTCAAAGACTGAAGGGGCGCAGCTTACATTTGTGGTTCAGGGGCATTTATGGAGTCCACGCCGTTTCTGCCACTCTCAGGCAGTGAGGACACTGGCCATCTGCCATCAGCCTGATCTTTCTAGACCACAGTGCCTAGGTTCTTTCAGAGCTTTGCCTTGCTGCCCCCTATTCAGTTCACCTGGCCAGTGTCATCTGGTCCTGTCTTGTCCCTGCTGGGTCTCCAGTCCTTCTTAGATACAGATTCCAAAAAGGCTCCAAATTAATTTAGATCAGGCTGGCTTCCAACCCCAGCTTCTCTGTGGACTCAGGCCACAAATCACTTATCTTCCTGATCCTCAGTTTTCTCATCAGTAAAGTGGGAATGAAAATCTTGCCATCCTGTGGTATGAACGGAATTAGAGTATACAAAGCACCTGGCATGAGGCCGTTTATGCACTTGCCAAATGAACGTTGAGAACAGCAGCGTTTGAGGACCCATTTCCAGCTCCAGGCCACAGCTGAGCGATGTGGGTATACAGCTGGTCCCCCACTTACAATGGTCCCACTTTCAATGTTTTTTACTCCACAAGGCTGCAATGCGCCTTCAGTAGAAACCCGACTTTGAATTTGGGACTTCAGGAGGGTCTGACTGCAGCGAGCTGTTGCTGAGGAAGGGTCTGCCGTAGGTGCGGTGGATTCGATGCATTTTTGACCCGGGATAGTTTCAGTTTACAATAGGTTTTCTGGAGCCCTTCCTAAGTGGATGAGCACCTGCATCTGAGTCCCTCAGCCTGGGAGGTTAACCAGGCACTGAGCTGGTCTTGGAGGACTCCTCTCTTCCTCTCGGGTTCTTTCTGTTCTCACTCAGGAGGAATTTTCTTTCTCAGGGCGGAAGTGCCAGAAAGGTAGTCTCTCCTTGCCTAAAATTCTTGCACCAGTTCCAGGAGCCGCCGACCTGATTGGCTGGCGGTGGCAGCAGGGGCGGGGCGCAGCACCACTGGACTCACTGCGCAGGCGCAGGGCTCTGCGTGGGGCTGGCTTTCTGCTGGTGATGGGCAGGGAGGCGCCTTGAGGCGTCCAGGCCGCTCCGCGCGGTCTCGTGGCCGGCCTTTGCGGGGTGCTTCCGTGCTTGCCGCGCCATCAGTTACGCCCCGGTGTCTCCACAGCGCACTGTGACATTTGGGGTGGGTTGAGGCTTTGCTGAGCTCACGGTGGGGTGTTCCTCAGCACCCTTCTCCCCCATCCTCTGGAGGCCAGCGGCTGCCCCACCCCAGATGGCACAACCCGTTTCCAGATAGTGTCACACGTCCCCGGGAGTGCAGAATAAAACCCCGGCTGAAAGCCACTGATTTACCCGCGACTTGAAGCCAGCCATGTTTAGGTCAAAAGAGGGAGCAGGGAATTTTACTCCCATCCGCCCTGAACTGTCCGCTGGAGGTTGAGAGGCCGCTTCATAGCAAGAGAGAACCAAGGCAGAGATGGACACCGAGGGAGGCTGGGGGACCGAGGGAGGCTGGGACACCGAGGGAGGCTGGGACACGGAGGGAGGCTGGGGGACTGAGGGAGGCTGGGGGACCGAGGCCGGAGCCAGCAGCGCGCAACTTCCCGTGCTTCCCAGGGCGAGGGGGTGCAGGAGCGAGCCTGTGTGCACGGGTAGGTGTGTCGGGGGCGGAAGTGCCGGCAGGTAAATATAGTGACCGTCGCGCAGGGGCTGCCAGGGCCACTGAAGCGCGGAGAAGCACACACAGCCCCTTGTACGGAAAGCGCGCCTTTCCCTCCCCCTGCTTCCCAGCAGGTCGCTGCAAGCTGCCGTGGCGCGTCCTGCCCTGCCCAGACCCTCTGCTCCTGGTCACCCACCACTGCCAACTGGCTCCACCAGGTCGGCGCACTCATCGCCCGGGCTGGACCCAGACGCGGGGAGAGCGGGGCAGCGGAAACTCCCCGGGCAGCACCATCGAAAATAATCGCCGCCTTTCCCGAGGCCAGCTTCACCAGGGCCAAGGCAAGAACTGTCTGTCTCGCCACCTTTCAGTTCTTGTTAAAGAGCAGAAGCCATGTCGGGGCGGGCAGGGCCACAGGACAGAGAGGGCTTTCTTCCCAGTGCTGGCCGCAGCTCCCAGCTCTAATGAAAGCTCTTATTAGCCCCAGCTGGCATCCCATTTTTTCCTGAACTGGAATAAAAAATTGCCTAGGTCATCCTTTCCCAGGCTAATTTCAAAAGCATAATTACCATCATCATAATTGATGACTATTTATCTTGGTCATTAATAGTTACGCACTCCCTCCCTTGTTACAAGTGGATTAAATGGTCTGAGAATATTTAGGGCACGTGGCCCCTGTTATTCCCCCCCCCCCCCATTCCACACAGTTCCCTGCCCTGAGGGTTCAGGGTGACCCCTTGATTGTATGACACCCAGAGAATACCTCTCTGGCTTTCACGTTTAAACTGCTATGTCATGTGCCTGATTAAAATTGGGATGAAAAGTTGGGGATTCCAGAGACCTGAGGAGAGTCCAATTGCAGCTAGTCAGATTGGAGGGCAAGCAGGGGGCCCCCTAAATTCCGCTGGAGGAGGGGAGGCCCAAGGGAGATGACGACAACGGTGAGACTGGCCCTGCTCCTCTCCAACCCCTCGAAGGAGGCATTCCCAGGGGGCAGTGAGTTGGGAAGAGAATCGGCCTCTTTGCCTTCAAGACAGAGAACTTAAGACCCCCTGTGTGTGACTGTGCAAGGGTCGTGATGTTGCAGATATTCAAAATATGAACATAGCTCCCGTGTTGCCCGAACGCTCAAGACTCCATCCAGTGAAAGTCCGGGAGGAGGTTGACTTAATTCACACCAGCTCTGCAGGTGGAGCCCCTTAGATCCACCTCACCCCACCCGCTGTCGGCGCAGGGCCCCTGAAGACTCTGGGGCCGCAGCAGAGTCTCAGAGCTTGAGGGTCCAGAGGCCAGTTCCAACCTTTGAGGGGTTCAATGTGGGAGTGAATCAGGCGAAGCCAAATGTAGGCCCCCAAGACACGGAGCTTTGTGATTGGTGGAAGAAGTTCCCCCCAGCTCCAGCAGGCTAACCAGAGCCCTTCCCTAGAAGTTTTGACACCAGGCCCAATAGGCGACCTCCTTGGCATTATAGGAGAGCCATCATTCCATCATTCACAGACAGCTCTTCTGCCTTGTGGATGAGACCACTCAGTCCTCAGGAGAAGGGGTTTAGTCAGTACTCAGAGAAAAGTTGACTTCAGAGATGAAGAGAGTCCTGGTGGCATTTGAGTCCCTGCTTCTAGTTATTCCCGAATGTGTCATGCCCTGGCATCGTTCTAGGAAGTGCCATTCATACAACCCCTGTGTGATGGGGAGTGACCCCTATGGTTGTGCAGTGGGCAGCCTGTACAACTATACATGGTGACCCTGCCTGGCAGCATCTGTGCCCTTTCTTCAGCTTACTTAGAGATATTCTAGTACCCTGTTATTACACTCTCCTTTGTGCCAAATGCAGTTGGAATTGAATTTATGCCACTTAAACCAAATGAGACCTAAGTAATATGATGAGAATAGTTATCTGAGACCACAAAGGAAAAAAAAAAAAAAGATGTAAGCTCTCCCCACCCCCACCCCAGCTTATCCTAAATAGCAGGGTGGAAGTACCTGTTTTTCTTAGTTAATTTATTAGACATTCGGGGAGTCAGGGGTGGGTGTAGGGAAGAGGAGTAGAAGCCAGTCTGCACCCCACCCCCCTAGCCAGAGTCCTGGGGTGCTAGGCCCCGGGAAGCTGCCAGCCCACGTAGAGGGCGCATGAATGCAAGCAATTTCCGGAAGGCCTCAGGCTGGCTGCGTGGGAACAGCTGCACAACTCCATAATGGGTGTCAGTGTCAGTGAAGACTCCACATTCCCAGGGGGAATGGGCAGAGGGAATGCAGTGCCGCGGCCAGCTCTGCAGGGGGGTGGTGCGGAGGGAGGAAGGTTGCCAGGCGGCTAGCTGCACGTCCAGGTCCAGACCCCGAGGGGAGGAGAGCCAGGAAGAGCCTCGGAGAAGCTGCAAGTTCATCCTTCCTGCGTTCGACCCCTCTCAGGGCTGCCCAAGTCTCCCCAGGAAAATATGTGGACAATCTCAGCAAAGAACAATAATTAAAGGATACTTTTAAAAGAGGACGGGAGAGGGACCCTGGCAGAGTTCTTAGGGAGAAGACCGAGGGCAGAGAATTCCAGCAACCCTGAGGAATGTAAATAAGTGCTCCGCTAAGAGCCGTGCTGTGGCGCGGTGGGATTAGCGGGGATTTTGAAGTTGGCCTCCTCTGGGTTCACGTCCTATCTCTGTGGGACTGTGGGGGGCCACGTCAACCCGGGAAGCCTCAAAGCCGGGGATAATAATACCTAATTGTGTGTGGGTAAGCACCAGACACAATAAGTAAGTATTAGCTGGGCCTGTAGAGCCACCCAGGAAACGTGGTGTCGGGGTAGGGCCACGAGGGTGTGGGGGCTGTGGCGTCCAGCCTTGTTGCCGCGGGGGTCCCCTCTTGCTGGGTGCGGGGGCCAGGGCCCCTGCTGCTCCTGACACCATCGGGACTGCCCCAGTGCACCATCCTTTCTAACACCACTCCGCTCGCCGCGCCCATCCTCAGGCCAGATATTTTCTGGGCTGTGGAACCCGGTGCGCTGGATGGTAGGGCGCTCGGACTAGAAGGCTCCTGCTGTGTCTTCCTGCCTTCCTCCAGACGCAGGCCTTGTGCCTGCTACAGCTGCATCCCCAGCCTTCCCCCCTGCCCCACTTTTGTCAAACCTTAGTTTGAGACAGGGTCTCACTAAGCTGTGTGAGCTGGCCTGAAGTTTGACATCCTGCTGCCGCCCCGGGGGCTGGGACGACAGGTGTGTGCTGGCCCCCCCGGCCCACACCCCTCGTGTGAATTTTTTTTTTAGCCTGTCCCTGCTCTACCCACCAACACTGCGCCTCCTGGTGTATCCTTTGGGTCATGGGGTTGCTACTGCTGTTTTTTACCTCTTGTTCTCTGCCTGTTGGTATCGTTGTCCCTTGGTACTGAAGGAGACTTGTTCCAGGATCCCTGAGGATACCAAAATCTGCAGATGCCCGAGTCCCTAAGCTAAAATGACATCGTGTTTCCATGTAACTTTGTGCATCTTTAGATGACTTGCAACACCTAATGCAATATTGAATGTTTAGGGAAAAATGACAAGAAAAAAACCTGAACACGTTCAGTACCGACTCGAGTCTCTTCTCCACTTGTTTACACCTGAGGACGGTTTGGTTAAAAGCTGCAGAACCTGGGGAAACAGAGGGCCAACACTTTTGATTTAAAAGAAGGGCTGGGATTGTGGCTCAGCGGTAGAGTGCTCGCCTAGCACACACGTGGCCCAGGTTCGATCCTCAGCACCACGAACAAATAAACACATTGTGTACAACTAAAGCAAATAAATAAATATTTTAAAAAATAAATAAAATAAAAGAAGAAGCCTTGCTATCCCAAGGTTCTGCCAGCCAGGGCCGCTGGGATGCCTTAGCGGGGTGCTTCGGACTCGCGATGCCCAGGGCGTTGCAGTCGGGTCTCAGCCCAGGCTTCAGGCACCTGGTGGCCCGAGGGCGGGCGCTGCGCTCCTCCCGTGAGTGTGGGCAGGGGGCTGTCCCTCCCCACGTGGGCCCTCCACGGCTGCTTGAGGGGCTACAGCGTGGGTGCTCGCTTCCTCAAGAGCCGGAGCAGAGGAGGGGCAGGGGCGCGGAGAAGCTCGGAGCCTTTCAGGACCTCACTGCAAACCCACGTGCCCCACTTCCAGCCTGCGCTCCGGCCCGCGCCTGAGGGGACAGGGACCAAGGGGCGCTTGTTGAAGAGCTGAGCGGGAGAGGGTCTGTGGCCTTCCAGACCCGCATGTCCTCCTGTTCCTTCCTCAGCTCTGGGACGCTAAGCTTGGTCTCCCCAGCAGGGGTCTCTGCCTCGCCCCTGACATGAGGGACTAGGTAACTCCTCACTGTGGGTGTCCTGTGCGTCACAGCGTATTTAGTGACATCGCTGGCCTCTGCCTCCCAGACCCCAGGAGCACGGCACTCCACTTGTGACTACGAAAAATGCCCGTGTCCCCTGAGGACCTCACCACACGTCCATCAAGGCAGGGGACGGTGGCTGAGAGCCAGTGTGCTTGGCAGTGCCTCTGGAGCTTGGCCGTGGTGTGCGCCCATGACACAGCTAGACAGGGCGTGTCATTCCCAGATACTCAGGGGGCAGTGGGTGGCACCCACAGGGCAGTGTGTGACACCTGTGGCTCGTGGTGATCAGGGCTGACGATTTGTGCTGGCACAACGATGCTGGGCTGGAGCCAGGGCCCCCCCAGCCGGGCAAGCGCTCTCCTGCAGAGCCACACCCCAGCCCTCCCTGTCTCTCTGTATCCCGGAAGGACAGCTTCTGGCATTTGGGTTTTGGTATTAGCCATTAATTTGCCACTGTAGAGGATAAGGACTGGGCATATGTCCTTGGCTACGCTAGCCCTGCCCCACTCTGTCTCCATACCTGCGCGCTGTAATTTGCCTTTGTTGCCACCTGAAGCGATGGCCGCTTGGAGCAACGAAGCCGCGGGAAGAAGTTCAGAGGCGAACTGGAAACAAACAGCTTTTTATTCTGATAACTTTTCTCTCTGGCTCTAACAACGACTTTAACACGCACCACACACACCACCAAAAAATGGCGCAGACCAGATCAGCAATCTCGCTCAAGTCCCGCGAGATCCCGGGCCAAGTCCCGTGAGACTACGGAAGGCGGCAACAGCCAAACATCTCCTTGGCCCGTAGTCAACCGCAATCTTAGCCATCTCCCCAAACAGGGCTCCTGCATGCCTTGGAAAGTATTTATTGGTTATTAATATATTTATATTTGCCTGGTGGAGCTGTGCTATGCACTGATCTTTTGTTTTTCCTAGAATTAACACTCGGCTTTTTGCTGTTGCTGGGTTTATTTGTTTGCTTGCTTAGCATTCTCTATCCTTGTCTCTAACCCCACCCCTGAGTCTCCTTTAGTATATCTGTTCTCATCAACTCTCTCTTTCAACTTCCTGAAGAATCAGAAGAGCATCTAACCCGCTCACCTGGGCGGGGCCTCTGTCCTGTGCACACTGGTGAGCCTGGGCGAAGCCATCGCCGTCATTCCGAGACTTTCTGCCACCACCTGTTTTCTGTAGGTTGTACAGGGTTAAATATTTTCTCCCAACAATTTGTGACCTTCCCAGAACCTCAGAACGTGACATCATTTGGAAATGGGATCGTGGCAGATGTAATCACGAGGTCATACGATTGTCGGGTGGGCCCTTCGCCCAGGTGACTGGCATCCTCCTTAGAAGAGAGGAAAGAGGCGGGGGCTGGATGTGCATAAAGGGCACGGGCTTGTGAGGTGGAGACAGGGCTGGAATTCTGCTGCCGCAGCCAGAAAACTCCAGGGTCCAGCAGAAGGAAGCTGCAGGAGGCCCAGGAAGGTCCTGCCCTGGAGGCTTCAGAGGCAGTGGGACCCCCAGCGGCCGGGACTCTGGATTTCTTGCCGGGAGGACTATGAAGCAACACGCCCCTGTTGTTTCAGACCACCCCATGTGCAGCACAGTAGTCCCCCCACCCCCTCCAGATCCTCAGCTTCACTAATGCAGTTTTAGGGACCGGTGGTACACTAGTCTGGAAATAGCAAAAGAAAAATTCCAGAAATAAGCAATTCGTACATTTTAAATTGCTGAGCGGCCTGATGGAGTCTGGCGGGTCCTGCCCACACGGCTCAGCCTGTGCGCGCTGCAGCCACGGCCGGCCCGGAGCCTCTGGGCTGCCGTCTGGTGACCAGGTCCATGTCCCCAGGTCCCGGTGCACGTGCGGACGCAGCCCTCATTTTACTTAACAGTGGGTCCACCACGCAGGCAGAGGGCTGCTGGCAAGGTGGACGCTGCTGAGCGAAGCTGCAAGGGGCTTCGGGGAGTGGACAGTGACTTCATAGGAAGTGCCCGCGAGGGGCTTCGGGGAGTGGACAGTGACTTCATAGGAAGTGCCCGCGAGGGGCTTCGGGGAGTGGACAGTGACTTCATAGGAAGTGCCCGCGAGGGGCTTTGGGGAGTGGACAGGTGACTTCATAGGAAGTGCCCCGCGGAGCCCGCTGGGGCTCTGCCCTGAGGTGGGTTCTGCTGCCAGGCATCCTGGGGTCCTGCAGGGTCCCCCACCCCAGGGTAAGCTGGGACCGCTGTCCTTAGTTATGTCAGTTCCGGGAAACTAGGCATCTGTCTCACCTTTTAAAATTGTTTTTTTTTAAAAAATATTTATTTATTTGCTTTAGTTGTACACAATGCGATGCATTTATGTTTACGTGGTGCTGAGTTTCGAACCCGGGCCGTGCCCGCCCGTGCGAGGCGAGTGCTCTGCCGCTGAACCACAACCCCAGCCCCTAAAATTGCTTTTTAACTTGCACCTTTGTTTGGTAGAACATACCCTCCAGGCTTCCGGGAGGTGTAGGGACACATCACACTTCTTTTTTTTTTTTTTTTTTTTCTCCATTACTTTTGCTCTGCTCTCACACATCAGTGATAATTGGGCTATAAAACTCTGGTTGGAAACCACTTTCTTTTAGAATCTGAAATCATCCCTTTGCTCCCTTGTTTTTCTGCCTGGGCTGCTGAGAATTCTAAAGTCAGCCTAAGTCCTGATCGGTCACACCTGACCTGTGTCATTTTTTTTCTTTCTGCCTGTCAGAAACTTTCTTTATCCCCCGTGTTCGGGAAATCTCCTAGTAACGTAGCTTTGCGTGGGCCTGTGTTCATCCATTAAGGCTACCATCCTGAAGTTCCCTTCCAGTGGGTAGATTGTTGTTCTTCCAGTTTGGGAACCACTCCATCTTTTTCTTCACGAACCTCCCTCCTCCCTGTTTAGGCTGTTCTTTCCTCTTGGCACTCTTCTCATTGGACTTCTTGGACTTGTCTTCTGACCACCTCCTCTCCCCTGTCTTGGTGTCTGTCTGGAGGTCTCCTCACCAGAGCGGCCCAGGAGCGAGTGCGAGGGAAGGGCCGGCAGCTCTGCACACGCAGCTGCCACCAGGAGCCCTGAGGTTCCAGGGCCCACATCTCGAGTCTGGCTCTGCCTCTTCATAGAGCAAGTGGAGAAACCGAGGCCCAGAGAGAGGACAGGGCCACCCCAGACGCACACAGACACCTGGGGCAGGCAGGTCCCCTGGCTGCCAGTGCCTTTGGTGCAGCTCGGAGCAGGTTGTGCACGGGCCGTATCTAAGTCCAGGATGACTGTGACCTGGCTGGGGTTTCGAGGCCCCCCCTCTAAGCTAAGAAGTGGACAGGATGCTCCTGAGGCTGTCCCCCCAGAATGTAAACCACAGGCAAAGAGCAGGGTCCTTCAAGCAGAAGCCGGTGCTGTTCTCAGATGCTGGTGGCAAACCAGGCCGTACTGCTAGGATGCTGGCAGGCTACCCATGTTGTCCCTGCGTCCACTCCCACCCTGAACAGGACTGTGGCCCAGCACTGCACAGCAGCCCCTCCTGCCTGGTTCTTCCAACTGCGTCTCTGTGTGTTCCCTGCAGGGAATCAAGAAGCCTTACAGCTCCACCAAGGGGAGACTGCCCTCTGCTGCTGGCTCCACCTGCAGACCAGCAACAACACCTTCTCCACAGCAGATGGGCAAGACCCACCTGGACTGGGCTACTCAGCTCCATGGTGGACAGGCCCTGATACAGGCAGGGGCAGGTCTGACCCTGAGTGCAGGGTTCTCAGTGGCTCCGTATCCTGCCAGTCTGAAGGGCTCTGGACCTGACCACTGCCAATAGGCATTCTCTCAGAAGCTGCAGGAAAATTTCAGAAAATTTATCCTTGGTTTTATCTCCCAATCATTTGAAAAACGTTTTTTATTTCTGTTTTCATGTTTGAGTAATAATGTATCTTTGTTTTGTACATATTCTTGTTTTATAGAATTCTGTTCTTGTTTCATGAGTGCAACGTCTTTTCTCATCTTTCAAAGGTTAGCGAAGATCATTTGGGGCATCTTTCTTCTCCTTAAGTAATTTCTGTTTCCTTCAAGTCACTCTTATTTGTTTTCCCTTTTCTCTGATTTTAATAGTAGAGACTTCCTTCAGACGTCTGTTCATCCATGGTTGTCTGAATGGGGGAAGCTTCTCAGCCTGGAGTTTATTTGGGGTGCTGTGCTATGTCAGCTTTGGGGAGGAGGCCCTATGTTGATATCGTCAGCTTTGGGGAGGAGGCCCTATGTTGATATCGTCAGGCCTTTGCACATGGGCTTGTTAGACTTGGGTGCAGCTTCTCCCACTCTCTGTCCAGAAGGCAGTGAGCTGCCTGCCAGCCTTCTGGGGCACAGCAGGGGAAGGGGTTGGGGTGGAGTCTCAACTCCGAACATCACAGTCACAGCCTCCTGTTCCAATACGATGGCCCTGGTCTCAACATGGTCGGATGTCCCAGAGCTGCTAGTTTCACCTCCCTGGAAAGACCTAGTGGTTGGTCTTCAACACAGAGGCAGACACCTAGTGCTCCTAAGCAGATTGCGCCCAGCTGCCATTGCGTCATCATCTCTCACCACGACTTCGCTCTCAGTCCCAGAAGCGCCTGTTTCCCGGGCTCTCTGGGCACTCTCCGGTAGGGGCCCTGTGGTCAGCGGCCAGCCGCTGCTCATCCATAACCACCCCCGCCCCGTGTTTACTGTTGCTTTCTTTCATTTTCCTCGTGGGTTCATGTCTATGGAAACTCCCGGGGTCAAGGTCACAGCGAGACTCGCGGAGGCATGGCCTCTCGTGCGGAGGCCCTGGTTCGCCTCTCCAGCCTCCTCCTGGGTGCTACTTCAGAACGCAGGGTGAGTGTGTCTCCAGCCCTCCAGACGCGCTCTCAGCCCCAGCTGATCCACAGCACGCTGGACCGGTCTCGTTCTGCTGGGCGAACCTGTGCAGGATCTGCGCGTGGGCCGCCGTGCGTTCCTGTGGGAGCGGAAGGATCCTTTTCCCATAGGGCTTTCCTCACGGCTTGGCCCCCTCCCTGTGGTCTGAGGAGGGCCCTCCAAGGGGCACCGGGAGGAAGCCGAGGCGGGTGGGGGTGGGGAGGCCTGGCTCCTGGTTTGCGGCAGTGCCTCAGGCAGCCAGGCTGCGGCTTGTTTTACGGGGATGGTCAGAGAAGCCTGCTTGGAGGAGGTGGGGCGTGTGCTGCAGACCCGCAGGAAGAGTTCCAGGAGAGGGGAGGACAGGGCCAGAGGCTCTAGAAGGAGAATCGGGAAGTCAGCGAGTGTGAGCAGGGCAGTGCTCGAAGGGTTGTGGCCTTTCCTCTGGGTGGGGTGGGGAGCCACGGGCTCCGGAGTGCTGCCGTGGCTACCCGAGGGCGGTCGTGGGCAGGAGCTGAACAGAGGGCCCCTTGGGGCTCTGGAGGCCTCTGCAAGGGCGGTGGTGGTGGCTGGAGCAGGTGGCAGCCGTGGAGGGACAGCCAGGGTCGGACTCTGGGTGCATTTCAAAGGCAAAGCTGAAAATCCTGCAGTAAGTCAGACAGGAGGCCTGACGGGGAGGCTTCCCGGGGACTCCAGCATCTTTATTTTTCTAAAAGACACCTATTTGCACTTTTTAAAGAGGACCTAGTTGAGAAACTTAAAAACATGATGACACTTCCTAGGCCGCTTTTCAGAACAGGATAAGCATTAATAACACATGTTTTTGCAAGGGTAAGCAAATGTCCGGAGGACGGTCACAGGGCGTAATAGTCACGAGCCAATGAGCTGCATTCATAAAGAAAAAGTCAACAGGGAAAGTGTGTGCCGTGTCTATCACTGTGGTTGGTGGCCGAGCGCACCCAGCTCGATGACCTCGGTCGTGGCACCCACCACGGTGGACCCTCCAGATCTCAAGGGGACCAATCAAAACCTCAGTAGGTCACCACCACACGTAGTTCTGAGAGAGCCGAGGTCTTGAGAAATCCTGTCTTTCACAAATGCAGGCATACGAAAGGGACATCTCGTAAGTTACTGAGAAACTTCCACAGTCTCTGTGCAGACGCACAGTCGCACAGTCGAGTAGCCACATGTCCTTTCACGACTCCACGTTTTTGGACTTCAGCTACAGGGGGGGACGTTGCCGGGTGTGGTGATGCAGGACTCTCGGCACAGGCAGGTTTTAGGAGGAGACCAGGAGCTCGGCCTCGGCTGCGCTGAACCTGATGTCGCGGCCCACCTCGCGCCACTGCTGCCCACCCCCCGGGAGGGAGGGATTCCTGTTCTTCCCCACAGGCAGGAGACCGAGGACGTGAAGTGTCACCCACCACCGGGTGTTCGTGGTAGTTGAGGCTGGACTTGAACCCAAGCCGCGGGGCCCAGAGCCTGCCTGTTGGCCGCCGCGCCCTCCGTGTCCATCCCTCAGGCTTGTGGACCCAGGATCCTCCAGGTCCGGGGCAGGCGCCAGGAACCAGCGTGGTGGTGTGTGGAGCGGCGGGCCAGGGCACAGCGGGCAGAGTGACGCCCTTGTTAAGAACGAGGCCTTCACTGCCCTGAGGAACGCATCTGCCGCTCTTAGCAAAGTCCTTTCCTCTGGGAAATGAAGATGGTCACGGTCCCTACTACCAGGGAGGGCACGTGCCAGTCAAAGCTGCTTGTCACCATGGTTCTCGTCATCAGTGACCAAGGGCAGACCCCGCCACACCGGCAGTGCCCACGCTATGTCCTGCAGGAGGCGGGGTCGTGAAGGCCCGGGAGAGCCCCCCTCCTTCAGGAGGCTGGGGGGCACGCACCGCCTGTGCGCCTCTGGGCCGTGGTCGCCTGACTTAATTTCCAGCACTCCAACACATCAGGGATCAGGGCCACCAGATGGAGGGTCATCTAGGCTGGACACTGGACTCAGGAAGAGGCTTCCTGCCCCCACGGCCACCTCCAGCTCCCACGTGGAGGTGCTGGGACGTGGCTGTCCCTGGCTGTCCTGGCCACACACGTGGACGGCCCTGGAACGTGTCCTCGGCCGAGCCGCCACGGACTTACAGGAATAAAGAGTCACCTTCAATTCCTGGGTCCAGAAGGCTCCCGAGGGAATTTAGAACAGCTGAAGACTCTCAGTTCAGAGGGACACCGAAAAAAGCAACCAATAATTAGTTTGGGAGCCACGAAGTAGCCCAGAGAGGCCGAGGCCTGTCCCTGTGAGACCAAAGAAAGAATTGTGTTTACCGGTTTTTCATTTATGGTCCCCCTACATCCAAAACCAATTTGGGATGTCTGATGGGGGAAGGCAACCAAGAAGCCCTGCTCTGAGGCCTTGACCACCGGCGGACGTGCTGGGGTGACCCTAGTAAAGAGCAGGAGGCGGCAGCCACGGGACCTGACAGGTCACACGGAGGAGGAGCGACTGGATTGGCCACGTGCGCGCCGAGCTCGGCTGCCCGATGGTATCACAAGGGCTGGCTCCAGCACCTGTGCGCACCAGCGCCCTGGCTCCAGCACCCTGTGCGCACCAGCGCCCTGGCTCCAGCACCCTGTGCGCACCAGCGCCCTGGCTCCAGCACCCTGTGCGCACCAGCGCCCTGGCTCCAGCACCCTGTGCGCACCAGCGCCCTGGCTCCAGCACCTGTGCGCACCAGCGCCCTGGCTCCAGCACCTGTGCGCACCAGCGCCCTGGCTCCAGCACCCTGTACGCACCAGCGCCCTGGCTCCAGCACCCTGTGCGCACCAGCGCCCTGGCTCCAGCACCCTGTGCGCACCAGCGCCCTGGCTCCAGCACCTGTGCGCACCAGCGCCCTGGCTCCAGCACCCTGTGCGCACCAGCGCCCTGGCTCCAGCACCTGTACGCACCAGCGCCCTGGCTCCAGCACCTGTACGCACCAGCGCCCTGGCTCCAGCACCCTGTACGCACCAGCGCCCTGGCTCCAGCACCTGTACGCACCAGCGCCCTGGCTCCATCACATGTACGCACCAGCGCCCTGGCTCCAGCACCTGTGCGCACCAGCGCCCTGGCTCCAGCACCCTGTGCGCACCAGCGCCCTGGCTCCAGCACCTGTGCGCACCAGCGCCCTGGCTCCAGCACATGTGCGCACCAGCGCCCTGGCTCCAGCACCCTGTACGCACCAGCGCCCTGGCTCCAGCACCTGTGCGCACCAGCGCCCTGGCTCCAGCACCTGTGCGCACCAGCGCCCTGGCTCCAGCACCCTGTGCACAGCAGCGCCCTGGCTCCAGCACCCTGTACACACCAGCGCCCTGTACGCACCAGCACCCTGGCACCAGCACCCTGTACACACCAGCACCCTGGCTCCAGCACCCTGGCTCCAGCACCCTGTGCACACCAGCGCCCTGGCTCCAGCACCTGTGCACACCAGCGCCCTGGCTCCAGCACCTGTGCGCACCAGCGCCCTGGCTCCAGCACCCTGTGCGCACCAGCGCCCTGGCTCCAGCACCCTGTAGCACCCTGTGCGCACCAGCGCCCTGGCTCCAGCACCTGTGCGCACCAGCGCCCTGGCTCCAGCACCTGTGCGCACCAGCGCCCTGGCTCCAGCACCCAGTGCGCACCAGCGCCCTGGCTCCAGCACCCTGTAGCACCCTGTGCGCACCAGCGCCCTGGCTCCAGCACCCTGTGCGCACCAGCGCCCTGGCTCCAGCACCCAGTGCGCACCAGCGCCCTGGCTCCAGCACCTGTGCGCACCAGCGCCCTGGCTCCAGCACCCAGTGCGCACCAGCGCCCTGGCTCCAGCACCCTGTAGCACCCTGTGCGCACCAGCGCCCTGGCTCCAGCACCCAGTGCGCACCAGCGCCCTGGCTTCAGCACCTGTGCGCACCAGCGCCCTGGCTCCAGCACCCTGTGCGCACCAGCGCCCTGGCTCCAGCACCCAGTGCGCACCAGCGCCCTGGCTCCAGCACCCTGTGCGCACCAGCGCCCTGGCTCCAGCACCTGTGCGCACCAGCGCCCTGGCTCCAGCACCCTGTGCGCACCAGCGCCCTGGCTCCAGCACCCTGTGCGCACCAGCGCCCTGGCTCCAGCACCCAGTGCGCACCAGCGCCCTGGCTCCAGCACCCTGTGCGCACCAGCGCCCTGGCTCCAGCACCCTGTAGCACCCTGTGCGCACCAGCGCCCTGGCTCCAGCACCTGTGCGCACCAGCGCCCTGGCTCCAGCACCCTGTGCGCACCAGCGCCCTGGCTCCAGCACCCTGTAGCACCCTGTGCGCACCAGCGCCCTGGCTCCAGCACCCTGTAGCACCCTGTGCGCACCAGCGCCCTGGCTCCAGCACCCTGTGCGCTCCAGCACCCTGTGCGCACCAGCGCCCTGGCTCCAGCACCCTGTGCGCACCAGCGCCCTGGCTCCAGCACCTGTGCGCACCAGCGCCCTGGCTCCAGCACCCTGTAGCACCCTGTGCGCACCAGCGCCCTGGCTCCAGCACCCTGTGCGCTCCAGCACCCTGTGCGCACCAGCGCCCTGGCTCCAGCACCCTGTGCGCTCCAGCACCCTGTGCGCACCAGCGCCCTGGCTCCAGCACCCTGTGCGCTCCAGCACCCTGTGCGCACCAGCGCCCTGGCTCCAGCACCCTGTGCGCACCAGCGCCCTGGCTCCAGTACCTGTGCGCACCAGCGCCCTGGGTGCTCAGTCCCTTCTGTAAAACGGCACAGCACACATGTCCTCCTGTGTGCGTCAGGCCTTCTCCAGGTCACAGGCCACACCTGGTACAGCATGAATCTGTGTCCACGGCTGTTGCCCGGTGCTGTGTCGGAGACTGCAAGGAACATCTACGTGTTCAGCAGAGACGTTGGTGGGACCCCTGGTTGGAGGACCCCGCAGACGTGCCCTGTGGGTGCAGAGGGCTGGCCGTCCCCCACCGAGAGGCCGCCCCGCCCCTGCTGTCGTCTCCAGCATCCCCGAGGCGTGGGATTCTTCATCAGATGCTGCGACGTCTGGCTGACTGCCCTCCGCGTCCGGCACTGGGATGGAGCTGAGTTCTCGAGGCACTTGTTCCTGAAGGGACGGAGCAGAGAGTGGCTCACCAAGCGTCCCCCGGTGCTGCGGGGAGGGGCGGCTGGCCGGCAGGAGGAGCCCAGCAGCCCTGGCTCTGCAGGGAGATGGTGGTCAGGTGCCTGGGGCGCAGTGGCCACCTGGGGACAGGCAGGCGGGAGGACCTGCGATGGCGCGAGCCGCTCTTGGGGGGCATCTGGCCTAGGCCTGTGTGGCGGCAGGCTCCCCAGGCGGGCCCGCTGGCCCTGTGTGCCACGAGGACTGGCGCAGGGCTGGCCTGGCCACGGCTGGGGAGCCCGCTCTGAGTGCCCCGCGTGGCCCCCACCAGCCTCCACACCATGCGGAGCCGAGACTCCCTGGTCCTGCGGCCTCAGGCAAGTCCAGACCTGGGGACGCTCCAGGGAGCCCAGCGCCCGCGGCATCCCGCCCCGGTGGACAGCTGGGGCCACCTGAAAGGGCTCTCACCCCACCCCCAGCGCTTGCTGACAAGGGCGCCGCAGGGGCTGGTGGCCCGGGCACCCTGCACTGGCTCCGCAGCCTCCCGGCCGCTGCCTGTCCAAAAGTGAAAGTCCCGGCCGCCTCGCCTGCCGGAGGTGGAGGCTGTCTTGTGCTGGAAGCCTCTGCAGTCACAGCCCTTGACCTTGGCCAACGTGGGGCAGCACTCTCGAGGCTCCCGAGACCCGCAGGTGGTGCCCTCCAGCCGGCGCTCGCGGGAGTCGGAGCCGTGGCTGTGCCGACTCTGGCACCAGCGAGCTCGAGGGCCTGGGGACTGTTTCCACACGGTGGCGCCTGGCTGCCCCCGGGCCTGGACAGGTAGGCCTCGGCCTGGATTCCAGGGCACGTGCGGGGAAGTCGACTCGCCTTTCCGGGGCCGTGGGACAGGCCCTGCCCAAGGCAGGCCGACGGGATATTAGAATTAACTTGTTTAAAATACGCCTCTGCGGCACATTTAAGTGGTGTCAACCCAGGTGTGTGGCTACTTAGGAGGTGACACAGGCAAGGGGCACCTGAGAGTAGCCAGGAGCCCCCGCTGGGCAGTGTCTCCTGTGTTTGGGACCCTCCTCTCCCACGCAGCCGTCACTTAGTGGGAGAGCAGGGACTGCCCGGGTTTGCCTGCTGTGTGGCCTGGGGCAGTTTAAGTGCCCTCTCTGTCCTCCACTGTCCTCACTGTAGGTCTCTGTAGTCCAGGTGGGGAGGGCAGCTCTCACAGGAGGCATCTGCACAGAAAGCCCTGCGTAAAGGCCAGCAGGCGTCACCCCGTCTTGAGGTCGCAGGTGCCAAGCATGTTTTCCTCGACTCCCGTAGAGAATGCACGCTGTGATTGATGCGACCAATACGGAAAGCAGCGTGGAGATTCCTCAGGGAACTCAGAATGGAGCCACGATTTGACCCAGCATAGACCCAAAAGACGTGAAATCAGCATGCTACAGGGACACAGCCACATCAATGTTTATAGCCGCTCAATTCACAATGGCTAGACTGTGGAACCAACCTGGATGCCCTTCAGTGGATGAATGGATAAAGAAAATGTGATACATCTACACAATGGAATAGTACTCAGCCTTAAAGAAGAATGAAATGATGGCATGCACAGGTAGATGGACGGAACTAGAGAAAATCATGCTAAGCGAAATAGCCAATCCCCCCAAATCAAAGGCTGGATGTCTTCTCTGACAAGTGGATGCTGATTCGTAGTGGGGCGGGGTGGGGGTAGAGAAGAATGAAGGCATGGGCTTCAAGGGGTCATTCAAAAGGAAGACGGACTGCGTGTCAAAACGCAGAGGTAGAATGATGACACTTCCGGGAGGCAGGAGAGGTGGCCAAGATCACCAGGCAGGGAGAGTTTGTTGACCAGCAAGACAAAGCTGTGAAGTTACTGTCTTAAAGTGTTTCAGCAAATGACGTCTCCATGAGTGAAAAGACTGGTCGCAGGACGAGACGGCATATCTGCGATCCGCGTACTTCTCAGAGAGCTCATTCCCAGACTATATAAAGAGCCACAAACCAGCAAGAACAAAGATGCGCCACTCAATAGAAGGCCAGCCACAAGAACTGACAGGCACCTCAGGAAGGAGGACCTCCAAAGGCCAGTGACCACAGCAGGACACCGCAGCATGCTCTCCCAGAAAGCCACCAAGCCCCTGGCAGACAACACCAAGTGCTGGCGCGGAGGCAGAGCCTGGGCTCTCTCCTGCCGTCCAGGCGGGAGTGTCCAACGAGGCAGCTCTGGGAAACTCCTCGCAGTGGCTGCTTTATCCCTGTGGACACTCTTGTCCCGCCATCCAGCTGTTCATTCTAAACTGTGAGAGTGCGCTCGTGACAGGTGTGTGTCTGTGCACACGCCACAGTCCAGTGAGCAGAAACGTGAATCGAGAAACTGGAGAGAAAACGTCCAGGGCAGTGCTGTCCATCGCAGCTCCACGCTGGGGGTGGCGCGCTCCGTCCAGAAAGTTCTGCAGCAGGGAGAGCCTCGCAGACGGCGGGGAGGGAGGCAGGCGCTGACGGGTCACACAGCAGGACCCTCGGCGGGAGGACCCCGGTGGGTGTGGCCTTCAGGGCGGCAGTGGCGGCAGGGGGGTCCTGGAAGCGGAGGCCACGGCCAGGCGTGTGTTTGCTGGCGAGGTTTCCCTGAGTGTGCTCGTGACAGGCGTGCGTCTGTGCGGGCGCCACGGTCCAGCAGCGTGCAGGAGATACCGAGAACCCCCCCAGGCCCCCGGCTCCCACCGTTACTCAGACTGCTCGAAATACTCCACTGGTTTCCAACTGTCCCCAAGGTCCCTCTGAGAACGACTGGGCCAAAGGGACAGTGCTAGAGAAGTGGGGGGAGGAAGCTGTACAGTGGGGGACCCGGTGCCCTGGGGAGGAAAGGGCCACGGCCCCACCCTACCTGCCCTGGCCACGGCCTGTTCTGGCCAGTGAGACGCCCGAGTCACAGACACTGAATGTCACTTCTGCACGCAGGTGTCTGACGTGGCTGGTGGCTGGGGCTTGTAGGCACCTGGAGTCACATCCCTTCCTGCTGGTGGCTGGTGGCCTGCCACCTCCATGCTGCCGCCTGTGGCCAGGGGGCTCAGGGCTCAGCACCCCGGGGAGCGCTGGCGGCTCCCCTCGCTGACCTGGCCCTCCCCACTCACGGGCTGCTCCGAGCCCTCACCTCGCCTTCCCTGCCACTGGGGCCCGGGGCCACCCCCGCTCCTGGGTCTCGTTGCTCGTGGCACACGGGCGTGGAGTGTGGGGTCACATGCCACCAGCTGGCCCCCACTAGCTCCCACGCACAGAGCCTAGGACGTGGGCCAGTGGCCCCTTCCAAGGTCCAGATGGCCCTCACTTCTGGGATTCCCCTCCCCGCTGTGGCCACCCCTCCTGTCCCCTCCCTTGAATGCCCAGAGCCCTCTGCCACCTACAACCAGAGCTCTGGGGCCACGGGGCAAGCTGGGGTGGGGGTCTGGAAGGGGGTGGGGTGTGGAAGTCGGGCTCAGACTCCGGGTGCTGGAGAGACGGCAGGCAGCCCGCTCAGAACCGGGGTGTCCGCGGCCCCGCCCTGGGGCCCGCTCCATGGTGATGAGGGTCTGCCTGGACCCCCAGCCCCCTGCCACGGGACATACTGGTGTGTCCCAGCCGTCTGACGCAGGCACAGGGCACTGATTTCCCGCAAGCTCGCCGGCGGCCACTGGGCCCTCTCCCAGGACACCTGGCGCTCCCCAGGGCAGCCCCGGCTGCAGAAGGGCATCTCGGAGCCCAGGCTCGCAGAAGGCGGCCTGCCCGGTGGCGGGAGGTCAGGCCACGCTTCCCTTCCTGGGCCTGAGGTGCTCTGGGGTCCAGGTCCTGAAGGCAGGAGGGAGCTGAGCCTTTGGGAGGTGGCCCTAGTGGCAGGCCCTTAGGTCCTGGGGGGGTGGGCCCCGTCCTCCCCCTGGTTTTTGTTCCCTGGCTCACGGTGTGAGCGATTCTGCTGCCCCACCTCGTCCTGCCGGGACGTGCGGCTCTGCCCCAGGCCCAGAGCCAGGGGCCAGGCGATCATGGACCCAAACTCCCCAAAT
Source organism: Tamias sibiricus (assembly GCA_025594165.1). Lineage (NCBI taxonomy): Eukaryota > Metazoa > Chordata > Mammalia > Rodentia > Sciuridae > Tamias > Tamias sibiricus. Next base: position 7,813,434 of record CM046662.1, on the reverse strand, counting down.
GTGAGCAGAATAAGCCTTTTCTCATCATAAGCTGATTTTTTTCAGGTATTTTGTTGCAGTGATGGGAAGCTGACGAACACATCTGAACCAGGGCCAACCTCTTGTCCTAATGCCACGTAAGGAGGCACCGCGCCCCGGGCATTTGGAGTCCAGCCAGCGCCACTGTGTTTGTCAACAAGTCAAGCTGAGCAAGTCAGCCAGCTCCGTGGACCTCTGGTCCCCTTTGCAAAGATGGGAGGCTAGTCCCCACATCCCAGAGCCACCGTGTGGACGAGATTCCCGGTGACATGTGGCTGTGGAGGCAAGGTGGCGCTCTGAGGCCCACGGCTCGTTGCTACTTTCAATAGAGTCTTGGAGGTCTCGTTCACACTCAGATAACCACGTGTTGGCAGTGTACGACCCCCTGGCCTTAGTGTGCCAGAGTCGTGCAGACACCACCCAGTGCATCTGGGACATCTCCACCACCCACGAGAAGGCCGCTCCTGACCGCTGGCAGTCGCCGGCCCTGCTCGTCTGTCGCTGCCTGAAGCGGAAGTCGCTTGGAGCAGCGAACGCCACAGGAAAATTCGGAGGCAGGATGAAAATGAAAAAAGGTCTTTTATTCTTCTCCTCTCTCCAGCTCCAGCAATCACTCCAAATGCTCTAACTCCAACCACCACCTTCTTCTTCCCCACACACACTAACGAACCTCACCCAGTTATATACATATAGCTTTAACAAGGACACGTGCTTACAGCTCGAGCTTACAGGTGCGTCACGCAGTGTTCACGGGCATACAAAGATTCTTTGAATAATGTATCAACATCAGGTGGAAACTAGAACATCTTTTATGGCTCTCAGCTAACCGCAATCTTTAGCTATCTCCTTGATTATAGGCTCCTTCACTCGTCCCCATCCAGCTCTGAAACTTCCCTGTCCCCACTCGCTCTTCTGCGTGCCCCCTGTGGTGCCTGCAGTGCTCTCCGGGCCAGAGGTCAGGGGACCCTGCAACGCTGGAGCCGGGGAGCAGGAGGGGCTGTGGCTACAGGTCTCAGGCTCGAGGTCCAGCGCGAGCTCACGGGCTGCTAAGTGACACCCCAGCTCCGGGCTTCCCTGACCAGGACTCTCAGGAAGGCCCAGTTCAAAGTCCGAGTCCCGGACGTCTTGAAGCTGTGAATGGAACGCGGCCCAAGGGGAAGGCCGGCCCTGGCCAGTGGCAGCCCCTTCCCTGCCCGATCACCCCCACGAAGGCCTAAGCTGCACCCTCACTGTCCGGGAGCGGCCATCCTTGGCACGTGCTGGCTGCACGAGCCCGAGGCACGCAGTCCCCACGGCATCTGGAGGTGGCCCGAGGCACGCAGTCCCCATGGCATCTGGAGGTGGCCCGAGGCACGCAGTCCCCACGGCATCTGGAGGTGGCCCGAGCCATCTTGGAGGAGCTCCCGCCAAAACCTGGGCGCACGCACATTTGTGGGTGATTTAGGTGATTTGGGTGATCCTGGGGGTGCCTGGCTGGGTGGGGTGATGGGCAGGGAGCTCGGGGTGCCTCGTGAGCCTGGGTCAGCTGTGGCCCCTGCACTCCTTAGGGACTCTGCTGTCCTGCTGCCCTGTCCTTCCCTCCCCTGGGGCTCCTGCGCCTGGGCGGTGACCTGGGTCACAGGCTGCGGACTCTGCTCTTGGGTGGCAGGGAGTGTGGCCTTGTGGCCGGCGCTCAGGACACGGCCACCAACAGATCAAGGGCCAAGGCAGACCAGCTGCAGCTCTCGGGGACACGGGTGGAGGACGCAGACCCCTGGGGGTGGAGCACAGCTCTTGCCCGGGCCTTCCCTCCCTCCCTCACGAGCCACCTGGAAGCCACGAGCCACCTGGAAGCCTCGAGCCCCAGAGCGGTTTCCTTGGGCAGCGCGTCTCCACGGCCGCCCAGGCTCCTCCGCGGCTCCTGATGCCTTTCTCCCGGCGTCCTTCCCCACAGCCTCTCCCGTTTACGCTCCCTGTGCCGGTAGTGGTCGACTCGCACGAGCATCTTCTGCGAGGACGGTTCTCAGTGCCGTGGACACGTCGGCTCCTGATGCCCACCGCCCCACAGAGCTGGCGCGTGGGCACACTGCTGCTTGAGCTGGAACCTCTGCCCTTGGACGAGGAGCAGGGTCAGCCGTCGCACGCGGAGCACTTGTTGGAAACACGTGCTGCACCCTGACCTTCTGAACCGGAAACTCTGGCTGGTGCCGGGAGTCTGTGGCCTACCGGCCTTCAGCTGACGCGCACCCGAGTTGGTGAACCACTGGCCCCCCGTGTCATGACCGGGACGTGCAGTTGGCCCCCCTCGGGCCCTTACCACGTGCCGGGGGCTCTGCTGAGTGTCTCCGTGGCCTACGCCCTCCGCGAGGATGGCAACACCCCACGTTACAGACAAGGGAACTGGGCACAGAGGATGGGGCTGTTAGAGGCCCCCAGCAGTCCTGAGCTCCAGCATCCGCCTCTTCTTCCTCGGTGGCTGTAATGGGGACACAGAGGCACGGTGACATGTCATGTCATTCTTAAACAGTCTGTTCCCAGAACACCTCGCAACTGCAAGTTGTTCTCCCCTTAAACTTCTAAAAATGGCAGTTGACCAGCCAATGTGATGAATGGGCCTGGCTCGCTGTCAGGGCCTCTGGTGAATGCAGGTCTTCCTGAAGGCCTGAGGGCACAGCCAGATGTCTACAGGGCCAGGTAGTGACACCACTCAGTGAGGTGGCCCTGGGGGGACAGGGCCTGGTGGAGCTGGAGTATATAGGGTCCTGGGGCTCAAAAGGGGTGTTGCCGTGGGAGCTTGTGGGCATCTTCCACACATTTTATTAAAAAAAACACCTGGATTCTATGTGACCCTCCCCATCGTAAAGATCTCTCAATTTTTAAACTCTCCCAATTCAGCTTTTTGGACCCAGCAGCTGCACAGGGCCCTCTCGGGGCCAGGTCGGGCCCAGCCCGGGTTTGCTCTCCTCGGGGTCATGGGACATTTGTCCGCATTGGTTGATCTCACTCTGCCCCCGCCCCTGGAGCCAGTCAAGGAATTAATTGTTGGGTTTTGTGCATTTCTACGCCATCCTCGAGTCGACGGCCGCCGATGAAGGAAAAGAGAAGGGGGCAGGCTCTGAGTCGGATGCCAGGTCTCCGTGACTCTTCACTGCGCGGCGGGTCCTGCAGCCCAGGCCACTGGAGGTGGCTCTGCGGCCACCGAGTGCAGGAGGGGCCGCGCGCCCCCTGCCGGAGAGAGCCGGCACTGCCCAGAGCTCCCGCAGGCGTAGCCTGGGGACCGATCCAGGACGTGGGGCTGGGGAGGTGACCTGGGGAGCCAGCAAGGCGGCTGCCACCCTGCAGTCCGAGAGCGGCTCAAAATATCAGCAGTGCCATTAACAAGCGACACAACAATGACACGAATAAGCAGAACGACAAACAGTAAGCTGCAGCGTCTCTGGTTTGCAGTTCACAGGTTGAGCTGTCTGTCATCCTGAGAACCAGGGGACACCACAGCGGCAGGACTCGCTCTCCCAGACGAGATCTGTGCCACAGAAGGACCGGCCGCGCACCTGAGGTCCCTCCAGAACTTCCGTTTTCAGATCACCTCAAGCTCAGCGCACTGCGGGGGACAGCGCCCGCCTGTGCAGCGCTGTCACTGTCACCCTCTCGTCTCTGAACACGCGGCTGTTTTAAAACCAGAGCCGCCCACGCATTGCCGCCCCTGTGTTTGGGCAGCACATCTTCAGGACAACGATGGCCTTCAAAACTGGGAGACCAACACATGGACGGAAGGCTGCCCCCTCCCCTGCAGACCTCCCCCGTTCCTCCTCTGTCTTAATGATAATGTCGTCGTCTTGGTCCACTCTGTGTCGCTGGAGACGGATCCTACAGCGTTCTCCCTGTGGACGTGGTCTCCTGCCTCCTGCAGTTCTGGAGCTGGGCGTCCACGGTCTAGGGCGTCTCGGGGCCTTTGCTGCACCTGCAGGCCGGCAGGCACAACAGCCCTGCTCCCCAAGGAGCCCACTCCCACAAGCCCCGACCAGTTGCCTGGCAGCGCTGTGCTGGGGTCAAGGTTCCGGCCATGGTCTCGGGGGCACTTGGACCACAGGACTCCTCGGTGCCTGGCGTCCTCTTCTTCGCCCAGTCGCACAGGCTCCCATGGGCGTCTGCCTCCTGTTTCCCCAGGAGTCCAGCCTCTTCGCCCACCCCTGGGGGGACCCTGGGCTGCCCTGCCCTGCGGGGAGCCCTGTCACCAGGAGGATGAACCTGTCCCCCCGACCTCAGGCCACCTGAGGGGCTTGGCGAGACCTGAGCAGCCCTCACCCTCGGCCGGCTTTCCTGCCTGTTCCTGGCCTGAGGACACACAGAGGAGGCAGCTGCCCCAAGGGCTCCCAGGCCAGCGCAAGGATAAGGGGCGGGGGTGACACACACGAGCTGCGGCCCAAGCCAGCAAGTCCTCCAGCGGCCTGTGACTGGCGGCTGGACAGACGGCTTCGCGGGGCGCGTAAGCACATTTCCCCTGGGGAGCACGGCCCCAGGTCTGAGGAGCCGAGTGGGGGCTGGGGCTGGCAGCCAGGGGGATGGGTGAGGACGAGGTTCAGAAAAGGAGGGCAGGTGTCCTTGTCCCTGGGTATCTGAGGGACGCTGGACCTCGGACCCCATGGGTACCAAGGCCTGAGGATGCTCGCGTCCTTGTAAACACCTGCCGAGCTGGTTTGCCGTCCTGTCTTGGGCTCACGCCCCACCCCCACCCCGGCTTCAGTCCCAGGGGTCCTCGAGATGGTTTAGTTTAATATGAAGAGTGTCCCCTGGAGCCCTGGAGTTCGTTGAGCAGATGCTTATTTGGGGTTTGCCCCACCCCTGGGGACCCTCCCAGGTGAGGGTCCTCTTGGCCGTGCAGAGCGCGCCCTGTGCTGGTGAGAATTTGCACTGCGGGGTGCAGGGCTCTGCAGCTGGGCAAGAGTCTGCTGATTGTCCCAGGGCTGGAGCCTGCGGCCCCGGGGCGCCAGGCAGGTTGTGTCAGAGCTCTGTCCTGTGTGGGGGAGATACCTTCCTTATTGTTTGTTGTCCCTATCTAGGATGGCCAGACTAAGCTAACAATATAGGACACCGGGTCACATTAGAATTTTGGAAAAACCAAAAGTGAACTTGGGTTTGAGTATGCTGCGTGGACTCTACTAAGACAGCGTGGAACATACTTACGCTAAACTAACAAAGTGTCTCTGAGAGTCAAGTTCAGCGAGCGTCCTGCATCTTAGTGTCCCCGCCTGTGGAGCCGCTCCTGTTGGCGCAGCAGCGGGGTTGGGGGAGGCTGATGGGAAGGGCGAGGGCGGGGCTGGGGTGAACGTGGGCAGTGATGGTCTTCTGCAGACCACAGATGTCACCTGCTTCCCGTGCAGGGAAGCCACGGGCTCCCCGCTCTCGGGGTCTCAGGAGCCTTGAGAAGCGGCGACCCTCCAGCCCCGCAGAGCCCAGGTCGCTGGTCTGGGGTAGGGCCGCTGTCTGCACACCTGCGTGGTCCCAGGGCCTTCAGGGTGCATGCTCCCGAGTGCACCAGGCTGGGGTCCTCCTCCCCAAGCCCCCAGCCCGCCACAGATGCCCCAGGGCTTATGCTCTGCTCCACCCCCAGCTCCGACTTCCTGTTCACACTGCGCCCCACCTCAGTCCCTCCGGGACCATCTCTTTCTTTCTGTCCCTGTCAACTGAATGATGCCTTCAAAGACCAGCAGCGCACAGCTGTCTGGCTTTGCAGATGTTTCCTGAAGGTCTGCGGCCGACCGGGGCGTCTTCCCCAAGTCGGATCATTCTGCCCCAGTCCTGGGCCGCGGGAAGGGACCTTCCGCCAGGAGGAGCTGCTCCCTGCGCCATTTCCTCCTCCAACTCCCGGGGCTTCCTTTTTCCTTGGGTCCCTCTCTCTCAGGGACCATCCAACCCCCTCCAAAACGCAAACAATGAAGAAAACAAGTAAATAAAACCCAGAAACAAACCCTCTTCCTCCCCAGCCAGATGCAGCTGCTGGCCAAATTCCAGACTGCTGCTCCCTTCCTGGCCAGAACAACTCACCGCGTTCCCCCCAAAGCCCCCCACGAGTGCAGGTACCTCCACGCGGCTCCTGGGCTCTTTCTAAGTGAGCGAGTGATTTGCGCTTCAGACAAGCCGGCGCCAACTGCGGCCGACTTTCAGAACACAGCCATTCCTCTTCCTCCTGTGTGTGCGTCTCGGGGTCTTCGAGAGGGATCGTAACCGCCAGCCAGCCTTGCTGGGTTCAGTGCAGATATCCTGGCCAGAGACCCGAGGTCCTTGGACGAAGCCCAAGAGTTGGAGGGGTCAGAGCTTCCCCAGTCTTGGAGGAAGGCAGCTCAGGTCTCAGCACGTGTCCTGAAGCCCTGGCTTTGGGCCACATCTGTGGGGACGAGCAGGAGGGAGGAGGAAAGGAGATCTGAGGTTAATACTACTCTGTGCAGCTCCTCTGGAGATAGTCCTGAGCCAGGGAAGGGTTAGAGGAGGGTGTTGGTGAGCATGTGCGCCAGGGAGCCGGGGGTGCTGGGTCCACACCCCTCAGCTCCCAGCATCCTTAGGAAGGCAGAGGCGGCCAGCTTGGGTCGTGTGGAACGGACACCTTCCCACCACGCTGCCTGGGAGGCCAGATTCCAAACCCCTGACCTCGGCCCATGGCCTCTGTCTGCCTCGGGAGGCTCAGGGGGCTTCGCAGTCCTGGAACCCGACCTCCCTGACTGCCCGGTGCTTTCGGCCCAGCAGCTGCCCCTCCCTTTGCTCCTTCCTCCTCCTGCCACGTGCTTCCCCAAGAACTAGAGGGATTGTTTAAAAAGCTCGGCCTGAAACGCTGCTCAGTCTACCACCAGACCGGTGGCAATCGGAGCTGATCGTGCCGAGGGTCGGCCATAGAGCAGGGGGACGCGGACCCCCGCTTCTCTGCTTGGAGGAGTGTGCAGGCGTTGCCATCTGGAGCCTGGCAGCCAGGTCCGGGACGACAGTGAGTGCTCTGCTAGTGACCCAGCAGCACCACGCCCCGCATGTGGCCCAGGGACACTCCTGTCCACAGGAACATGCGAGAAGGTGCTCCTTCGGCATCGCCTCTGGTGGGGCCTGGGGGTCACTCGGGTGTCCATTCCCGAGGGTGCTGAGTCAACGTACAGGGGCACACCTTGGGGAAGCAGGCCCCGAGAGGTGTGCAAGACTCACGAGGCTGCAGGTCGCAGGTGCACCCAAGGCTGCCGTCAGACAGACAGGTTGCCTGCATGGGGGGTGGTTAGGAGCCAGGAGTGGGGACTGGGGGCTACAGATGGCCCCAAAGCTGCGGTTGGTCGTCCCATGCAGAGGCAGGTCTTTAGGTTTGGGTGGGTTTTCCAGGATGAAATCCGCCCTTCTTCCAAAGCAGCATTTTGAAGGATGATATTTGCTGTCGATATTTTTACAGGTGATTAAATTGCTAGACTGTCCAGAATTCCTCCTAAGTTCTCTACCCAGAGATAATTCTTTATCAAAATTCAAGACCTTTGTGTTGGTTGAAAGAAAAAAGACTGCATTGATAGAACATGGATTTGAGTTTTAAATGTGTTAGTTTAGATCTCAACTTGTTTGAGAAATGATGTGGACCAAATGAAGAAAAAGAAAAGCTGGAAAGAAAATGAAATAAAAAATATCCAAATGAAAATGAAAGAAGTAAAACTATCTCAGTACAGATAGGAAACCTCTCAAAAACCTTCTTAAGAAACTATGAGCACTAATAAAGGATCTCAACAAGGTTGCAGGATATATTCCAAGTTTTCCAAGCAATCTCCAACTGCTTTCCATATTGGCTTCACCGGTCTTCAGTCCCACCAGCAATGTCGGTGTGCCTTTTCCCCACAGCCTCGCCAACACTTATTGTTGTTTGTATTCTTGGTAGCTGCCATTCTGACTGGAGTGAGATGAAATCTTAGAGTAGTTTTGATTTGCCTTTCTCTAATTACTAGAGATGTTGAACATTTTTCTTATATTTATGGATTGATTGTATATCTTCTCCTGAGAAGTGTCTATTCAGCTCCTTAGCCTTTATTGATTTTTTTAAAGTTTTTTGAGTTCTTTATATATCCTGGAGATTAGTGCTCTATCTGACACGTGTGTGGCAAAAATTTGCTCCCAAAGTGTAGGCTCTCTTTTCACTTTACTGATTGTTTCTTTTACTAAGAAGAAGCTTTTTAGTTTGAATCCATCCCATTTGTTGATTCTTGATTTTATTTCTTGTGATTTAGGAGTCTTGTTAAGGAATTGGGGCCTAATCTGAGGGGATGAAGATTTGGGCCTACTCTTTCTTCTAATTAAGTGCAGCATTTCTGGACTAATTCCTAGGTCCTTGATCTACTTTGAGTTGAGTTTTATGCATGGTGAGAGATAGGGGTTTGTTTTCATTTTGCTGCATATGGATTTCCAGTTCCCCCAGCATCATTTGTTGAAGAGGCTATCTTCTCCAGTGTATGTTTTTGGAGCCTTTGTCAAGTATGAGAAACTGTATTTATATGGGCTTGTCTCTGTGTCTTCTATTCTGTTCCATTGGTCTACATGTCTATTTTGGTACCAATGCCATGCTGTTTTTGTTACTATAGTTTTGTAGTATAGTTTAAGGTCTGGTATAGTGATGCCTCCTGCTTCACTCTTCTTGCCATTTGATCTAGCTATCCCACTCCTCAGTCTATACCAAAAGGACTTAAAAACAGCAAATTATAGTAATGTAGCCACTTCAACGTTTATAGCTGTACAATTCACAATAGCTAAACTGTGGAACCAAACTAGATGCCCTTCGATAGATGAATGGATTAAAAAACTGTGGTATATATACACAATGGAATATTACTCAGCACTAAAAGAGAATAAAATTATGGCATTTGCAGGTAAATGGATGGAGTTAGAGTGTATCATGCTAAGTGAAGTTAGCCAATCCCAAAAAACCAAAGGCTGAATGTTCTCTCTGGTAAGTGGATGCTGACCCATAATAGGGGTATATGAGGAGAATGGAGGGACTTTGATTGGGCCAAGGGAAGGGAGGGAAGGGAAGGGGACATGGGGGTAGAAAGATGGTGGAATGAGATGACCATCATCACTCTAGGCACATGTGGGTGTGACGCTACATCGAGTACAACCGGAGAAATAAAAGTTGTGCTCCATCTGTGTACAATGAATCGAGAAGCTTCCTGCTGTCATGTACAACTATTAGAATTGATAATCAATAAACAAAAAAAGGTTGCAGGACACAAAATCAATATACAAAGTAGATTGTATATTGATATAACAGAAGTGAGTTAACCAAAGATAAAATTAAGAAGATGATTCAAGCTAAAATAATAGCATCATCTAGGTACAGTGGCACACACCTGTAATCCTAGCTACTTGGGAGGCCGAGATAGGAGGATCTCAAACTGTAGGCTAGCCTCGGCAATTTTGCAAGGCACTGTCTCAAAATAAAAAATAACAAGGACTGGGGATGTAGCTCAGTGACAGAGCACCCCTGGGTTCAATCCTCAACACTGCAATCAATCTATCAAATCAAATAATAGGATCAAAACCAATAGAATATTAAGAAAAATGTTACAAAAAGATTTAAAAGTCATGCTCTGAAAAACTACAAAACATTGTTGAGTGATATTAAATAAGACTTTAAAAAATGGATAGCCACCTCACGTTCATTAATTGGAAAGCTTATTAGGATGGAGTTGTGTGTTGAATTATGTCCCCCCAAAAGATGCTGAACCCCTAGTCCCCACTACCTGTAGATGGGACCCTCTTAGAGACTGTGCACACAACCCTGTGAAGATGAGCCCCCTGGGTGAGCTCTAGCCAGCACCACTGAGAGGGGACACGGGCACAGCAGCAGACGTGCCTGCAGGGAGGCGTGTGGGGTGAAGGCCAGACGGACATGACGGCTCCAAGCCAGGAGACCCACGCCTCCCTGGAAACCGTCAGAAGGGAAAGGAGGGCTGGGGACTAGGTCCTCACTTGCAGTCCCAACCCCCACACCTCCACTTGGGCCTCCTGGCCTCCGGAATGGGGGACAATCAGACCTTGTTGGTTAAGTCATCCTGGCCTGTGGTCCTTTCTATGGCTGCCCTAGCAAACCAAAACCAGTGGCGTTTCCCACACAATGCCTGTCCAGATGCCAGGTGGCTCCACTGTAGAAGCTGCCAAGCTGATCCTAAAACTCACATGGAAGTCAAGGGATTTCAGTAGCCAAGACAATCCTGAAAAAGAGCGAGGCTGGAGGAATCATATTTCTTGTTTAAAAACTTACCTGCAAACCTAGAACCATCAAGTCAGTGTGATAACCTCATAAAGACAGGCGTACAGATCAGTGGGACAGATCCAAGACTCTGGAAATAAGCCCTTACGCTTTACAATCAGCGTTTGACAAGCCTACTGAGACAATTGAATGTGGAGAGAATGACATTTTCAACGAATGGTGTTAGGACAGCTGGATACCCACGTGCTGGACCCCAACCTCACACCATACATAAAGACAACTTCAGAATGGCACAGACCTAAATGAAAGAGTTAAAGCCATGAAACACTTAGATGAAGATACAGGCGAAGACTTTGTGACTTTGGACTAGGCAATGCGTACTTAAGATGTGACATTAAAAGTACAAGCAACAAAATAAAAAGTAGATGAACTGACATAAAAAAATATGGGGCATCAAAGGAAGATAACCAGGAAATGAAAAGACAGTCCAAAGAACGGAGGAAAAATCTTTTCTTTCTTTTTTTTTTTTTTTTTTTTTTTTTTGGTACTGAGGATTGAACTCAGGGGCTCTCGACCACTGGGCCACATCCCCGGCCCTTTTTGTATTTTATTAGAGACAGGGTCTCACTGAGTTGCTAAGTGCCTCGCCATTGCTGAGGCTGGCTTTGAACTCGCGATCCTCCTGCCTCAGCCTCCCAAGTGCTGGGATTACAGGCGTGCGCTGGCTCTGGGGAAAAATCTTACAGAGCATGTAAACATATATTTTATTTATATGCAAATACACACACAAAGTACACGTGTATGTGTGTGCATGTGTGCATTTTTCCTCCAGTACTGGGGATTGAACCCCTGGGTGATTTATCATTGTTACCACTGAGCCACATCCCTAACACTTTTTATTTTTTTATTTTGAAACACAGTCTCCCTAAGTTGCTTAGGGCCTCACTAAGTTGCTGAGGCTAACCTCAAACGTGCAATCCTCCTGCCTCAGTCTCGCAAGCTGCTGGGCCAATCATATATCTCATGAGAGGCTAACATCTAGAATACAGGGCGGCACCCCCTGAGTTCACTGTCCCAAATTGAAATCATGAATTTTAAGTGACACGGGCCAGAATCTTGAGATAATAAATTCTATGGTGGCAAAGTTCTCATTGTTTTGCTCTGAGAAGATTCTTTAAAAAAAAAAAAAAAAAAAGTCGAAGAGTCACAAAGCCAGAGCCGAGTTGTCTGTCCCGGGACCATCTCTCCTCTGTGTTCCTCCCTTCGAAAGAGTGGCCGGGCCATGAGCGGTGTGCCCGGACCGCCCAGGGAGGGTTCAAGGGCACCCCTTCAGCACATGCCCAGCAGCTCCTGGTTGGGTGACAGGGCTCTCGGAACATGTGAGCGGGTCCCAGCCCTGGTGCAAAGCCACCAGGAATCTTTCCACTCTGGACACAGGAAAACCCTCCTAGGCGGGGCTTGTGAGGCGATCTGGAAAAACAAGGCCCGGCTGTGGAATGCAGAGGCCGCTGTGCTGCAGAGGGCAGGCCACCTAGTGACCGCGGCACTGCCCAAGTGTGTCTGGACCCCAGGAAACTTGCTAGGCACCTCGGCGACCGTCCCCGCGTGCAGCCCTTACTGGGGACGTGTCTGAGGCCTGCTTCTGGGGAGGCCCTCGCCGTCCTTCCTGGGCTGCAGGCCTGGCCTCCTCCACACGCCAGCACGCAAGCTGGGAGGCGGGGCGCGGTGCTCTGGGTCCTCTCGTCCCCAAGCTGACTGAGGGTCCCTGCGTCCCTTCCTTCCAACATGTTGTGATCTGGGTCACCCTGGTCCTACCTGACAGAGCCATTTGGGGGAAAGTCATGGGCGTCAGGTGGGCACAGGGCAGGCGCCTCTGCAGGGTGAGCCCGGGGCAGGGGTCCTTTAAGTTAGGGCTTCCTGGGCTGCCCCCCATGAAGCACGGGCCTGGGCAGCTTCCGGAGCCCAGGCAGCCATCTCTGTCCCTGTCCCCTCAGGAGCCCAGGTAGGTCACCTCTGTCCTTGTCCCCCCGGACCCTGTTTGGGTCACCTCCATCCTGTCCCCTCAGGACCCCAGCAGTCATCTCTGTCCTTGTCCCCTCAGGAGCCTGGATGGGTCATCTCCATCCTGTCCCCTCAGGAGCCCAGGTAGGTCACCTCCGTCCTTGTCCCCCTGGACCCTGTTTGGGTCACCTCCATCCTGTCCCCTCAGGACCCTAGGTGGTCATCCCCGTCCTTCCCGGGCAGCACTGGAATCAGGTCCCAGCGTGTGTGGGGTGTCCCCTCTGTATCTGTCTCTATGCCCCAGTGGAAGTGAGTTCCAAAGGCAGGTGACGCTGCAGCAGTGGCACCAAGCCTGGCCCAGCGCACAGAGGATGTGCGGGAGGGGATGGGTGAGCAGGCAGGTGGCCCTGCGGGGTCCCTTCCGCCGTCCCCCTGGGGACGCGCCATCCTGCTCCGCGCCCACCTGGCTGCCGGCTCCTGCCGGTCACTTGCGGCCTCCCCTCCCCTGGGGCCAAGGAGCTCTGCTGGCGCTTCCCCAGCAACAGGGACACCCGCTCGCGGCTTTGTCCCCGAAGGCCACCACCTTCCTGTGATCTCACCTCCAACAGGAAGCGCCCCGCTGTGGCGTGTCAAGACTACCTGGACCCCTGCCCCCGGCAAGGTCCACCATGGAAGCCCCGTGGCCAGCCTCAGATGGAAAACAACATCCGACTTAGGAGCGTCCCATCCGCAGGCGGCCGGGCGCTGTCGCCCTAGCAGGTCACACCCGTGCGACCTGAAGGGACAGGCCAACAGCTGCACTGCTGAGCTGCCGGTTCTGCCTGCGCTGTGAACGAGAGTCATCTGGTGCTTGTTTTGTGCCAGAGGATCTTCTGCCACGTCCCTGGGTCCTGGGTCAGTGCCGGAGCCGGCGCTGCTAGGACCCCACAGCGCAGATGGGGACAGGACAGGTCACTCCCGCCCCGGCACAGGCCAGTAGGGAGCAGCCAGGAGGGTGAAGGCGGGCAGTGTGCCCCAGGGCAGTGTGGCTTGTCACACCTACACCACGCTGTTCGACGTCCAAGAAGCCGCAGACGCAGCGTCCCCCTGCGCAGACACCCATTACAGACTCGAGGTGGCCGACGGCGTTGGCCAGGTCCACAGAGCGCTGGCCACACAGAGGTGTCTGGGCCCTGCCGCCAGGGGCCGGCCTGTGGTCCTCGCCTCTCGCGGAACAGAGGGGCACAAGAGCGTTGCACGTCAGCGCTGCCTCTCGGGAGCCAAGGGACCCTCTGGCCTGCGCTCCTCCAACTCTAAAGCAGGGATGGGGACTGCGGCTCCACCCTGTGCTGGCTGGAGGGAGGATGAGCCGAGGCCACACGGCGGCACTGGACGGCAGCACTGGACGGCGGCGCTGGACGGCGGCACTGGACGGCAGCACTGGACGGCGGCGCGCTCTCTACCCTGAGAAGGTGCCCACGCGGGTCTGCGCCCACCCGTGGAGTCACAGAGGCGCGTCTGTGCAGTTGGCTCCTGGGTCCCCGGGTCCCACACCTTGGATTCAACCAACATGGACAGAAATACTTGGAAAGTCGCGCGGCCTTCTTTCTGGTCTTTATTTCCTGGACGGTTCACCGCACCGACTGTCTGCAGGGCCTTTCCCCCGAGCGCGCCCCACAGGCACCCGCAGGTGTCTGAAGCACTAGGGGTGGCTGCGTGTCGCGAGCCCACACCAGGCCAGTTCATGGGCGGGACTTGAGCTTCCTGGGATGGTGGTCTTCGAGGGGCCCTGGCGCCTGTCCCGAGGAGCTGAGGGGTGCTGGTGGCCCTGGTGGCCCTGGAGCAGCAGAAGAGGGTCGGGTCAGGAGCTCTGATGGGTTCCGGGAGGGCAGGGACGATTTCCCAGCATGCAGCGGGAACGGGCCGAGCCCAGGAGGCAGACTTGCCTTCCAGGTCCAGGCCCGGGATCAGGGCTGACCACCTCACCCTCCTGCCGCGCTGGCCCCGTCACATGGTGACAGGGCACTAGAGGGACGGTGCACACAAGGTGTCCAGGAGTCCTGTGTCAAAATCTGCTCGTGACCCCCCCCGGGGCGAGGCAGGCTGGGCAGCACCGGGGGCAGGCGCTGCCTCTGGGGAGGTCAAGGCTTGGCTGGAGGCAGAGCTGAGGGCCCAGGCAGGGTGAGGGCCCGGCGGAGGCCAGGGACGCAGCCGCGCTGGCTCTGGGCCTGCAGCTGCTCCCCAGGGCCACGGGTCTTTTGTGGCTGCCCCGTTCCTGGCTCTGCCACAGCTGCCATCAAGCCAGGCCACCACCCTCTGACCGCCCTCCATGCCTCCAGGGCCTCCAGGGCCACCAAGGCCACCAGGGAGCTGTGTTTACTCATGGCACCTCTGTCCTGTTTATAGAGGCGCTGAGGAGACGGCACGGTGGGCCTGGGTGGCCCACCCAGCTCTGTGGCTGCCCCACAGAGCCCCTCCAGGACACACTGGCTGGAAAGCTGGGGACACAGGCACAGTGAGGTGGGCAGCGAGGTCAGGCCGGGTCTGGCCCAGGGCGAGTGAGACACAGTGACAGTGACGGTGTCACTGTGTGACAGACTGCACTGAGGCTTCACGTGCACGAGCTCAGTTAGACTCCACCAGGAGGAGGAGACGGAGACCCTTGCCCGAGGCTGCTCAGTGGCTCTGGGGGGAGCCGGCATTTGGGGCCCTGGTCTCTCTGAGAGGAGTTTTATTCTATCTCCACTTTTGTCTCCCTGGGTAAAATCAATACCAGCAGCTTCCATCTAGAGATTCCCTGTAATCCTCCAAGCAACCCGTTTTATAGATGAGGAGACTGGAGTTCAGAGAAGACCCGTGACTCGTCCCTGGTAGAACGCGACAGAGCGGGGACACATCGCCCAGGTCCTCCAGCCTGTGAGGGAAGGGGCCTGGCTGCCAGTCCAGCCTCCCTCCTCCCCTCTGCGGCTCGGGAGGCACATGCAGAGGACACGGCCTGCTGTGTGGCCCTGGCCGCCCAGCCCTGTTGACCCGGCTTCAGGCCCCGAGGCTCTCTTCTGACAGAAAAGCTCCTCCCGGAAGCTCCAGGCGCTTCCTGCTGTGGCACAGGGGAGCCCGTGGCTGCCGTCCACAGCTGCGGGGCGTGCGCACTTCAGAGTGGGTGAGAAAGTTGGAAGGCCTGGCCTCCACCCTGCCCCGGGCTCAGCCGTGCCCGCTCAGTGACAGCTGCCAGCGTTGGGGACTGAGGACTCTGGCTGTGCCTGCGACTGGCCCATCTCACTGGTTCCCATGGTGGCCGGTGGCGGGTGCTGCCCTCCTCGCAGGCGCAGGCGAGGGAGCAGAGGGCCAGCGCACCCGGGGCCTGCAGGTGTGTTCCCCTCCAGAGCCACTTCCTGCCAACCTCCAAACGGCCAAGGTCCTGGCCACCCACCTCCCGGGTCCAGGCAGGCCCCTGCAGCGGCGAGCCTGGCCCTGCCTCCGGGGCTCCGTCCCTCCTGGGCCCCAGGCATCCAGGCCCCACACTCCCCCGTCCTCCCCACATCTCCTGGCTTCTGCTGGGCTCCCGCCACCTCCTGTAGGGGCAAGCTCTTGCTCCGTCCCCCTCTGGCCGGCGGGGCGACTTTGGCAGGTCACCGCAGTCCTGGGTGCTTCTTCGTGTGTGACATGGGGTGGGCGCGCCGTCCTGGCTGCTGGGCGCTGGGCAGTGAGTCAGCTATGGCTCCTCGCCACTCCTGTGGGTGACGAGTCTTCAAGGAGCACATGTGCCTGAGCCCTGCGGGCGCCCGAGCCCTGCGGGCACCTGAGGCCTGCGGGCGCCTGAGCCCTGCGGGCGCCCGAGGCCTGCGGGCGCCCGAGCCCTGCGGGCACCCGAGCCCGCAGCCCATCACACCCTGCAGTGGTAGGACGTGGGTGAGGTGGTGCTGGCTCGTGGCCTCGGGCCCCTCTCCTTGTCAGTCCTCATTCCACGACCCCTGCTCCATGCTGCTGTCCACCCCCAGCCCCTGCGACCCCGGGCCTCCTCGGCCTGGTTCCTCCCACCACCCTCGACGGTCTGTGGAGGCCTCGTCCTGCGCCCACCCCCCACGTTCCTAGGGAGCCCGGCCCAGGAGCACCCCTTCTCTAGGAGGGTGAGTCCTGGCGGGACGTGTCCTCCCCGGGGCCATAGCTGGACCCCAGGGAGTGCCCCGTTCATGTCCTAGGTCATTCCCTTTTGCTGACCACCGCCAGGCTCCAGTGGGCCCAGAGCTGGCTCCGCTCCTCAGGGACGGCCCAGCCCCCTCGCCCCTCTGTGGCTCAGGAGGCACGTGCAGAGGAGATGGCCTGCGGTGGGGCCCTGGCCGCCCAGGCCCTGCTGTCCTTCTGCTGTCCCAGCCGGGGCTTCCTCAGCCTGACGTTCCTGGATGCAGCACGGTCACTCTGGACGGGGACCCTGCGGCCCCCCGCCCTACTCCCACCCCCCCCCCACCCCGTGAGAGACCCTGGTCTTGCCGGAGTGGTGAGTTCCGGGACTTGGGCTCTGCTCAGAGAGGTCAGCGCAGCGGGCCTTCCTAACTCTGGCTTTGGTCCTGGTCACGTCATCCTAGAACGGCACTGGCCAGCACAGCGCCCCTGTGTTCCAGCCTGTCTCCCTGGAGCTGTCACAGTTTGGGGTCAAAGACTCCGCAGAAAATGAAGGACAACTTTACCAGTGTCCACTGGACAAACATCTTCCTTGGGGACTCGTGGGGAGGCGGGGGGCCGGGCCAAGGCAGCGGAGACGGTCTCCAGGCCAAAAGGGCCCTTGTACACACAGACCACGCGCTGTCCCCAGCACAGCCGTCCCAGGAAGGGCGCAGTGACGCAGCACGGTACTCCTTTTCTGGAGACTTCAGCCATAGTGTCCCTGTGTCCCACCACCCCGCCCCAGGGAGATCTGGGCTTGGAAGGGGAGCAGGGGGACCTGAGCTGGTGACCAGCTTCTGACCAGAGCGTTTCTGCTCGTCTCCGCGGTCTGTGAAGCGGCTGCGCTTGGTGGCATGCTCACAGGCTCTGACGGGGCATGTGGGGATAGCCTGGGCAGCACCAGAGCTGGGCAGGTCCCCCAGCAGGACAGTGGGCCTCAGGACGGCTCTCCGGACGCAGGCCGGGTGGGATGGGGTGGACGAAAGCCAAGCCAACACGTGGCCGGCTCCAGGCCCTGCGTCCTGCCGTGCCCAGTGTCACAGTGGCCTCGCTGCTTCCTCTGTGGCCACCTGCGCATCAGTGGGCTGCCCCGCGTGGCTGTCACGGTTGAGTCACAGCTCCAGCCGTGTCAGGTTTTCACAGTCACCACCCAGGTGGCTCCAGTGCTGTGACAACAGGACAGCACCCTCTGTGCCACAAGCTCTGGCCATGGCAGACGGCATGCAGACAGTGGCCCCACGAGGACATGGTGCCCATGGAGCTGTCGCGTCTGCGTGCCCAGGAGCGCTGGGTGACGTCCACGCCGCCAGCACCCCGCTCCTTCTCAGGACACCTCCTGCAGGCCGCTCCGCGTGGCAGGGTCCACGTGGTGCAGGTGCCGCAGGCCCACGGCCCTGGCCACGATGGCGGGAGACAGCCAGCACGGGACAAAGGCTCGACGGGGCGTGGGGAGCGCGAGGCCGACAGGCGGCTGTCAGAAAGTACTCGAGCAGCAAGAGGGGACACTAAACTAAGAACGCCGGACAGCAGCACACGGCCAGCAACGGTGCCACCAAGGTGACGCTGCCTCCCTTGCACGCACCTGGCAGCTCGGGCTGGTCTGCACCGTCACTGCTGCCCACAGAGCGCACTGCGACGTCCACAATGTCACCAGGGAACAGGAGTTTCCAGTCCCTCTGTCATCATGGGACTGTCACACGTGCAGCCCATTGCTGACTGAAATGTCACCATGAGGTGTGGCTGTAGCTACTGACACTAGGTGGGGCTGTGTGTCCCTGGAGGTGGGGGCGAGGGGTGCAGAGGACCAGCGCGGGGTAGAGCCAGAGCAGGCGAGGGAGGGGACGAGGGTGGCGGAGACCGTCAGCCACTGCCGACAGGCAGGCCGACAGCCAGCGTGCCCTCCAGCGAGCCCGGGGCAGCGCCGTCAGCACAGCAGGGACTCCTGGGCGCCAGGTCTGGGGATCAGGGCTCCTCGGAGGAACGAGAGACCCCAGGCCTGCGGCAGGCAGGTGCGAGGGGCCTGGCGCACCTCCTTGTCCCACGTGAGGAGGGGCTTGGGGAGAGGTGGAGAAGTGAATGCCACGAGGCCAGGGGGACAGTGGCTCCCAGCTGGCCAAACCCGGGACAATTTGAGTGCCCAAAGAAGGAAGGACAGCAGATGCTGGAATCAGCCATCACCGCAGAAGGACGGTGGACTCCCAGTCACTCTTTGGCCACCTTCACAGTGACGCTCGACCCGAGACGGGGCGGGGTGTGCACGTGGGGTCTTCAAAGCCCTGACCACCCCCAGCGACGCTGGCTGATTACAGAGGCCCGAGAGGAGCGCCTGGCAGACACCCTGAGCCACAGTCAACCCAGGGACACTCTGAAATCACCCACCCGTCAGACACGGTGAGAAGACGCAGCGTCCCTTGTCACTTGGGTTCTGCGCCCAAGGTGTGGAACTGCAAGCACGCATCAGACAAGAAGACCCAGCGTGTGGCCTTAGAAAGCTCCCGGGACCACTCCGGATTACAGGGGACCAGAGAGGCGTGACAGCCAACACAGCTTAGGATTCTGCATCAGACTTGCTCTCGAGAGAGGGAATGGGGCAGCTGGGAAAACCGCAGCGCCGTCGGGGGCTAGACGGCGGGGACGCCCTCGGGTGCTGTCCAGGCGCTGTTATCAAGGGCACACAGAGACGCCCTTGTGGGCAGGAGTTCCACGTTTACGCTCCTGGGGGTGGTGGACCACGGTCAGCCACTCTCTCAAATGGTAGACGAGTTATTTCTACTAACAAGTTTCATAGGGCAGAAATTTTTTTTTGTACAAGTTATTAAGAATTTACCAAGTCAGGCATCTTAATTTGGGGGTGTGGTTCAAAGTCAGGCTTTGCGAAATGTGGTCAATGCATGCAACGCAGTGTCATTCAGCCTTCAAAAGGGAGGAAACTGGCTCAGGCTACAGCTCGGCGGCCCTTGAGGACACTCTATTTTTTGATTTTTAGATCAATTAACGAACGTATTTGTCCTAATCGGTCATGCACACACGTCCAGATATGGCAGCAGGGTAGGTACTCTTCGGCTCATCGTACATAGATGGAGCACAGCTCCTGACTTACTCTGAGTGACATAAGCCACTAGCAACAGGGCAAACGCTGTGTGGTTCTACTTACCTGCAGCACCTAGAAGGCCACACTCACGATGGCAGCACAGTGGGGGCTGGGGCTGGGAGAGGGAAGTTCTAGACGTGGACGGTGGTGCCAGTGCAGTGAATGACCATCGAGGACACCACCAAACTGTGGGCTCAGGGTTGGCTAAGATGGAAAATCCTGTTACATGTATTTTACCTTTGTTTTAAACTGGAGGAAAGCTAGGCTTTGGCGTGATCTCTGGCTTGGACTCTTAGCCCTGACACTTGTCACTGATGACCTCAGGCCAGTGCTGTCCTCAGTGCCGAGGTCCCAGGACGTGGGAGAGCACACAGGGCGCCCTCCAAACAGGCGAGCCCCCTCCTCTGTCCACATCCTGGGCTCTGTGATGCCACAGGTTGTTGGTTCTCAGCCCCCAGGGACCCCTGCCCCTCCAAGCCCTGCAGCAGAACTACTATGTCTTCTCGCCCTCGGAACTTCCTCCGGGGATAGCAGAGCAGCGCCCTCCCTGCTGCAGGCAGGAATCACGTCTCACTGCTGCCCCACCTCGGGCTGCGCGCAGATTAAGGACACAGGGCTGCAAGCTTCCACCCGAACGCGCGCGATGGCTCCAGGAAAACGAGCACATCATTTTTTGGTGACCACAATCCACAGACTCAGGAAAGGAGACTGAGGACACAGACGCACAACACAAGGGATCTGAAAACTTGAGTCCCAAACAGGTCCCTGGTGGCTTCTGGCCCAAGCCAGTGACTGGATTGTGGGGCAGAAGCCCTGGTGTGTCCTGGAGACTCAATCTGATCAGAGCAAAACCAGAAGCAGCCCACAAGCCTTCCCGAGTCCGTGCGAGGGCCTCGCGCCCCCTCCAGGCGGGCCGTGGACCGAGAGCTGTGCCGGCGAGGAGGACGACAGGTTGTCCTGAGTCTCTCTCACTTGGACTTGGCCCAAGGGGAAGATGGAGGGGACAAGGGAGTGGGCAGAACCTGGCAGAGCCTGAAGCCAGAGGCCACAGAGGACAATGGAACAGGTTGACTCCTCCCCCAAAATGGAACCCTCTGGAACAAGGACCATCTGCAGAGCCTGGGTTAGGTGGCCTTCGGCAGTCCAGGGAGACTCTGGAGTGTCACAGGTGAGGAGCTTCAGTTTCCCACGCCCCCTGACTACTCCCCTGGGGCGCAGTGAACAGACAGATGCCTCCTGCGCTCCTCGGGGCCTTGGAGCAGAAGCCCCTCAGCGCTGGGTGCCACACCAAGCTGAGTCAAGGAGGTGGCGAGAGGGGGTCTCCGGATCCTCTCCCGCGGAGTAGAGGAGGGTGTTCGTGGGGAAAGCACACGGTACTGCGGGCAGGGGCAAGGGGGGCTTCCGGCACTCCCCATGCTTGGCTCTCCTCTCCCAGGCATGAGGGGACTGGTTTTCACTGTCCTGTTTTGGGCAGGTGAGGCCACCTGCCCAGTTCTGGACAATGGGCTGGGTGAAAGCCATGTGTCACTTACCAGTCCCATGCTCTCTTCCCAGCTGTGCTCTCGGGTTAAGGCTGTGGGGCTCAAAGACGGGAGCAACCAGAGCTCCCGAGCTGCGTGAGGAGCTGCCCTGGAGTGCTGCCCTGTGACCAGCGGGGACTCTTGCTGGAGCTGCCTGTCCTACAGCCACAACACCGCGGGGGGAGATTCGGTGGCAGGAATCTATTATTCTTAGTCTCTTTCTTTCTCTTTATCTCTTCTCTTCTTAGCTAAACTCTTTTCCTTCCTTAGTCTCATTTCTTTCTTAGTCTCTGTAGCTAAACTCTTTTCCTTATACTCGCTTATTTCTTCTTCTGACTACGTTCTGGCCGCTCTGACTCTTTTCTTCTTCTCCGACCCGAACTCTTCTTCCGATTGACCGACTGAGCGGCTGACTGAATGAACGCCGCTTCTGACCGCTTTCACCCGGTTATAGACCTTTAGCTTTGCGGGTGCGTCACGTGCATTTACAGGTGCGTCACGTGCGTATGATTATTATCAGGTGGAACTTATGGCTTCCAGCTAGCCGCAGTAGCCATCTCCCTGATTGGGGCTGCTTCAGGTGCTAGGTGCTGCTTTGATCCTTCACAACACAATGACCCTAAATCTGTCATGGCTAACGCAGCCCCCGAGCATGAGCAGGAGTGCCAGGCCCCCATCCTGGGTCTTGACCAGCCGGCTCTACGAGTGGGCGGACAGCGCGAGGGTGCCGTGATGCGCAGGCCCCGCGCCAGGCCCAGGCCCAGGCCCAGGCCCAGGCCCAGGCCCAGAGACTCCTCCTGCTTCCCTACACCACCACCTTGATGCAGAAAAGCCACCTCCCAGGGCAACGGTGAGCTTCCCTGACCACTGTCACCCACCCCCATCAACTGCTCTCATTTGTAAGACATTAAGTGGCACACAGACCATGCCCGCCTCTGGCTTTGGCCCCAGGAGACTGCCACTCGGGAATCTGAGACCGTGTGGGCTGGATCGGGCTGCACCCTGACTGGGCCTCACCCACCCCGACTCCGGGACAAAAGCTGTCTGAGTAGGCTGCTCGGCCTGGGTCATGAAAGTAGGTCCTAGCGGGCCACGAAAAGTGAAAGAACGCACACGTAAGAAAACGCGTGCCACGTCGTCCTTGAAGAGGCTCGGGAGTGAGGAGGCTCACGGAAGCAGGGTTTCGGGGAGGACGGCCAAGTGGCGGTGTGGAGCCTGGAGTCTGCAGGACTCGAGAGGTCCAGTGTGAGAGGAGCGGTGATTACTGCCATGTGGCCTTGGAGTCCAGCCTGGCCCCGGTGACAAGATCATAAAAGCTGACCTCCTGGCTCCTGCTTGGATGAGCTGGTGGTCACAGTGCACACACAGTGCCAATGAAAGCTTGGCGGGGCCAGCTCTCCAGCCTCCTCCCTGGCCTCCCGGGCCTCCTCAGGGCGGCCTGGGCCCCTGCCAGGGCTCACCCACAGCCTTTCCAACCATAGCTCAAGCACCAGCCTCAGACTCCATCAGGCCCGGGCGTCGGCTAGGCCCGCAGGCACCTCGAGCAGCAGCGAGAGCCTCTGCAGATGCCAGGCAAGGCCCGAGCTGCTCTCAGGGCTTTTGAAAGCTTGCAAGGTTCGCTCCCTACAGGTGTGGCTCAGAAACGTCCCAATGCAGTCCTTGCAAGGGACAGTGGGAGGACTTAAAACAAAAAAGCAAAAACAAAAAAATGGCATGACAGTCCCCTGCTCCAGGAGGGACACTCAGTCACCACCACAGCTTTCAGAATGCGCCCCTAAAATGACCATGACTTCTAGTGTGCGTGAGGATGGCCCGGAGGGCCTGCTGGCCCCAGGGTCCTGTGCTCCCCAGCTCTGGCAGGGGCCCGTCTTCACAAGTGCCACGGTGACGGAGCCGCCGCTGTCCTGTTAGCATGAGCTCAGTGCTGGTGGCCGAGCACGCAGGGGAGCCCCCACCCTGCCTTAGGGAAGAGCGGATGGACAGCAGCAGGGAGCGAGCAGCCCCGGGGTCCTGCAGAGCCATTCAAACACCGGGCTCCAGGTCGAGGGGGCCGCGCAGGCGCTGGGCTGGCGCTGGAAACATCCCCGGGACAGTGGCCTCCAGGAGCAGGTGCAGGTGCTGGCAAGAACCCGGCTTCCAAGGTGGCCGACTCTGCCCTCCCAGCCAGCTCCCAGCTCCCCCGAGGATGAGGTGCCCGACTGCAGCGCCAGGCCCAAGGTCCCGACGCTGGCTCGCTGCCGGGCTTCTGCGGAAGCCAGTGGTTTCCATCCACAGGGAGAAGCCTGATCGGCTCGAGTCGGTGAGTGACGGCTCATTTCTTATTTAGGGATGGGGACAGCAAGGGCGTTTAAGGGGGCACAATATCTTTGGCAGCCTCGTCTTCCTCGAGGAGGCATTTTTCTACTATCTCTGAACACGTGACGGCTCAGGTTCTGCATGACTAAGCCCACACCCGAGGCACGAGGGCCCCCAACCCGGGCAGCCGCGCTCCGGGGCTTGCCGCGCTCGGCGCCGCGGCGGGCAGGATGCCGAGGCTCGTCTCAAAGCTGCTGCGCAGAGATCTCCCTCGTGGACCGGCAAAGTGGCCCGTTTACCTATCAGGACAGCAGAGGGGACCGAGGACCCCTTCCCTGGGCACCGTGAACTTTGGCTGTTGAATCCTGTGACTGAAAAGGCCAGTGACCGGCTCGAGTGGGAAATGGAACGCCACCATGGGAATGGGAAACTGACCCTTCAGATGTCACCACCGCCCTGCCCTGTGGCTGCCCGCTTCAAAATGAGGGCACCTGCCGTGAGACACAGGAGGCAGTCCTGGCCAGTGTCCTGATGTGGGGCGCTCACAGTGGAGGTGGAGGTGGGACAGTCGTGGTAACAGACAACGGAACTGGCCACACTGTCAGTCAGGCTGGGCGCGGCTCCCAGGTGGCTCCTGCACTCAGCATGCTCAGGGCTGGGCCCGACCCGTGGGCACGCACGTGTGCACGCACAGGACTGGCGATGGTGAGGAGCACACTCAACCAAGAGCCAAGGACTCCGAGGAAATCTTTGATTCCAACAAGGTCTGCTACACAGAGTGTGTCCCCAGACCTGCGGCATCAGCGTCACCTGGGAGGCTGAGAGAAGCAGACTCTTGGGTTCCAGCCCACAAGTTCTGAAACAGAACACGCATGTTCCCAAGATACCCAGGTGACACTTCTGCACATCCAGCCCGAGAGTCCCTCCCCTAATGTACTGCCCTCAGCCAGTGACCAGGGTCAGCAAAGGTCCAGGGAGGACACCTGCTGCACCCGCCCCCTCACTGCCAGAGCTGCTCCAAGCTACAGCCACTGAGCCTTCGCTGCCGTGAGGTCCTGGCTGCGCAGAGGCGGCCCTCACAGGCCTGGCGTCCATCACTGAGCTGAGGCTTCAGAGCACGAGTATCAAATGATTTTATTACAAAACTTAACGCCATGTACTGATAATTCACTTTTCTAAAAAACACAAACACGAGAAAAGAACAAACGCATCCAAGGCGCACCGGCCCTCAGTGGACATGCCTCCATCCTTCTCCCTCCAGGCTTCCACCTTCTCTGACAAGGGGAGGGGACTGGCTAGAGAGTCACGGACAAGGTCACAACCAACCTTAAGGCTACCTGATGCTGAGGGCTCGTACATTCTAGCTGGAACTGTGAGACAGACGTGGGACGGCACTGCCGGAGCCTTCTCCCCACTAAGCCCGCCTGTCCTGATTCTCTGAATCGCCTTGGGACTGGTCATGTTCTTTCGTGGTGGCTTCTGTTTATCAGAGCACAAACCCCCAAATCCACGTGCAGTCTCCATGTTCAAGTATCAAGTTGTCCGAGCGCCACCCCGGTGGCTGTAGTGTTCATACTCTGTAGTGTGTACTGGGTGCCACACCTTGGACAAGCAGTCCAGTGCAGCCCGACGCAGGCGGACACACAGACAGCCTTCCCACTGCCAGCGTGCTCCTGTTCTATCTGGACACGGTCAAGGGAGAAATCTCCAGTTCAGCGGCTGGAG
Source organism: Tamias sibiricus (assembly GCA_025594165.1). Lineage (NCBI taxonomy): Eukaryota > Metazoa > Chordata > Mammalia > Rodentia > Sciuridae > Tamias > Tamias sibiricus. The sequence goes on along the minus strand of CM046662.1, from coordinate 7,788,449 downwards.
CCGAATGGAGTCGCGCGCTCTCAGAGCCGGGATCCATTTCTTCACCAGTGAGTAAATGGAGTTTTCAAAAGGTGCCAGGAATATTCTGGGAGGAAAAAATAATCATATCAAAATGCTACCCTTTGATAAGAGACTATATTCACTTAATTTTTTCTAAAGGAATTTACAATTGAACCAGAAAGACTTAAAACGAATGCTTTCCACTCCGTGAGGAACCTGAGGTCTTCTCCAAGGGGTAGAGATGGTGCCACCTGGGTCAGTGTCCTGCTGGCCCTATGCACAGGTGCCCTTCATTCACCCGTGCTCTATCGGCCCCAGTCAGTGCGCCCACTCACCCGATCTATTAACAGACACCTTCCAGAACCTCGGCAAGAGAACACTGACGGCAGAGTGAGGGGAGATAGACCCGAGGGGTCTCCAGCAGTGACTAGGCAAAAGAAGCCCACCGCTCATATCTACTAATATCTCTCCAAACCTGCAAAAACATCCATTTGCGCATCGACAGCAGTTTTAAAATCAAATCCAACTGCAGACTTAATGCAGCAGGGGTGTCGCAGCACAAGACTCCCGCGTGACCACGGTGGGGAGCTGAAAGCCCTGCTAGGTGCGGGAAAGCTGCAGGCCGTCGGGAGGCATGGAACGCGCTGCTCCTCCTCCGTGGAGGTGCAGACTCAAGGGGACTCGTGTCCGGGAGGCTCGTGTAAGCGACCTCAGCAGAAGACCCTCGCCCGACTCTCCCTGCGCACACCGATCACCCCACCCGTCTCTAAAGAAGTGTCCATTCACAGCTTAGATGCTCAGCTCTGGTGGCACAGGAAAACCACATGCCCGCCGACACAGGAAGGTGCTACCACCTGGTTCTCACCGAAAGCGGACCCCTCGCAGGAGATGAGGCCCACCTGCAGGAGCCCTCTTCTGAACGCACGTGGGCTCTGAGCCCAATCACGGCCTGCCCCTTTTCTATCCATTTCCCACCAGGGTCGCCTGCTCCTGGGCTAGATGGCATACAGACCTTAGGAAGTGTCCTGAGACGGGGCTGGGTCCTGGCTCTCTGGCTCAGGAGGGGGTGCTGGCACAGCTTCTTTTTTCTGGGCTGCCAGGAACTCATGAATCGCTCGTTCTATCTGTGGCCTGAAGATGTGGTTGAGTTTTGGATCCACCACCTGAGAAATGATCCTGTCCACTCCTGCTTCCAGCATCCCCGACCTGTGGAGACAGGGCAAAGCACTGCTGTTAGTTCTCATGAGTCACTTTTAGGCCCAGCAAGCCTAAGTGTCACCTGAAGCCCAGTAAAGCCCTCCTGGAGCCCTTCCAGAGGCTTCTCTCACAGGCGAGCCATCTACCCTGTGGGTTGGGCCAGTGTCTCCACTGTTGAGGCACTTCACCGGCAACAGCTCCCTGTCATTCCTGGCTCAGTCTCAGCATCACCACTTCCCTCTGCACAGAGGAGCCAAGCAGAACTAACCAGACTGCCCAGAGATGAAGAGCAAGCGACAACACGGAGAGAACCCTGAATCATAGCCAGGTGTGGTGGCACACACTGTGACCCCAGCTAGGAGGCTGAGGTGGGAGGACCCAAGTTTAAGGCCAGCTGGTATCCAGAGAAACCCTGCCTCAACCCGAGGTGGAGTGGGGCTGGGTGGAGGAGCACTTGCGTGGCACGCGTGAGGCCACGGGTTCAATCCCAGCACCACACAACAGAGGAAAGAAAGGAAACCTAGCTGAACCGCCAGAGCCAGCCGGCCTGGGTCTGACTCCACTTCCTCCAGACTTGCTCTCTTCAGCCACAGCAGAGGCGGCCTCTGCAGCAAGGTTGCACCCGCAAAGCTATGCCACACTAACCAGTCGGGACCCCAGTGTCTATGCCACCAGCAATTGCACACGGCCTTCCGCTAGGCTGCTAGGCTCAGGTGACAGGCGTGGGAGGCGAGCGGCCTTGAGCTCCGGGGCCCTCTGGAGCACAGCCAAGCGCAGGCCGAGCTCACCAGGGTCTCTGCTCAGAGGCCGAGGCTGGGGCAGGGCAGCGAGGAAGACGACAGGAGACAAGCCGCATCTGCGGAGTTCCAGGCGCCTCCCCAGAGGACTGAGCGCTCGCCGCCACAGGCAGGTGGGCAGGCTCACTTTCCTGGAGACTCGAGCCTCGGGCCATTCGAGCTTTCCCTTGGGTGCACACTATCCCACGGTAACTGGGCAACAGTCGGCCGGGTGCAGAGCAAGACAAGTCAAGGTGCACGGTGACAAGAGCCAGGAGCCAGGCCCCGAGCCAGGAGGGCTGCTCAGAGTCGAGGGCTTCCCAGACTCCACGGTGACAACCTGACAGGAGCCCACATGTGACCATAGTGCCACTGGAGGGCACACTTCCAGTTGGCCATGCAGTAGTCACATCTGCATGGGGTCAGGCCAGGGGTCGGCTGAGGCGAAGCCCCTCTCCTGTCACTCGACAACACCTCCCCAATTTCACCAACCACTAAGACGTAGATTCACAGGGGCCTTGTTGTTATGACAGCCTATTATGGACCAGACAGATGTCTGTCCCCAAAGGTTGGCATGTTGAAACCTCAGCCGCAATGTGACAGCATTCAGAGTTGGGGCCTTTGGAGGGTGATGAGATCATGAAGGGGAGCCCTCAGGAATGGACCTGTGCGCTCACGAAAGGGACCCCAGAAGGCCGGCCAGCCCTTCTGGGAGGACATACTGAGAGGCCGGCAGCCTGAAGCAGAGGACAGCCCTCACCAGAGCCCAGCCGTGCTGGTGCCTCTCAGGCTGCCGTCTCCAGAACTGTGAGAGATGACCTCTGTTGTTGAAGTCACAGAGTCTGTGCTGTTTGTTAAAGGAGCCCTGACTGAGCAAGACACCTGATCAGGAAAAACAGTCCCAAGAGAGGGCAGCTTATTTTCCTGGAGATTTTAAAAGTGTTTGGAGGAAATGTGAAACCTTGTTAGGAGACGAAAATAGAACATGAAATGAAAACATGTCCTGCAATTAAAAGCCCAGTGAGCCCTCATCTGCTCGCCGTGGAGCCCGACTTCCTGCGAAGCCTTGGGGCTGCACATAGATGGCCTGCGGCGCCCAGGCCAGCCAGCCCAGGCACCCAGGGCCTGTAAGTCCCATCTGGTGACAGCACACCAGAGACAGAAAGCAAGTCTTCATTCCAAAAGTCAACTAGAGTTTGCTTCAAACTCAAAATATCAGCAACAATTATGAGAAATGTTCCAGTGTTAAAGTCAAATTCATGTTTTCATGTTAAATACATTCAAAATCAAATAAAAAGGGGGAGAGGGGAAGAAAGTTGGTAAAACTGCGTAGAAAAGCAAGGGAATGCTGACCAGAGAAGTCAGGAGTTCAGTGATAACAGCCGATTTCAAGTCCCGTGAGACCTGTGAGGCAGCACGACATATTCACGAGAGCGGAGCCCCCATGCCCTTGCTACTCAGTGGACCTGCCCGCCTGGTGAGCGGTGTGGTTTTCTGGGCACTCCCTTTTAAGCGTCTGCAAAGCCAGGTGCCACCCGCGTGCAGAGAACGGCGCCAGGGCTGCTCATGGAAACCGACAGCAACTGACGGCCTCCGCGGGCCAGCGGCCCTCCCGAGCTCTGAGTCACTCCGTGCTTGGACAGACTCTTCCTCACGCTGGCCAGCCCCGAGGAGGTCGGGTAAACAAGTTCAGCTGCTGTCACCTCAGCTCTAACACCAGTGGTTTACAGTGGCAACACATCGGAGTGTCAGTGCCAGACGTGTAATAACTGTGGCTGGACAAGGGGCAGCCACTGTCTCCGTCCTTCTGGAAGACCTCGGTGCCACAGTCTGCTCCCTGGGGCAAGGCAAGGTGCTGGGCAGTGACTCTGGAATGGGGGAGAGGCAGCTGTGCGGGCTGTGCTGCTTTGGGGACACCAGGAGCTCCACCCACTTCAGCCTTATTTGCTAAAAAGATTGACATTTTAGTAGCTGTAAGCCGTACAGAAAGTGCTAGCTTATTATTAAAAATCTTTTCTATTTTTAAATATCTTAATTTGAAACCACTGTAGAGTCATAAAAAGTTGTAAAGAACTGTACAGGGAGGCCCACACAGTCACCCCTGAAGTCTGCACCTTCCTCCCGACAGCACAACTTCAAAACCAGGAGAAGGGCACTGGTGCAACCAGAGTTATTCAGACCTGAGTTACACCTGCATTCACTTGTGTGCGCGTGCGTACACCTGCATGCTCTGTCTTAGTCTGTCCTGTGCTGCTCTAAGAGAACAAGAGATGCTGCTAATGCACACCTAGAGAGGCTTACTTGGCTAATGACTGTGATGGCTGGAAAGTCCAAATAGCAATGGTGCCACGCTCAAGGATGGCGTGGGCTGCCAAGACAGATCACCTGGTGAGAAAGGAAGCGGAGCTCACTTTATAACAACCGATTTCAAGGGAACCGATCCAGTCCGGGACCTGTGAGGCAGCACGACATATTCACGAGAGCGGAGCCCGCACGACCTTGCTACTTTCTACTAGCCACCCCCTGCCCGCCAGAAGGTTCCATCACCTCAACACCATATTGGGGACCAAGTTTCCAGGTACAGCTACCAGGAACCTTTGGGGACAAGCCACAGCAGTACAACTTTATCCCAAGAACTGATTCATGTAAGCACAATTATAATCAAGGTGCTGAACTGTGCCCTCATGAGAGCCCCTTGTGGTACCTTGTCCGTGCCGCCCCTCCCCTTGGCATTCCTAAGCCCTGGCAACCCCACGTGCTCTAGCCTCTGTAACTGCTGGCTCACTGGATGCTCTAGGACAAACTGTGCCAGGCATCCCTTCAATATTGGCTTTTCTTGCTCGTCATAATTCTCTGTCTCTCTGTCTCTAAAGAGACAGGTCCCACGAGCTCTTACACATGCAGAGGAGTCCCGTGGATCCAGAGGTCCTGGAAATGAGCACTGGTGTTCAGAGCAAAAAGGCTTTGAGTCCATCAGAAAAGCTGACCTGAGGCCACCAGATTCCCGACCCTCCTCCAGCAGGGTGCAGTGACACTGAGGAGCAGCCTGATGGGCTCCCAGAAGTTTACTAGTGAAGGTCCGGCTTGCTACTGTGAAGCAGTACAGCCACCACACTTGTGCAGTGGCCTGGGTTGATTCCCAGAACTCACAGATGTCACTTTCCTTTGTGACAACAAAGATCAAGCTCCTCTTGCCCATGACCCAAACACTGGTATCCTGGAAGAAACCTCACATTCAGACTACACTGAAACTTCAAAAGTGGGGAAACACTCACAATCTGCACGATATCTCCACGCACCCAGGCACCCACCCGGCCTGGGTAAGCCTTGGAACACCAGCTGGGTTCTGCCACTTGACCGTGGCTTTCCCAAAGGCCCCGATGGCTGCTCTTGAACAGTGCCGCTGCTCAGCTCAGCAGGGCCCAGGCTGCCTGCCCAGGCCTCGCACCTGCGACTCCTGCTGGGCAAGGGCCCCACACCCTGCTTACTTACTGAACCACGCTCTGCCTCAGCCCATTTCGTAGCTGGTTCTTGTTCATTGTAGGATTCCATTCCTGCTTGTCCAGATGTGTCGACACAAAATTATCCACTTTTTGCCTCAGGTTTTGGTAAGCTGGCTAAACCACCGGAAAGACACAATGTTAGATGTTACTTGCAAGCTCTGGAACTCAGCCATTTAGAACTCCACTTTTCATAAAAATGTGTATTTTCAAGTCTAAACACCCCTCCATGTGACTATGGTGACTGCCACGTGGCAGGGCAGCGGAGAATTAATGGCCATACTCCTCTCGCCCTCGCCGGCAAGCAGGGGCTGCTGGCCACAAGGCTTACCTCGGCCATGCTGGCGGGCCTGGCTCCTGTGCTCGGATGACCAGTATGAAGGCACACAGCCTGCCCGACAGCCACGGGCCGTGCATGCGCACACGTGCAGCAGCCTAACCCTAACCCACAGCCTGGACCCGAGCCCAGACAACCTGCGGAGGTGCCACCCAGCCAAAGCCTAACTGGACTGGCTGAACTCTGGTTGACCCAGAGCCCTAACAGCTGAGAACAAACACTTGTTAGAATCCAGAGACTGTTTGTTATGCAGCGCAACCGGCCATGTTGCTAACAGTCAGGGAAATGAAACTCCCCAAGGAACGAGTGGGCTTCAACTCCATGAGCGGACCCTTCCAAAAGGCCGAGAGAGCAGACACAAACGAAGACATCACTAAGCCTGGAAAGCGGAAGGCAGGGGGACCGTGGGGAGGACCAGGCAGCTCCTTTCTCCTAGGAGCCGTCTTCTCTTCACAAGGGTAGCAGGGGCCGAGTTCTCCCAGCCACACTAAGACAACGCAGGCACCGCTGCCATGCTCCTGAGCCGCTGTTCTCTCCATCCAGAGAAGCAGCTGTGTGTAGTCCAGGGATCCCAGTAACCAAAGGGACGACCCACTCCGCGGGGAAGTCAAACAGACAAAGAACAGGGAGGAAAGACGCAGTGCCCGGGGAGAAACCCCGGCTCTAAGGCAACCCTAACCTTCTGGCAGTTTGTTCATTTAATCCTTCCTTGGATTCCTTGAGACAATAGACAGCCCTTGCTGGAAGGAGTCACAATTAGATTTGTCAACTTGTAACCATGAATCCCTGTGTTATACCCTCTACCACTCAAAATAACCTGCCTGATTTGAGATGATAGAAACTGTTCACCGAAAAGACAGCACAAGGATCAAGGACCGTTGTCATCAAACCTTAACAAACCTTGATGATACAGACTGATCCCTTCAGTTCAAGAATTCAAAACACCCAAAGGGCCTGCTAACATCCTACAGAACCACCTATCCCTCTCTACCCACCTGAGCCTTTGTATTTATTCATATTTTTGAAGCACTGAAAAGCACACTATAAGATATCATTTGTTCACTTTCCTCTAAATATGTCAACAGCCTGGTGGCCTAAGAATTTGTCTTCTCTTCACAAGGGCAGCAGGGGTCGAGTTCAAATTCCCAAGTGAAGCAGCTGTTGCTAATCCAAGGGTCACACTTTGCAAATCATGGAACTAAAGCACCAAATCTCAGATCACATCTGCCAGAAAACACGTTATCTTCAAGAATGAAAACAACCTGGCGACTCCCACTACAGCAGCTAAAGAGATAAAAGTGGCCCTCCCAACACCTTTCTCAATGCTCCTTTGTTGTTGTTTACTTAAAAATCACAGGTATTTTGTTTGTTTTATTATTTTGTTTTGGTACTATGCGGTGAACCTAGGGGCGCTTTACCACTGAGCTACATCCCCAGACTTTATTTTTTGTTTTGAGACAGGGTCTCATTACTTTTCTATGCTGGTAGAACGTTAGGTGCTGGGGTAGTAACTTATTCTTGTATTCATACAACTCAGCACATTACAAGCATAAATTTTCAATGTCTAGACTAGATCTTCCCCTATCTGTAGGGCCTAATTTTAACCACACAGTCTTGCTCTGAGGTAGGCAAAAGATTTCTAAGACACAGAGAAGAGAAACCACTACCCTGCGCAGCCCAGTCAGCAACAGCCTCCTACCTCCTTAGTCTTGCTAGAATAGTTTGGAAGAGAAAATAAACATACCAGCAACACGTGTGACACTTAACCCACGTTACCTCGTTAAACTCAAACAACCTTGGCACCTAACTGAAACTGCCTTTTACCGGGCGGTTGGCAGATGACCTTACCAGCTAAGAGAGGCACCAAACCCCTTTTGATCGATGATGGGGTACAAAACACGGTGCTGCTGGTGCAACTGATCTTAATTTAACCGCGCAGCAGTCTGCACGTCCCTGAGCTGGAGAGAAGGAACAAGCAGGTACGGGTGTGCGGGTGGCCGTGCATTCGAGCCACCGCGTTTGCCGTCCAGCCCTCGGCGGCGAGGGTCCCACCCGGCAAGGCCCGGCCGTGGCTCTCGGGGCGATGCGCGCCGCCAGCTCCCACCTTGGTGTCCACGTCCGCCAGGCAGTCCCGGCGGAAGCTGTCAAACAGGCCGCGGCTCTTGAGCTGCTCCACGATGAGCGCGATGAGCTGCGGGTCGCCCGGCGGCAGCGAGGCGGGGTTGCCGGAGCCGCCGCTCCCGCCCGCGCCTGCCGCCGCCGCCGCCCCTGCCGAGGCCGGGCCCGCGCCGCCGCCGCCCCCCGCGCCCGCGCCGCCGCCGTCCGCCATGCCTGCGCCCCGCGCCCAAGGACGGCTCCTGCTCTGGGACTGGGGGCCTGCGTGGTGCGCGGGAGGCGGAGAGCCCCACGGAGGCAGCGGCGGCGGCGACGGCGGTGGGGACGGCGGCGGAGATGGCGGTGGCGGTGGTGGCGGTGGTGGCGGAGGCGGCGGCAGGTCTCGAGGCGGCGGTGGTGGCAGAAACCGCCCGCTCGGCCTGTGGCGCGCTACTGATGGCGTCACCTCTGACCATTGCATTGTGGGACAGCTGGTTTTCCGCAGCCCTCGCTGGCATTTTTATAGGCAGAGGCCTGGCCGGCCTAAACTACAACTCCCGGCAGGCATCGGGCTCGCTCGGGGCGCTCGCGGGGCAGCACGGGAGTTGTAGGCTCCGCCCGCCCACTGCGCCACACCTGCTGGTCATAAGAATCATCTTCTGGGCTGATGATTGTGATTCAGTAATTTTGGATTGGTGTTTAGGAATCTGTGCTTTGACCTTCACTCCAGCGTCATCCTTGAATAATATAATTTGGGAAATAGTGGACTAGTGATTGTTGTGATTCAAAAAATTGTGTATCCCTTTTGATTTTAATAGTAATGCATACTCATTTTATAAAATCTAAAAATAACAGAAAAGTGTGAGTGTAGAATAAAAATGGCCCTTAAGTCTCTTAATTCTTCAAAATATTAAATATTTTCAATATTGCTGATAACAAACTAATATTGGGTATCTGGAACGTGCCAGGCATGAAGCTACATACTTTTCACACACTACTTCACGACTATCTGAAAGCAGGTACTACTGGTTTCTGTTTTTTCACATAGGCAGAAATAGAGGTTCAGGAGAGTTCCTTACCCTCATCATAAACCGAGAGGTGAAAGAGTAGGATTTGAACCCAGGTTTATTGAGTTCAGATTCTTCATGTTTAACCAAAGATATACTACATCCCCAGAGCTAAGTAGTGAAGCAAGAACAAAGTGTAGGCAGTGTAGATAAATGGTGGGGTCTGGAAGATGGAAGCTGATTCAAAGGAAATGGAACGTTAATATCTTCAGGACACATCCTCCCGTGGCCAAAGTCACCTACCTCTGGGGTATTGAAATGCTAATACCTCCAGAGTCCTTCCCCCAGCTGCAACCTGTTGTCCAGGAGACCTGCTTCCAGGGAATTGTTTCTCTCAACTTGAGGCTGTTAAAGAATGCCTCCTGGGATGCTCCTTTCAGGCCTGAACCCCTGGACAGCTTCATTCCTGCCCTTGCCCCACCTTTTGGTCAGGAGTCATTTTTGGTCAGAGAATAAAGAAATTCTACAATATATAAAAGGGGCAGGACACTCCCACTTCATCAGATACCAACCCTGGGTCCCCTTCTTCCTCCCCCGACAAGTCTGTTTCCACCCTTTAAATAAAACTTGCTTTTTACGCTTGCCTCGGCATTTCTGGGTGTTGAATCCTGACATCTGGGGGCTGATTGATTCTCATCAGCGGTGGTATCAGTAGTATCATACAATAGGCAAAATACCATGTCCTGTTTTTTTTATAGCCACAATTCACCATGGGAACTCCACTATCCTTCTCTGCCTTTCTTTCTATTGTATATTAGCTCAATTCTTACCCCCAACCAGTAAATTATGTCTACTGTTGTTATAAGAGCAACAGAGGAGATGTAAATAATAAATTCTGCAATCTCCTTGGCTCCTGGGAAGATGCAAAACAGGCAGAGATCCAGGGTGCTCTCCACTGCAACATTTACCACTCAAGTGTTCAAATTACCCTCCCAATGAATACCCTGGTGTTAGATCATACTGCTCCTTTAACACCAGCTCAATCTCCTGTATAGTTAAATTAATGGCAAACATTCTCTCTTAATAGTCCAGCATACTTGGGATTACCTAACAGCACTGATTACTCTCCTGTAGCCCAGGAGAAGCCCAGTTTGGGTTGCCTTGACCCTGGGTTCATGCTCCAAGCCCCCCGCTCCTTCTGACCAGCCTCATTTCCATTTTTGGCACACCACATTTATTCTCTATCATCAGGAAAACTTTTCTGACTCCAGAGCTAATCTGGTCTTGTCTCTGATATAGACTTTTAGACTCTCATTCCTGTAGCGATTATTGTAATTAAAAGTGAATGACTTTTAGGCGAGTGGGCCTGTCTCCCCTCTGGAGCGTGCACTCTAGAACAGGAGGCACAATTGTTCACTGCTGTGTCTCCAGCCCTCAGCATAGTCCCTAGCCCCAAATGTTTCCTGTCACCGTGGAGCAGCGTCAGAGTGGGGGAGTGGGGCCATCACACACAGCAGGAGATGATGGATTAATCTGTTGCAGCTGAATGGGAAAGTGATTCTGGAGAGGACAGCAGTTGCTTTGCATGGTGACAATCTCACTGGGCCCCTTGTGTCTGCTGGAACCCCGAACCAGGAGAAGATATGGCACCCATGACCTTGCCTCTAGAATTGACATAAATGGGGTGGTGTGGGAATGATGAGGAAGGTGATCAAGACTAAGGGAAGTTTATTACTAAACCAAGCCTTGCAGGAGGAGGCTTGGCTTGGTTCAAATTGTGCTCTCCAGTCAGGAGGCATGTAACACACAGCAGTGGTCAGCAGGGGGAGCCATTGCTGTATTAATAGCCCGGAATGTGGCAGTGTGCAGAATTTCTTTTTAACTTTGGCCTAGGCAGTAATTTCATTTTCTGTCTGATGGCTACTTGCGCCATCTGGAGATTAAACATATCAAAGTAATACTATGAGTCTTAACTCTAGATTCATGTTATGGACTCCTGTCCAATCACAGACTACAACAGAATACCTTAAGGTACCAAGTTGTTGATTCTCAAAGTTAAGCATTGCCTGTAACAAGCTGCTGTAGCCCCGCAAATTACACATATCAAGTGTTAGAGTGTTTTCTGTAAAATGATTTGTGAAAAGGTGGAACCTGCACACAAACCCAAATTCAGACCTGCAGAAACTGGAAGAGCGCTGAGGTTTGCCAAGCAGAGCCACGCTGCGCCGGGATGTCACCTCAGCGGCGCTGGATTTGCTGGGCTCCATCTCTGTGTGGTGCTGTGTGTCGGGGAAAGTTGTATCACCCCTCAGAGCCCCAGAGGCCCCGGATGCTGGTGAGAAGGAGGTATAGTCCTGGAAGTCCTGCTGGTATAATTCCTGGTCCTTAGGAACGTGTAACGACATGTTGCTGTCGTGAATCACGTTGGATGAGGAATAATGGATTAGCCTCCACCTCCCCTGCCAGCCTTGAAGCTCACTGAGGGACGGATGGCCCACCACACACAGGCCATCTCTAGCCTCAGAACAGCGTGAGGGACACATAGGCTCTCTGTCAATATGATAGATGAAGGGGAAATTTGCTCTTCTAAGATAAGGCCATTTAAGACTTTTGACATTGCCCAGGACCAAATGTCAGAATATAGTCCACGTTGAGAGGGGTCAGGTACGATCGAGTTATCTGTTTGTAATGTGTGACTAAACTAGACGCGGAGGCTGAGGCTGGGAGCAGGCCCAAAGCTGAGAAGTCAGTCTGTGAATTGCCTTGGTGACCTTCCCACCTTGTCATGCACGATGCTGGTTCCTATCAAGTGCATCCCAGAGCCCTAAGTCTGACTCCAAGGCTGTGTCCAGATACCACCCACTACTTGTAGACTAGTTACTGGTCCTTTGTTGTTCATGGTGTGGCTCTTTTTGTTCTTGCCTCCGTGCATTTATCCAAGGATCATGCCAATCACTGTGCCAGTTCTTAGACTGGACAGCTGTTCGTTTCTTGACCAATAGCATCCAGAAGTTCTTGAGACGCCTGTCTGTGGTATATTGGCCACCTCTAGGCCTTCCCGTCTTTGCTTCTTTTTTGTGTTTGTCTCTTTCTGATGTTTTCCAGCATCTTCAATGACAGGTTGGATCCACTCCTAGTAAGAGAGCCTTACCAAGCGGAAGTCCTTCACACCCATCAATGCGGCCCCCACCTCTGCCACCAAATCTCTGCCTCAGATAAGACTTCAGGCTGCAGCATTTTAAAAACATTGTCATTTCAGATTATTACTAAAGGATGTCTAGGGGAAGAAGGCACCTGATGTGACCCGGAGCAAGGAGGGACAAGTTGGGGATCTGCTTGACTCTGGGTCTAGTGCTCTGCTCCTCAGTAGGGTGGCAAGCAGCCCACAAGCGCTCTGCGCCTTGGCTTGCTGATCTCTAAGGTGGGGCTGATAATGCCTCCTTGCAGGGTTGTCAAGAAAATTGGAAATTATATACATTCAAAACCTGGCACACTGTAGCCCTTCAATAACTAATAGCTAAAAAGATGTCCTTGATACACTCTCCTAATGTATTCCGTTGTAGTCTGTTGTTGGACAGGAGTCTTGGCTAGCATGAATCTAGAGTTAAGACTAATAATGTGACTTCGATATGTTTAAACTCTGGATGGTGCAAGGAGCAGTCACACAGTCCCTAAATGGGTGGACTCCCTGGTGGCACGTGCATATCAAGCTCTGCTTGCTGGGAAGCCGGGCCGTCCCCTGCCTCGACTTCACACTGCAGCTCATCTCATTCTCCAGGGACGCCCCCTATGCCCCGGTTACTTCTAGTTGCCTACCCAACACCCAGCACCTAGCTTTGCTGGGGCCGCAGGGTGTCCTGTTGAAGTCTGATCTTCCCTGGCTGCAGGGAATGGCCCTAGGCCCCAGTTCTGGCGAGGGGCATTGCTGAGGGTTTCTGGGAAGGTTCTGCCTTGCTGATACAAGCACCCCTACTTCTGCTGCAGCAGCCCTCCTTCCTCCTGCCTGGAGGCCCACAGCCATGAGCCAGCACCCTAAGGGTTAGTTGGGGCCCCGTAACTATATCTGGTCAATGAATTGAGAGCACAGTGACTTGTGTCACCTGTAGGCCGGGACATTTTCATACCAACGTGAGATACCCCTCTCTCCAGAGCTCTCTTTCCAACTACCATGGCAACTAGGAAAATTTGAGAGAGTGGTTGATCTATGCTCTTGGGCCTCAAAATAAAGAGACATGCGGCAGAAGCCCCAGCACAGGCATGTACTGGGAATTATAAATATGGCATTGGTCATCCTCATGATGCAACATTTTAAGTTACCGAGATTTTGGAGTTCTTTGTTACTGCAGCATAAGCTAGCCTAGCCTGACTGATAAACCCGGACTGCATTCCTCCACTAAATCTGTCATTTATGGCATGACCAAACCTAAAAGCCAAGAGTGAATGACTGAATGCATGAATTAATCAGATCTTTCTCTTGGATTATATTTAGATAGGAGGGTCCCTATGGATAAGAATAACACATTATAAATTTCAGAAAGCTAGAAGAAAGGATTTTGCATGTTTTTGCAATTAAGAAATGACAAATGTTTGAGAAGATGGATTATGTTCACCCTACCTTAAACATATGCAACGTGTACACGGATCAAAGCAGAGCATACTGCCCCGCGAGTATGTATGATTTTCACATTAAATTTTTTTTTTTTTTTTTTTTTTTTTTTTTTGGTACCGGGGATTGAACTCAGGGGCACTCGACCACTGGGCCACATCCCCAGCCCTTTTTTTTGTATTTTATTTAGAGACAGGGTCTCACTGAGTTGCTAAGTGCCTCGCCATGGCTGAGGCTGGCTTTGAACTCGCGATCCTCCTGCCTCAGCCTCCCAAAGTGCTGGGATTACAGGCGTGCGCCACCGCGCCCGGCTTCACATTAAAATTTTAAATTTAAAAATTCCTTCTCCTGAGACCCATCTCCTCATGTCATTTGTAGGAATGACCATAAGTCCACCTAGTTTCCCATGAGTCTCTTCTTAGCCGGCTTGGCTCCATCCTTCCTCAGCTCTGCTATTTGTCCAGCTGTCCCGAGGGTCTCGTTGACAGTGTAGATGCCCAGTTGCTCCAGGGACATCTGGAGTGTCCCCAAGACCCACGGGAGGAAGGCTTTGTCCTGGAGGTGGAGGGGCCTTTGGAGGTGGTCCTTCCAGGGGGAGCTGGGTCACTGGGGGCTGCCCTGGAAGGACGCTGGCTCTCTCTTCTCCCTCTTTGCTCCCCAGCCACCATGCGGTGAGCAGCGTCCTGGTCCCCACAGGCCCAAGGCAGCAGGGCCAAGCGGCCTGAAGGCCCAGAAGCTGAGCCCAGGTAAACCTTTCCTCCTTTAACTTGCTTATCCCACATTATCTTGTCAAAGCAACATGAAGCTGACCGACACACGGTCCTGTCCCCACCCCCAGGGCCAGTCCTCAGAGGTGGGTCACGGCCATCTCCATTTTAAACAGTACTCTAGGGGCGCTGACCTCGCTCCTCGGGGTGGAGCCCTCAGACACCATGGCCAGGCCAGGAGGCGTGGTCCCGAGAGGCCTGCAGGTTCTGCGGCTCCTCCTGACCTCCTCATCCCCACTCCTGCTCGCTCCTGGTGCTCTTTCCAGCTGGCCAGCCCTTCCTACCTGTGGTCTGGTGGAGACGCCCTTGACCGCCAAGGGCACCACCTCTGTGGGTGGCGTCTGCTTGCTGCCCTCAGGGCTCTTGTCTGTGAAAAAAAGGAGGAGTGGACAGCGGCCAGAGAGCCCTCTGCAAGGTGGGAAGTCCCACAGCCCCACTTCCTGCCCAGAGCACGGCGGCTGCCCCCGGGCCAACCCCAGGGCGCATGTGCCTTGTGCAGGGATTCAGGTGCTGCCGCCCTGCGGGGTGATGACGCAGGGGACAAATGGCTTCTTGGCTCCCGCCAGTGTTTCGCTGCAATTCTCTGTTTGGAGAGAATGCTGTGACTTCGGGGCTCTGGACGGTGAGGCCCAGGTGAATGGCCCTTCTCCGCCCCACCATGCCCCTCTCCACCCACTCCCACCCCCTCATGGGGCCATGCACTGAAGGGCCCGGGTCTGGGTGTCCAGGGGACTCAGGTGCCATCTCTCTAGCTAGGCCCTGTGCGGGGGAGGCAGAAGCTTGGTAGCTGAGGGGAGTCCCTTCCACGTCTGAGGACAGAGCAGGCCCAACATGGACTGCAGCTCTAAGAGAACAGAATTGAACTCCCTGGGACTCAGGGGAGGAGGAGGGTGGACCAGCAGGTGGTCCCTGCCAGGGAAGGGAGGGTGCCTAACCTGTGGAGGCCCCTCACCTGCCACACCACCTGTAAGGACCATCGCACAGAGCAGAGGAGTGACATTCAGAGAGAAGAGGTCACCAGCCTGCATCGGAACCAGGCCTGTCTGACGCCTGAAGCCTGGGATCCTCTCTAGCTTGTGCGGGGAGGAGTTGGCCTTTGCGACCCGTGTGGACCTGGGCCTAGCCGCGCAGCAGAGTCAGCGGGTCAGCTCTGTCCTTGGGCCTCTGCGTGCTTGCGCACAGTGAGGGTGACCTGGGAGAGTCACGGGTGCCTGGCAACTGATGGGTTCCAGTCTGTGCCCACTGTTACAGGACAGAGACGAGGAGCTGGGCTGTGGGTGGCTGGTCAGGAAAGGGGCCGAGCAGGCCGGGCGCTGCCAGGGCTTCATGGCTCTGGACTTGGAAAGCTGTCTCAGGACTCTGGTGTGGTTTGGCCTGTCCTTGGATGAAGCCTTGGGCGAATTATTTATCAGCTCTAACAGGCCTCCGTTTCCCCACTTGAAAAGTGGAGAAGATGAAAACAGAATTTCTTGGGATTTCTCTACATAAACAAAACGTTGTACGTAAAGCACCTGGCAGAAGTCGGCACCTGGTAGGTGCTCCTAAGTCACTTGTGTTGCCCACGGGTGGCAACCTCGCCCTTCCCCCCCACCACGTGCACACGTGTCTTTCTTGCAGTCCACGTCCTGGGAGCAGATCTCACCTCCTTGTGCCTCCGTCCTGGGACCTGGGATGCAGGGTGCGTGGGAGACCTGGATATCGCCTCCACCTTGCACTTCAACCTGGAGGAGAGCAGAGTCTAGGCAGAGGTCACCCATGACGGTGCTGCCCGGGATGGAGGCAGCAGAGGCCAAGAGGGCGCAGCTCGAGGCGGCCTTGGACTGTCACAAAGAAGGTGGCTTTTGAGCGGAGTTCTAATGCACGCTGCGGGCGCCTTTCTAGAAGTGACTTTGGACATGCTTTCTGCACTTGGCGTCATATTAGGAGGTGGACGCCATAGTCAGGAGGAAGAGGCGACTCCTATCCATGGAGCCCAGGGATCAGATTTCCCAGCTTCTGAACATGTGCTCCTGACTCTGGCCATCTGGGGCCACTCTGACACCCTGACGTGGCAGGTGGGCATGTGAGGAAGCAAGCCCACGTCGGGACAGCTGTCAGCCTGCAGGGCAGCCCGTGGTGGCACGTGAGACTTGGTGGGCAGCTTTGGAGGCACTCGATGCTGTGTCTGCCTCAGCACTGGGGCAGTGACATTTCCCCTGGGTGTCCAGTGGCACGACTTTGGTTATGGCTGCTGTCCTTGCAGTCTCTAAACCTGGACTTCTGGTCTTCCCAGAGATTCTGTGAGCCGCAGTCTATCTTATCTATAGATCTTTACTCTTAAAGTAGTGAGAATTAATTTCCCAGGAGCCTAAGACAGTGTGTGTGGTAAGCAGAGAAGGAAGTGGCCCCAGCGGAGGGGCAGAGGGTCCAGCAGAAGCTCAGAGGCCTGCAGAGCTTGGATGCATTCTGAAAGTCATGGTGAAGGGCAAAAATCACACCAGGGACGGCTGTGCAGCCAAGGGATTTTTTTAACCGGCCTTTATGGCTGGTTAAGGATAGAAAAGGAATGGGGAGAGGAATCAAGGAGAGGGAAGTGTGCAAGCTCTGGTGGGAGAAAGGAGTCAGGGAGAGGGGTGTGTGCAAGCTCAGGAAGTGTGCAAGCTCTGGTAGAAGAAAGGAGTCAGGGAGAGGGGAGTGTGCAAGCTCAGGAAGTGTGCAAGCTCTGGTGGGAGAAAGGAGTCAGGGAGAGGGGAGTGTGCAAGCTCAGGAAGTGTGCAAGCTCTGGTGGAAGAGTGTGCAAGCTATGAACGGAAGGTGGGAGTCTGGTGGCACCGGCTGCAGTCTCTGGAGCTATCGGCTGGGGCAGCTGCTGTTGGGCTGGAGGCTGGAGCTGTCAGCTGGGGCAGTTTCCGTTGGGCTGAAGGCGGTGGGTCTGGACTGCCTCCTCTCAGCAGGGACGAGCTGTTGTGTGTGCCTCTCTCCGTCTCTGTCGTCTTCTGTCTCGTCGTCGCGTCGTCGTCTCTCTTCTCGTTGTCTTTCCCTTCTCACTGTCTGGCTCTCTTCGTCTGGCTCTCTAACTTCGAATGGACGGGAGTTTATATAGGGATTACTGGTGGGGGGTGTACCAGAGTGAACTTTAAGCCTATTGGCTCCTGCTTGTGGTGTGAGGGCAGCCTTCAAGCCTATTGGCTCCTGCCCAGGGATGATGAAACATCCTGCCCAGAGAACAGAGTGAAATTTTGACCCTCTGCCTGTGGAACAGGGTGAACTTTTGATGACCTGAAAGCCTATTGGCTCCTGCCCATGGGGTGAGTGCGGCCTTGAAGCCTATTGGCTCCTGCCCGAGGATGATGAAACATCCTGCCCAGAGAGCAGAGCAACCTTTTGGCCCTCTGCCTGTGGAACAGGGTGAACTTTTGGCAACTTTTAAGCCTTTTGGTTCCTGCCCATCTATCACATGGCAAGTCACGTGAGCTGTGTGGGATCGCAGGGCATGCATTTGGGGTGGTGGGGAGCCCAGGTGGAGAACTTGATTAAGTAGGCTGGGGCTACTAAAGCTACCATTTCAGAGGTCAGGCTTGACCTTGGGGTGGAGACAATGGATTTTAAAAAGGGCAGGAGTCACAGCTGATGAGAAATTCACAAGGATTTCTCTGGGACAGCTAGGAAGTGTGATTGGACCAGGTGACATGGAGGCAGGAAAATCAGTGAGGGGGTGGCAGGAATCGTCTCATGGGGCAGGGCTGGGGATCTAGCTCAGTTGGTAGAGTGCTTGTCTCGCCTGCACAAGGCCCTGGGTTCAATCCCCAGCACCATGAAAACAAAAACAAAACTCGTGGGGCAGGGGTTGGCTAGGGTGCCCTGCCCCTTGAGATCCAGCTAAGATGGCTCACCATGGCCATCCTAGGCCCTGCAGAAGGCCCAGCCTGACCCTCCTCACTTTTCTGAAAGTTCCCTGTGGTCACGTGTGCTTTGGAAAGCCTGCCCTGCTATGTTCCTTGTGATGTATGGATTTTCAGGTGAAACTCAGCACCCTGATGCCTTGGTGCTGACTAAAGTTCTGCGGGTGTCAGAGCAGGAACGGACGGTTCACAGCATCACAAATAAGCAAGCTGCAAACTGCACTTTCAACTTCCTTATTCCTGGAATCCCTTCCTGAGGGACTCCCGGTCAGCTGCTTCCCCTCTGGACGGTGCCCGCCCTACCCAACTCTCTCCTCTCCCCATCCTGCGCCTGCCTCCTCTCCACTCCCACCCTTGGGTTTGCCCAGGGTGGAAGGCCAGGCTGTCACGATGGGGTGGAGGCCTAGCCAGTCAGCTCCCTGAGCTCCTTCCTCCAAACTTACCTCCAGGCCCACTTTCGCACCTCCAGACCCATCAAAGGGCCATCCAAACACGAAAGCCATCCTTTCCCACTGAAGGCTGGAAGTCGTCCTCCCCAGGAGGGGTGACAATTATTTCCCTGTCTCTTTTTAGAGTAGTTAGTTGTATTTTGCAGCTAATAACTGCAGACTGCAAACTAATAGTGGATGATGCAAGCAGACGTTTGTCTGTCTGGGTGCAAGTCTGGAGGAAGGTGGTTCTGGGCTGATGGGGTAGTGCAGGGACCCTCTAGCCCCTTCTCTACTCTCTGCCTCCTTAACTTGCTGCCTCCTGATCCAAGATGGCTGGCCAGAGAGGGCTGCAAGGCAGGCTGGGAAATGTAGTCTATGTGTTTTTGACACAGTCTCCTGTTAAAACTTGAGGTTCACATTATTGTGGATGAAGCGGCAAATGCAGATTGGAGGAAACGAGTGGTCTGCACTGTAGCTGCAAAGCCCACTCATCTCAGACGTTGCCGTTGGACCCTCCTCTGGATCGGGAGTTTATGGAAGTTCTAGCATTCAGTCTGAGGTCATGGGGCGAGATGGCATCAACTGTGGCACGTGCTCCATGGAAAAGTGCCCGTATAGAACTGCCAGGCAGACCCTGGGAGTGTGAGGCCCCTCAGAGGGCAGACAGACCCAAGCTCACGGTGCCCGGGGCCCTGCAGCTTCCCCAGTGTCCGAGTCCTCCGTCTGTTGATATATACATAATGCCCGAGGCCAGAAATTTGTAGAGATCAGAGTTTATGTAGCTCACAGCTCTGCAGGCTGGGAAGTGCAAGAGCATGGGCCCGTATCTGCTGAGGGCCTCGTGCTGAGTCATGACATGGCGGAGGGCAGCATGGGGGCACTGAGCACCCTCATGACCTCATCTAACCCTCAGGGCCTCCCAAAGGTCCCACCTCCACACTATTAATGTGAATTTGGGGATTAGGTTTCCAACACAGGCACTTTGGGGATAAACACTCAAGTCACGGCACCTGGGCTCACTCTGGCCTGTCATCTCCCTGTAGCTAAGACAGAGAGGGGCCAAGAGGACCGTGGACTCTCCAGTTACCCAGCCGCCGCTGCCCATCGGGCAACTGCATACTGAGGGTCTCTTTCCGGAGGAAGCCTGGGCTTAAGGAAGTGCCCGTCTCTCTGGGGTGACGGAGCACCGTGAAGGAGCCCGTGGGCAGGAGCAGCTGCCTGGATGGGCTCCTGGCTCCTGGCTGCCGTCACTCCTGGGCCACCAGTGCCCCGTCAGCAGGCTGTGCTTTGGACATGTGCTGCTGCCACCTGCACTTTGAGAGAGGGTCTTCTGTGCCAGCCCTTGGGTGCTGCTAGAGGCGTGTGCATGTCCCAGTGGCTCAGTGCCATTGCTTTGGGGGCACGGGCTGGCAGGGTCCGTGTGGGGTCCACAGGCTTCACGGATACTCCTCACCAGGCGGAGTCCCAGCAACTTGCCCCTAGACCCAAGGCAGAGCACCCTCGCTCAGTCCCACACAGGGCCGTGGGACTAGTTCTGAACACGTGACATGTGACATTTGGGCAAGAGACTTCAAGTGCTGCTCCCCTCTGCCGTGGTGATGGTGGGTGACCTCTGACGGGGGATGCTGGTAGCCTGAGTCTCTGGGTTAGGGATGACCCTGAGCAGGTTCTTAGCTGACCCCTGATGGACATGAGGCATGGACAGGAAATAACCGTGGTTTTCAACCACTGAGGTGCAGGTTCTGTCCTGCCCAGCGCCGCCCGCCCAGCCGGTGGTGCTCGCTCACCAGCAACGTGGCTGCCTGGCATCTCAGTGCCCCGAGAGGGGGCGTTCCTCCGCCTTTGAGGCTCGGTGGTCAGCACGGCCTTCCCGCCAACAGCACAAGCGCCAGACCCCACTTCCCCAGCCTCCGCGGCGGCTCAGGGCCACGGCCGAGCCAGCAGAAATGGTCCCGTGGCCGCAGTGCCCGGGGTCAGCTGTGCTGGCGCAGCTGTGGTGAGGACACTGCTGGGGCAGTGTGCATCAGGAGCTCTGGGTGTGTGGCCTCCTGGCTCCTAATGCTGGGTCTCCAGCCTTCTTGTCCATCCTGTGAGCTAACCAGTGTCCTTTCAGTAAATTCCCTTCAGCTCCGGTCGCTTGGCCCATTGAGGTTGGCTGACGACTGAGAGCGTTGGGCTGTGCAGCCAGTGGGGGTCCTCGTGGGCTGCAGGAAGGCTGGGGTGGGCGGGCAGGAGCGCGGGGGTGCCTGGCCGCAGGGCCCCTCGTGCTCTCCCTTCTCCAGGGCGGCCTATCTCTCTCCGCCCAGAGCATGCTGAAGGGAGCGGGCAGAGGGCCTCTGCCTGGACTCAGCCCGTCAGCCTCTGGGCCTGCAAACTTCACTTTCCTTGCCTGCAAAATGGGGCAAATAGTAGGCCTTCACTCTAGTGAGGTGCCTGAGGACTGGGGTAGTAGCCCAGTGGGAAAGCACTGGCCTGGCCTGCGTGAGGCCCTGGCCCGGGTTCCCTCCCAGTCAAAAAAAAAATGTATCTGAGAGATTTCTGGAAGCCATAAACAAAGCCCAGCACAAGCTCCCGCACTATTACTACAACAGTCCCCCTTATCTGTGAGACAGACACATTCCAAGACCCCCAGTGGATGCCTGAGATTCCAGATAATACCGAAAGCTGCGTGTGCTGTATTTCATTCTTAACTTAGATCTTAGCAACCTCAGCACATAAATTTTTCTTTCCCTATTTGACTGAGAATTTTCGCCTTTTCACTTAAAGGCAACACTTTACAGCTTCTTGTTGGCCTATCCTAATCGCCAACATCACTACTCTTGTCCTTTGGGGCCATTATGAAATAAAATAAGAGTACATATTAGCATTGCAATACCATGATGGTTGATTTGATAATGGAGAGGGTTACTAAGTGATTAACAGGTGGGTAGTGTATACAGTGTGGATACGCTGCACGGGGGATGATTTGTATCTCAGATGGGACAAAATGGGGCAGTATAAGATTTCACCACACTACTTGGAACAGTGTACAACTGAAAACTTATGAATTGTTTATTTCTAAATATTTCCACTTAATGTTTTTGGACTGCAGATAACTGTGGGCAACTGACACTATGGAAAATGAAACCATGCAGGGGGGTACTGCAGTGTAAGTGCTGAAGTTCATGGATATGCCCAACTGGAAAATCTTGGTTGGCATGGCAGGGAGAACTAGAACCTAACATCTATCGCTTACCCTTGGTGAGGGCCACAGACTTGTTCTCTCAGTTTAGACCCTATGATCTGCTCCAAAGACCAGAGGACCCAGGTTTAAGGTAATGAAGAGATTCCCAGAGGACTTGGTAACAGCAGAGATACACCGAGGTGGGAAACGATATTAGGGACTGTTTTATTTAATGCTCTCAATTTGCAAAGTTCAGAGAGGGTGACCACTAACCCACAGTCACACAGCAGTCTGTGGCTGAGCTTGGGTTTGGGATGGTGCTCTTTTCATCCTGACAGTGGGCTATAATCTGGAGGTGGGTTGTGCTGTCATCCCAACTTGCAAAAATGAACTGGAAACGGGACCATCGCCCCTCAGATTGATGACCCCCATCTCGTGACAGCCCATGACCAGCGGTCGATCCTCAGGCCCTCCTAGAGGAAGATCCTGGCGCAGCCCCTCCTCCTTTTCTTTCTCAGCCCTCTAGACCACTTTCTTGAGGAAGGGTGAGACATGGCTGAGTTGATCTTCTTAAATCAACACGGATCTGAACCAAGGACATTTGGAAGAGGAGCACTTTCTCGCCCACCCCCACCCCAGATGAAGCGCTCCCTTGTTCCCGCGGCTCTGCCCCAGCTTCATGGGCCGCTGTCCGAATCCTTGGCAATTTCCTCTGCACTGTCCTGACAACCTCCGCCATGAAATTAAAAAGCTAGTCACCGCATCTTGCTCCGAGGGCTTGGTCCTGGCCAGCCAAGCGGCGGCGAAGGGGGAAGGGAGCCAGTGCTTGGCCGGGGTGGCTGAGATGCCTCTGGAATGACAATGTGAGCCGCGGTGGGGGACATTCACCAGGAGCAGACCAGTGAAAGCAGGGAGAGGGGTGAAGAGCGGACTGTGGGCTCCACGCTGAAAGACCCCAGGGTCTCGGCAGAGGCCGGAGCCTTCAGGCCAAGACCGGCTTCCCCTGCGACAGGGCGTCCCCACACAGCGCCCATGCAGGGGGAGGGGGAGGGCTGGGATTTGAGGGAGGAAGAGGCTCCGAACTGGGGCCAGCCCTGGGAGGCAGCACCCCTAGCCAGCGGCCCTCTGCCCCCGCCTCCTGTGTCCCCAAATGCAGACGCCAGCGCTCACGGCACGCAATGCCCTTCCCCAGGAATCTTAAGGAATTCTCGAAACCAGAGGAATTTTAATCATCCTTAATTAAGAAGCTTCCTAGAAGACCACTGTGGTGGGGCTCCCTGGGACACAGGTGTCCCTGAGCCACCCGCGGAGCAGGCTCGGTCTCCTTGCTCTGGGTCCCAGCCCTGGACTCTGGGCCACTCCCAAGCAAGGGCCAGCAGGTGCTGGTGGTAAAGCCCCAGGAGCAGGGCTCTGCTCCACTGTGGCCTGTCCTCCTGAGGTGCGGTCGCAGGAGGGGCGTCTGGGGACCAGCGGGGGAGGCTGCGGCCGCACCTCCGCGGCTTGGCCGGGGCACCTGTGAACTGGGCATACGCCTCCGTCCTTCACGCCAAGGTCTGAGGGTGCCTCCCATGTGCTGGGTGTGACAGCAAGCCCGAGGTGAGCTGCCAGGGTCTGTGTGCTCACAGGCCTGTGGCAGACAATCGAGACAAAGCCGGGTCGGGTCCGAGTGGGCGGGTGGTGGGAGCCGGGCCTGGCGGGGAGCGGGAGGAGGCCCTGCAGGCTGCGGGTCGCCATTGGAGACGTCACTTCACACCGAGGGGCAGGAGAGGCAGGAGTGGCCCGGAGCCCTGGAGCTGGGTTGGGGCCGTCACGGGGGATGGTGCCAGTCGCTGTCCCCGATGCCCCTCCAGGCGTGGGCTCTGCCCCGCGGCACGGCACCTGCAGGACTCTGCATGCAAGGGCAGGTCTCTTGGGACAGCAGTGCGCTCTGCGGACTTTCCGTGTGGCCCCCGTCCTCACAGCAGTGCCTGCCCCAGCCCCTGCCTGTTGCCATGGCCAACCCCCAGGCCGGTCGTGTGTGAAGGACAGAAGTTTATCTAACTCACGGACCTGGAGGCCGGGAGCCTGAGCACCGCCAGTCTCCGGTGGGGCTCCTTGCTGCATCCTGACAGGGGGTGTCACGGGTGACAGCAGGTGGCTCGCTCAGGCCTGTCTTCTCTAATCACAAAGCCACTGAGGCCCTCGTGGGGCTTCACCTGCATGGCCTCATCCGGCCCCGAACACCTCCCCAGAGTCCCACTCCTGAACGCCGTTGCCATGTGCATTGGGGTTCTGGGCAGGGCCTTCCCTTGACAGGCCCACCTGCATGGCGAGACCCTCGCTGCCCCCCTGTGGGGAGCACGTGCTGGAGCCACCCGCCCTGCTGCTGCAGGAGGCACCCCCAACGCTGGGCCTGACGGGGCTGAGGCCAGGTGGCCTCCAGGCTGAGCTCCCCCGTGACCAAGCCTCGCCGGTCAAGCCATGACAGAGGCCCTGAAGCCACCCTGGGGTCCATTACAGTGTGCTGAGCCCACGTTGGCATCACCGGCCGATTCACAACGTGCTGCCTCCTTGGGGTCACACGACCAAGGGCTCGTGTCACTGTAGAGTCTGAGGCTCTCTCCACTGAGAGGGAGCGGAGGCGTTTCGAGGCATTTAATCCAGCTTCGTTCACGAATTCAACTGTGTTTGTCCAGCACCTACTACGTGCCACGCGTCATATCATGCTGGATTGTGTACTAAACATGGGGACCACACGGTGAACAGAACTGAGGTGCTTCTGTCACTGAGGACATCAGTATTTCTGGTGGGGAGGGGGACTGAAGAAACGTGAGTATGTGACTGTGAAGGGGAACTAGGGAGAGAAAGGACTCGAACAAAACTCACCGCCCCTACGCTCCAGCTGTGGTCACACCTGGCCTGACGGCACAGTTCCGGTGGCTCTGGGAGGGCCAGTCCCCAGAAGGCTTGAATGACAGGTGCGTCCCACTGTTGATAAGACCCCGCGTTGGATCAACAGGACAGCGCGCTGAGGGAAGGCGAGGAGTCCGGCTGGTGCTGGGATTGGCCGGTTGGTGAGAGCTCTTTGACCCAGTGACCGTGGCCGTGTCTGTAAACATGAGGACCGGACAGGTGACGTGGCTGGGAGCATCTCCCCCGTCAGGCGGGCACGGGGCTCATGGATGTGTGCCTGGACATTAACTGTCCCCTGCAGGCCAAGCCCCCACCCCCAGTGGCTGCCCGACCCTGCTTTCCAAGTGGCCAGCTTCCGTGGGCATCCCAGGCTGTCTTCGGGATTTGACCTTCGGGATTCGCCTGACCCCTGTGCAGATTAACCTGGCCCAGCGGAGTGGAGGTCCTTCTCCCGAGGGCTTGATTGTCACACTTATGAGTCCATAACCCTCCCTGTAGGTGGGGCAGGCCCAGGGAGGAGGTCCCCATGGCCCAGCAATCTTTCTGGCTTAGGAAAAACACAGTTCTGGTTTGAGAGAAAAGAGGGCTGTTTCTGCCTTAATCCCATGCTGGCCCCGTTTCAGTTTTAGGCAGTGTCCCCTTCCAGAGTGAATCCTTGTCCCCTCCCCATCTCCTCCCTCTCCTGCTCTCCCTCCCTCCTCCTCCCTCTCCCCTGCCCACCCTCTTCCTCTCTCTTTTTTTTTAAATTAATTTTTTATTTGTTTTAACTAGTTATACATGACAGTAGAATGCATTCATGCACTGTGATATATCATACATAGGTGGGATATAATTTCTCCTTTTTCTAGTGTACCTGTTGCAGAATCACATTGGTCATGCAGTCACATATATACATACAGTAATACTGTCTGTTTCTTCCACCATCTTTCCCATCCCCACCTCCCCTCACTCCCCTCCCTTCACTTCCCTCTACCTAATCTAAGGTAACACTATTTTTCCCTAGTGCCCCCTGCCTTGTTGTGAATTAGCATCCACATATCAGAGAAAACATTTGGTCTTTGATTTTGTGGGATTGGCTTACTTCGCTTAGCATGATGTTCTCCAACTCCAACCATTTACTGGCAAATGCCATAATTTCACTCTTCTTTAAAGCTGAGTAATATTCCACTGAGTATATATACCACATTTTCTTTATCCATTCATCTACTGAGGGACCCCTAGGTTGGTTCCATAGTCTAGCTATGGTGAATTGAGCTGCTATGAACATTGATGTGGTTGCGTCACTACAGTATGCTGATTTTAAGTACTTTGGGTATAAACCAAGGAGTGGGATAGCTGGGTCAAATGGTGGGTCCATTCCCAGTTTTCTGAGGAATCTCCATACTGCTTTCCATAGTGGTTGCACCAATTTGCAGTGCCACCAGCAACGTATGAGTGTACCTTTTTCTCCACATCCTCATCAATATTTATTGTTTCCTGTATTCTTGATGATTGCCATTCTTACAGGAGTGAGATGAAATCTTAGTAGAACAGACATCCTGCGCCTAATAGAAGAAAAAATAGGCCCAAATCTGCACCACGTCAGCCTAGGATCTGACTTCCTGAACAAGACTCCTAAAGCACGAGAAGTAAAATCAAGAATCAATAAATGGGATGGATTCAAATTAAAAAGCGTCTTTTCAGCAAAGGAAACAATTAATAATGCGAGGACAGAGCCTACAGACTGGGAGAAAATCTTTACCACATGCACCTCTGATAAAGCATTAATCTCTAGGATATATAAAGAACTCACAAAACTTAACACCAAAAATACAAATAACCCAATCAATAAATGGGCTAAGGAACTGAACAGACACCTTACAGAAGAGGAAATACAATCGATCAACAGATATATGAGAAAGTGTTCAACATCTCTAGCAATTAGAGAAACGCAGATCAGAACTACCCTTCCTCTCTTCTTCAGTCCACCCACACTTCTTGGCTTTTGATCCGGGTGTAGCAGTGACCCAAGGTTGTGACGTTCAAGGAAAGTGGGGTCGCCCTGGAGCTGCTGACCTGACTCATCAGACTGTCCACCGCTCCTGTCTTTCTCTGTAGAACGGGAGCCATTCACGCCAGTGTCTGCTCGAGCACGGGTTTATTTCCACCAGTCTTCTGGGTTGTGAGGAAGGAAGGGGACCATTCCTTCCCTCTTAGCGACTTCCTACCCCAGTTGAGCCGGGAACTTTCCAGGCGCTGGAGGCAGACCCAGCAGCCCTGGGCTCCCTCAGGGTGGAGGAGAGAATCAGTTTGGGCTCAGGAAGCCCCCCGGGCAGGTGGGGATTCAACAAAGCCCTGAAACTTGGACAAACGTGGGATCGGAGGGCCAGGCTCTCCTGATTGTGCTGTTCTCCCGACAAGCCTGGTCATGGCATCAAGCTGTCCCCTGCAAGTCCCCTGCCCCCCACTAGAAGTCTCTCTCCTTCAGAGCAGCCCCACCCCTGGTTGTGACATCACGGCTTCCTCCGTCCCCCTCTCCTGGAGGCCGCCTGCTCTCTCCTCCCTGCCCGAGTTGGAGAGGCTCCCCTAGGTGCCGCCGAGAACCAAACGCCTAGACCTGGTGGAAAAGCAAGGACTGTGCCAGAAAGGACCTGGCGTACGAGCGACGTGGTCTGACATCACAGTTCCACTTCGGAGGTCCTTAGGGATCCGCCAAATGGTTGCTTTCGGAACATGCAGGACTTCTTGGTTCCGGTGCATGATGATTGCGCGTAACAGTGGGGTTCGTTCTGACGTGTTTAGAAATGTGCGTCTTGGCGTCCCTTCCTGTTGCCGCCTGAAGCGATGGCTGCTTGGAGCAACGAAGCCGCGGGAAGAAGTTCAGAGGCGAACTGGAAACAAACAGCTTTTTATTCTGATAACTTTTCTCTCTGGCTCTAACAACGACTAACACGCATGACACACACCACCAAAATGGCGCTGACCCGATCAGCAATCTCGGCTCAAGTCACTCGAGATCCCGGGCCAAGTCCCGTGAGACTACGGAAGGCGGCAA
This sequence comes from Tamias sibiricus, assembly GCA_025594165.1. Classification (NCBI taxonomy): domain Eukaryota; kingdom Metazoa; phylum Chordata; class Mammalia; order Rodentia; family Sciuridae; genus Tamias; species Tamias sibiricus. The sequence goes on along the minus strand of CM046662.1, from coordinate 7,760,764 downwards.
TGCCCAAATCTCCATGGCCCATAGTCAACCGCAATTTAAGCCATCTCCCCAAACAGGGCTCCTGCACCTTCCCCTGCCCCCCGTCCTCTGAAGTGCATTTCTTTGAGCACTCCGTGAGGAATGGAAAGCCTGCGTGAAGCACTTTTGACTCAAACCCAGGCATGACGGTGGAGGGGACTGTCGAGGGCCAGCACGCGCGAGACCGTCCACACCAGGCTAACGGGGCGCCCTCTGCGCTGAGCGTCCTCCACCTGAGCTGGTGATGCACCTGCCGGCTCAGACCAGGTGTCTGGCAGAGTTTTGCTCAAAGCTCCACCAAGCGAGCCTGTCTTTCCGGCGACAGCAGCGGACTGCGTTTGTTGCCGATGGTAAGACTCAGGCTGCTCGGTGGGAGTGAGGGGCCGGGAGCGGGCCACCTGCCCCGTGGGCCGCATGACTTCCCGTGAGCTCCTCTGCTGAGGTCTGCGGCGCCCCTGAGGCTTCCTCTCCTGGGCACTATGGAGTGAGGCGTGTGAGATGTGGCCCATCTGCAGAACGGGGAGCCTACTTTCCCCGTGAACAGAGTATGGCGCCGTCAAATCAGGCCTGGGTAAAGGGGCGGCTCACAGAGCAACCCAGCCGCATGGATTCAAATGTGACAGGTTTCAGACTCCACATCACAACGACCCGGAATCATCTGTCGAGTTTTAGTGTAATGCCAACGAAGAATGTCCACAATTATCTGGAGAGGATATTAGAATACTTCTACCTTTCCCAACTACCTAGCTGTATGAGACCAGCTCTTCTTCATTGGTGCTAACCAAGATGAGGCGTTGTACCGGACTGAATGTAGCGATGTGGGACTCCCGCTGACTTTATTTATTTATTTATTTATTGGTACCAAGGATTGAATCAGGGGCACCCGACCACTGGGCCCCAGCCCCAGCCCTTTTTTGTATTTTATTTAGAGGCAGGGTCTCACTGAGTTGCTAAGTGCCTCACCATTGCTGAGGCTGGCTTTAAACTCACAATCCTCCTGCCTCAGCCTCCCAAGTGCTGGGATTATAGGTGTGTGCCACCGCGCCCGGCATCCCGCTGACTTAATTAAGCTCCACATTCAAAGGATTTGTGAATGCGTACCACAGTGCCACACTTCTCATTAGATGTCTCCGTTCTGTAAAATGGTTTATTTTCATAAAAATATGCTATATATTAACATATGGTGGATTTGAAATTATTTGTGAATGAATGAATGAATAAGGATTTGTGTAATCTTCAGTTTTAATTTTTTTTTTTTGTACTGGGGATTGAACTCAGGGGCACTCCACCACTGAGCCACATCCCCAGCCCTATTTCTATCGTGCTTAGAGACAGGGTCTCACTGAATTGCTTAGTACCTTGCTTTTGCTGGGGCCGGCTTTCCACTTGTGATCCTCCTGCCTTAGCCTCCGGAGCCTCTGGGATTACAGGAGTGTGCCACTGCGCCCAGCCCAGTTTTTAATTTCTTATATGAAATTAAAAGCAGCTCTTTGGGGTCTTCAATAATTTCTAAGAGTGTATGGGGGCCCGAGGACAAAGGCCTCGGGGTTCCTGGCCCAGCTGTGACCTGGCACACAGTAGGTGTGCTCACTAAGTAGGTGTAGTGTCCAGGCCTCTGGGGGCGATGACTGGCCCTGCTGCCTAGCTCTGGAGTCACCTTGCATTAGTCCGTTTGTCATTATTCTAATGAAATACCCGAGGGAGCCTAAATTTATGAGGAAAACAGTTTCATTGAGCTCATTTTTTGAGTTGAGTTTTGGAGGCTCAAAGTCCAAAAGCCTGATGTCCCAAGTGGGATAGCACCTGAGGGGGTCACATCTCAAAAAGAGGAAGCCAGGGCCGGGCGCGGTGGCCACGCCTGTGATCCCAGCACTTGGGAGGCTGAGGCAGGAGGATCCTGAGTTCAAAGCCAGCCTCAGCAATGGCGAGGCACTTAGCAACTCAGCGAGACCCTGTCTCTAATAAAATCAAAAAAGGGCTGGGGATGTGGCCCAGTGGTTGAGTGCCCCTGAGTTCAATCCCCGGTACAAAAAAAAAAAAAAAAAAGGAAGCCAGAGATTGTACCCCACAATGCCCTGAGGGCGCCCCCAAAGACCTCCCACCTGACCACGCCTCTTCAAGGCCCCACCACGTCCACTGCACACCCAGGACCCGCTGTCCATCAGCACTCCTTTGGGTGGACAGACATCCAGACCACAGCAGCCTGTCCAGGGCCCCCAGAGGACCGTGTCTGGGCGCCTGGTCATCTGCTCCTGGCTCTCTACTGGGACTGACCTGGTGGCCTTGGCTCTCCTGGGAGCTGAGTTCTCTGCTGGGCTTTGCTGAGCGGGTTACCCGTGAGCCCTCACCCCGCCCCAGGGCGCCCTGCAGACCGCGGCTCGGATCCCATCCCTCTGCTGCCCGGTGGCTGGGTCCGGGCCAGGCTGGGAGCCTGCGGAACTGCTGAGACAGTCATTTGCAATTCAATTTCAGAAATGGTAGGGGTCAAGTCTGGGGCAGATGCGGGCTATTTTTAAAGATGGGCCATTTCAGAAGGGAGCAAAGGTGGCCAGTCACCACGCGGGCCTTCCTCCGCCTGGCCCAGGAGGGCCGCCTGCTGCGCGTGGCAGGGGGAAATGCTGACTTTGCTCTTCTTGCTCAAGGGCAGACAGAGGCGAGGGGGCCGCGACCTCTCCCCGACACCCCGGAATGCAATCTCCCCTCTCCTTCCTTTCTCCTTCCCCGCGATCCCTGTGGCCCGGAAGAGACCATCTTCCCGGCCGGGGCCGAGGGGCTGCCTGCCACTAGAGCCAGGCCACATTCGCTCGAGAGGGTGGGATCGGGTCCTGGGGAGCAGCCCCTCAGCCGGGAGGTGGAGCCAGTGCGCAGAGGACCTCTCAGCCCTGCTTTCAGGGCTTGTGGAGGCTGCAGTCACCTGGGCATCAGTGTCCCCAAGGCCCCGGGGAGGCCCGTGCCCCTGAGCTGCCTTTGCTGGGGTCTCTGTTGAGAAGGGACTTCTGGGGGCCAGAGCTGGGCGTGGCTGGGGTGTCACAGATGCCTTTGTGAGGTGTCCTGGGCAGAGCTTCCCGGGGGCAGCCCTGAGGCCGGTGTGTTGGGGGTCAGGCTCAGGAAGCTGGGTTGTGGGGGACCGAGCAGGGCAGAGGGAAGCTGGGCTGCAAGGCAGCGGGCACAGGGGCTCAGCCGGCCCCTGGGAGCTGGGAGCGTGGGCAGCCCCGTGTCATCGCCTTGAATCAACACAGGACTCCCAGTCTTGCCCCACGCCTCGCTCAGGCCCGGTTGACGGCTGCCCCAGGGAAGGGCCGGAGCCCAGGCCCGCAGTTCTCTGTGGGCTGGTGCACGTCCCAGGGAGGACTTGGGGACAGACACAGCAGCCAGCAGCCCTGGAAGCCAGAGGAGGTGTGGGCACCGGGTCCCCAAGGGGGATTCAGACAGTGCCCGTGGCACAGTGCAGAGAAGCCCTGGAGGCCCTCTGGGGGTGCGGGGGGTGAGCGACGCAGGCCGCGCAGGAGCTGGCCCTGGCCGAGACCGTAAGCTCGTTAGAAGGCACCAGAGGAACAAGGAAGGCACTCAGCGCGGGTCTGCTGAGGAGCCGAGGGGACGGCGGCCGGCCGCAGAGGTCCTGCTGGGAGTCCGGGCTCCGCGGGGCCCAGGCCCGTCTTGGGCGGGTCTGTGACTGTCCCATGCCTCAGTCTCCTCATTAAGGGCTCCGGGACGAGGATTTTAACTTCATAATACAGGTGACCGCTCAGGGCAGCGGCTGGCTCGGGCTGGGTGGGAGCTGGCAGGCCGCGGCCTCAGGTGGTGGCTATGATATTGGCCTTGTGCCACGGCCCAGCCTCTGTGGCAGTCCTCAGACAGAGCCACCACTGAAGGTCTCCAGAGGGCACAGTCATGAGCCGGTCGTGCACAGGGGACATTCCAGATCAAAACCATAGCACAGCTCTATCCTACAACACTTGGGGACGGGACGTCTGTTCCCGTAGGACAGTGCACACTGCATTTGCGCCTAACGCTGCCTCCCTGAGGGCCACTGGCTCCTGGTGGAGGTGGAGGTCTGCAGAGCGGGTGTCTTTGGCCCTCATTCCTGTCCCCGGGAGCCATCACCTCCTGCCAGGGCCACCTACCACCGTCCCCCAGAGGTCCTCAGCACCCCAGCTGAGGGGTCAGCCGCTCCGTGCAGGGGGGTTAGCGGCTGGCTTCAGGAGGAAGCAGCAGCTCTGAGCCCGTGGTCACCACTCACCACCGTGATTACCTTTCCCGAGTCCATCTAGGGAGAGGGTTTGGCTCAGAGGAGGGCTCCCAGGGGCTTCCGATGTCACACGAGGTGGGTTTGAACTTCGGTCCTCCACCAGCGGCCTGTGGCTTGGGCACCTCCTTTCTTGGGTGCAGTCCCTCTCCCCCAGGCTGGGTAGACACACTGGCTCAGAGACAGGCAGCTGGCTGGCGCTCCTGCCCTCGAGCTCCTCTTCCTGCCCTGGCTGTGCCGGGGTGCAGTGGGGTGAGGGCAGCCAAGTGGGAGGGCGGGCCAAGGGGAGTGGGTGGGAATGGAGGGCAAGACACTAACCCGGAGGGTCCAGGAATGGTCAGCCCCACATTCTTAGTGGACACAAGCATGACCGGGGGTCCTGCTCAAATGCAGAGGGCCAGATGCCCAGCCCCAGAGATTCTGGTGGGGCCAGGGACCCTGCATTCAGCAGCTGCCCAGGTGTTCCGGGCAGGGGTGCCGGCCACACCCCTGAGGAGGCCTCCTCTAAATCGCAGGGTGCAACGACCTTGTCCAGAGGTCGCGGCTGGGGACCACACTCCACATCAGAGGCTCCCCGTGGAGATCCTGTCTCCAGTTCTCTGTGGGGCTTGGGGCATGGCCCGCCTGGCCTGCCTTTCTCCTTAACAGCAAAGGGCGGAGTTACCCCTGCTCCTGTCGGACGGGGCTGCTGTCTAAAGTCCCCGGCCCAAACCAAACCCTAGTGACATTTGAGTTTGTGACCCTCGCTGGTCCAGTTCCCTCACCCCACAGATCAGGACACTGAGGTCCAGAGTCAGAGGGGCTCAGGCTGGAGCCTGGGTGTGAGGCCCAGGTCAGAAGCGGCCCAAGAGCTGCTGTGCAGGCTGAGACCTGAGGGCGGCCGAGCCCAAACAAGGGAGAGGCTGGGCCTCCTGAGTGAGCCTCAGAGGCCAGAGCAGGCCCCGGAACAGCCGCCAGCTGCATCAGACCAGGGCGCCCCCGAGGTGGGGACGGGGCTTGGCGTGACACAGGACAGGAGGGAGACGGTGGGCAGAAGGAGGGGTGGGACTCCTAAGGGACAGGGAGCAGCCGATGGCGGTCTCTGCCCCCACACGGGGCGAGCCTTCCTGAGCAGCAGGAAGCTGTGCAGACCCAGGCCCGGAGATGGGGATGGGCAGCGCCCGGGGGAGAGGGAGGGTCCTTGCGATGTTGCTTGGGCCCCTGCACCCAGCTTGTTTAGGAGTTGAGCATCCCCACCTAGGGTGGCCAGAGAGGAGAGGCAGCCTGCTTAAATTCTGAGTCAACAGTGAAAGTGTCTTTGTACACGACTGCCTCCTGTGACTCTGAGGACATAGCTACAGCAAAACCATTATCAGGTGTTTATCCGAAGTTAGATCTACCCGGGCACCTTGTATTTCTTTTTTTTTTTTTTTTTTTTTTTTTGTGGTACTGGGGATTGAACTCAGGGGCACTCGACCACTGGGTCACATCCCCAGCCCTGTTTTGTATTTTATTTAGAGACAGGGTTTCACTGAGTTGCTAAGTGCCTCGCCATTGCTGAGGCTGGCTTTGAACTCGTGATCCTCCTGCCTCAGCCTCCCAAAGTGCTGGGATTACAGGCGTGCGCCACCGCGCCCGGCTGGCACCTTGTATTTCTATTTGCCGAATCTGCCACCCTCAACCCGGCCCTCTCCGGGCTCAGTCGGCCTGGCTGGGTTTCCACGTCTGGCCACCAACAGATGTCAGTGGTGGCGGGTGGTTGTGCAAGCGGGGCTCCGAGGGGGCTTGGCTTGCCCAGGGTCACAGACCAGCAAGTCACAGCAGCTGGGAGGAGCTCAGGTGTGTGACTCAGGACCTCACGGTCCCCGCGGCCTGGCCTCCGAGGGGGGAGCCTGATGGAGGAGGGAGATCCGAAGCTGATGCTGCCGAACTCGGTTTGCACGGAGCATGGAGCCGCCAGGGGGTGGAGGGGGCTTGCAGCGTTGCGCCTGAGCGACGACGTTGCTGTTGTATGTGATCTGTTAATTCACTTTCTAAATTCGTTTCGTTTAGTGCTGGGGACGGAACCAGGGCCTTGCTCATCTCGGCAGGCCTCTGCCTCTGAGCTGCAGCCCAGCCTCGTTCTCTAGATCTTTATCTCGCACTGGCCACGTGCAGGACCCTGTGCCTCTTTCTGTGACATCTGAAATGGCTGGATAGCATCACTGTTCGCCCCCCCACTCTACGGAAGGGAAGCACGAGGCCTGCAGAGGCCCTGGCCCGGGAGCCGCGGGAGCCCAGGCCGCACAGGCCCAGGCCTCCTGCTGGGCGCGCCATGCCACTCCCGCCAGCCCACGCGGCGCCTGTCGGCTCCAGCCTTGCTGCGTGCAAACCCCGCCCCCTCCCTAGCAGAGTGAACCAACTGAAGCCACCAGTGGAAGTCTGTCCGTGCCCACCTTTGGCAGGCACCTCTGTGTGGCCCGTGATGTTTAACCCTCTGCACCCTGGTCACAGGCCTCCCTGCAGGGCCCCAGCCTCGCCCCTGGGTGGTGCCCAGCCTTGTCTCCTTTCTGCCTTGGGGGGTGAAGGATGCTGGAGAGGGCGGGGGTGGGGGACAGCAGCTCGGGCCTCCGCAGAGCCAGAAGCCGGAGCCAGGCCTCTGGTGTCATGGCGACAGTTGCCATGGAAACTCACCAGCTGCAGTCAGCACGCCTACAGGATCTGGAGGGGTCTGTCCTAGAGCAGAGCCCACAGAGAGGGAACTCTGGAGGGTTTAAGAGTCTGGAGCGAGAGCCAAGTCTCAGCCGGGGGCTGCCCCTGCTGGCCTCTCCATCTTGCTCCTGCCCTTCCCTCTGGCCCTTTCTCCTGCAGCCTGGCGTGGTGGCCTTTGGTGGTGCGGCTGCCGGGCTCCACCTGTGACCCCTCTCTGGCCCACCCCTGTGGCTCGTTCCTTCTCACCGCCAAGCCTCTGCGCACTGTCCTCCTTCATTCACCAAACACTGAGTGTCTAGCAGGCACAGGACACTGCTCTGACCACCAGGGACACAGCAGTGACCAGGTCAGACACAGGCCTTGCTCTCCTAGCTTGGAGCGACACAGAGTTCAGTACTGAGGTCAAGGGACAGGAAGACAGGCGGCGCCGGGGGGAGGACAGAAGAGCGCGTGGGACACACAGGGTCTGGCCGCGGGGATGGGTTGGTCAGGGCAGCTGTGTCCACGGAGCAGGGCTGTCTTCCCTGAGCCTGTGTCCCTCCTCCCCTCTGGGTTCTGGTCTTGTGCATCATGCCATCCCTGAGTCACAGTTCTGATGACAGTGCAATGTCACCGCCTGTCCTTCCTCCCTAAACTGCTTCCTCCGTGGAGGCAGGAATGAAGCCTGACGCGTCTCCTTGTGCCCAGTGTGTGGCTCGCGTCAGGGACTTGATAAGGCAGGAGCACTGCCCCGTTCCAGGGGTCAGGAACAGTCACACGCGGCTCTCGCTCCCCTGTAGAGGGGCTTCTTGATATAACCATGATCTGCCACATTTTGTCACTTTGGAGGTTGAGAGACGGAGACTCAGGTTAAGTGACTCACTCCAAGTTCCACAGCTAGTGCACCACGGAAGAGCTGACCTTCAAGCCCTGCTGCGTGCTGCCCGGGCCCCTCCCACAGGACAGGGCGCAGCGTTACTGAAACACCACGCAACTCCCCCTTTTAAAACGCACACGTGAGTGCCTTTTAGTCTATTCACAGAGTTGTGCAAAAGCATCGGGGAGGTCCATTTTAGAACACTTTCATCACAAACAGAAAAAAAGCCTCCTTCCTCTAGCTGGGGCCCCACACCAGCGTCGTGGGAGGACTCGAAGTCCAAGAGTTGGCAGCGGGTGAGCTTGGAGCAGATCTCCGCGTGGGAGGCCGCCTTTCTCTTGGCACACCGACGGTGCCGAGCTGCTTGCTGGCACTTCCACACACACGCCTGGCTCCTCTGAACAGAGACCCCGATTCTCCACCGAAATATCTCAAAACAACCTACGGACAAATAATCCACATTCCGGGAGGGCCTGGGGGCTCTCCCGCTGGGCCACAGCACCTCCAGACCGAGCGGCCACTCAGGGCAGCTGGAAGTCGCTGGCCCCGTGTTCTCAAAGCCGAGGCTTCTTTGAAGTCTGACTTTGTGGCATCTGCTGGCTGCAGCCTGGGGGCCCTGGGACTCTGGGAACCCCAGGAGCACTCCGCCCTCTTAAGGGCGGGCCTGGTCTGGCTTAACCCAGACGTCCAGTTCACCGCTGAGAGCGCCCCGTCCCGGACCAGCAGAGTGGGCTACGCGGCGATCTTTATCTTGTGCCGGGGAGGCTCCCTTGTTCCAGACGTTCACGCGCCCCCTCCGTCAGCTACCAGCAGTGTTGAAGGGGGAGGGGGAGAACCTGTCCCCAGCTTCCCGCACAAGAGCCGTCCCCTGTGAACGTGCACGCGGAAGCCCCGAAGCCCGACTTAGCAGGACGTCCCGTTCCTCTCCTGGTCCTCGCTCTCCTTCCCTGGGAACTGTGCCAGGAACTCACGTTCTTTCTCAGTCCTGGGGGGTCAGACTGCAGCCAGAGACAGGTGACCTGCGCTCCGGGGAGCCTCGCCACCCTGGCTCCTCTCGCTGGTGGCCAGCTCTGTGTCACTCTGTCCTCCTCGGGATTCACATGCACGGTCACCCTGAGTCTCTGCAGGAGACCCCCGCAGACACCGAGCTCCCTGGGGCTCAAGTCCCTACGTAAAGTGGCATCGCATTCACATACAAGCCGCGTGATCCTTCTGTGTATTTTAAACCATCCCCAGATTACTTGCGATACCTGACACAGTGCAAATGCTCTGTAAGTGGTGGTTAGATTGTATCGTCTAGGAGATGGTTACAAGAAAGAGTCTGCGAGTGTTCAATTCAGGTATGAATCCCCTCCCCCAATAGTCTTGAATCCTGTTCCCTCTGCCCCAGGGCCGTGGCGTCTACCTGCCTGGCTTTCTATAACTAAGATGAGCATGAGTGACACTGTGCAGCGTGAAGGTGGCCACTCCAAGATGGCCTAGGACCCCTAGGGACCAAGGGGAGGGGCTGGTCCCCAGAGGAAAGTAGGGGTGCCGTTTCCAAAAGCAGGGGCTCTAGAGGACCAACAGTGGGTGTTTTCCACGACCGGCCATGCTGTGGCCAGGGGTCAGGAAACGCGAGGAACACCCTCGGGAAGGCCCAGAGGGACGTCTCTGGACTGAGCCAGAGAACACGGCCTCCGCCTGTC